>JAJJWW010008409.1:0-480391 GCA_023531295.1 Papaver armeniacum
GATGAGAAAAATAGAGTTAATTCTGATCTTTATTTTGGTCTTATCGAACAAGTGATTGTATTTGTGCAATCGGTTTAGCAAAGGAACTAAGGTGCTTAGTCGATTTTTGGTTTGCTAAACTATTAGGGAAAATTGCTTCGGACAATTGTTTACTTGGTAACATATCAAAGCAAAATTACTTTGTAGTTTCGGTTTTGAAATTGGTTACTCTTATAGGTTGCAAGTATTTTGAGATTTGTAAGATCCTTTCGGTTTGTCCTTTATTTGCTCGTACCTTTGTCATTTTATGACAAAAATGGGGAGAAATATGTGGAGTAAATAAGTGATTTGGTATCACTAACGGAAAGGACAACGGTACTTAAGCGTTATATCCAACGAAAGAGTAAAGCATGGACTAAGGGGGAGTAACATATCATATGATGATTGGAATAACAAAGACGTGCGGATTGAAAATCTACCTATCTTACCTTTAGGGGGAGTATTAGCTTTGTTATTATAATGTGATAGGTGTTATAAATACCTTCATTTATATCTATAGTTTATGCTTTCTTTGCTATGTTTTCGTGTGAATTATGTGTCTTATGTTTGCTTTTGAGTGTTATAGGTACTTTGGAGTCATTCGGAGCAAAAGAAGAAGAAATTAGTCATTTGGAGTGAAAATGGTAGAAAGGTCAATGCACAGGCGAGTCGTGTTTGGAGCCAGCTAAGGTTGAGCAGCAAAGGAGCGGAAGAATGAAGTGTCAGTTTCCTGAAACTGACAGTTGAGAAAGAAGCGAATAGGTCGTCGGTTTCCTGAAACCGACAAGCCATTTCTGAACAGGTGGCCCTTATCCTACCAGCTAGGGTGGATAAATCCAAATTCCTACAAAATACCTAAATTTCATAGAAGAAAATCATTAGCTCTTCTTCTTTATCGACCATGTCTGTGAGGGTGGCACCATGTGAGATTCAGAGACGAAATTGGTATGGGTTTTGAGTATGCTGTTACAGCTGATGACTGAGAAGAATTGAGGAACTAGAGAGAGGAGAAGATGGATCTGTTGATGCTCAGTTTAAATGGAAGAGAAATCGACGGAAAAGAGAGATTTTAATGGCAGAAATTGTGAGATGATGAAGCTGTAGTTGTTGCCATCGATTGAAGCAAGAAATCCGAGAAGAAGTTAGGGTTTGTTGTTGAAGAATAGGAATTCAAAATTACAGTGAGATGGGAATTAAAATTCAAGTTCTGTGAACAATGGGTTTGTGGTGAATGTATCTGCTACCGTTGATTATGAAATCAAAGAGATTGAGTTGCTGCTGATGTTGTCTCAAGGTATTTGGTTGCTAAATTGGATCTGTTAAGGTTTGCTACAAATGAACTTTACAGATATAAAGAGGATGATACAGTTCTTGAGCTGAGATGTGAAGGATGTTAGGGTTTGAATTCAAATGAGGAATTAGGTAATTCAAGATGAAGATGGGTTTCTATGACTCAGATTTAGGTTGTGTCAGATGAGTGACTGAATAAAGATTCAAAGTTACTGTTGGATTAAGAAACTGATGGTGCTCAGTTCAAGATTGCAGCTGAGGGTTTATTGTGTTTGAGCTACAGATGGAGTCGGAAGCTGTGGGAGTTGGTTGAATGTGTTGGTGCTACAGCAAGAAGAAGATGGGTGTAATTCAAATGGGTACAGAACTGAGGTAAGATGCAGCTGAGCTGTTGAAGTGAAGAAATAACCCAAGTTAGGGTTGATTTGAATCTGAATTAGCACAATGAAGTGAAGGAGATATGGTGTTACAGATGTTGCTCATGGTGGTTGTTTGCAAGGGAGTCATGGAGTTATCCTGGAGAGCTTAAGCTGATGCAGTTATAAGGTTTTAGTCTGATGCTGTAAAGGAGTCATGGAGTTATAAGGTGATCCATTGCAGGTGCTTTGAGATGATATATGTATGCTTAGGAATGATTGAAAGCAGTACTGGGTGCTTGAACTGGTGTGATGTTGCAGTTTGAGCAGGGATGAAAGCATTGGTGAATGAAATTGAGCTGAGTAGATGTTGGTAATGCTGAGATTGCAGACAAGCAGGAGATGACGTAGCACTGGGAGATGGAACTTAAAGTGATGAACAACAGGAACTGATTGAAGCAGCTGGTGTTATATGCGCAGTGCAGGCGATGGCTGGAATTGGAACTGAGCTGTGGATATGCGGGTGTCAGTTGGTTGAACTGGAGTTTCCGCAAGCCATGGATTGTTAGTGCTGTGTGTGCTAGCTAGTAGTGGTGATGGCAGTCGAATGAAGCTGAGTTGGTACTGTTATGCTGTCACAGGTGGAGTTGAGGCTTAAGTATGTTTCTACCAGAGGTTGAAATGCAGAATGCAGTGATGCTGCAATATTGATTGAAGATGCAGTATGGCTTTAACTGTGCAGGAATGGCTCGAATGAAGAGAAGGTTGAGATGAAATGAAGATAGAACTAGTGTTCCTGATGTTCACTGAAATGCGTGAAAGTGCCATGAACTAGAGGTTGTTGTGTGAAATAGTGATTGGCTATGATGCTATGTGTTTGTCAGAAGCTGAGAAGGAATGGTTCGAGTTTCTGGCAGCAGTTGAGAACAAGAACAAGTAGGTTTGATATGAACTGAGAGTTGCAGAGGTGGTGGCAGAGATGTAACTGGTGATGGCTTGAGATAATGATGCAGTGAGTTGTTTCGCAGTGAAGATTGAAGCTGCAGAATGTAGGAAATGATATGGCTGAGGTTGAGAATCTGATAAGGGTTGAGAGCTCATTGGACTGGTTTGCTACTGATGGCAATTTAATGATGGAGTCAGTGGTATTATGTTAATGGGATATGGTAGTGTAGTTGTTGCTGTGATGAAGGTGCAGATTAGTGATGCAAGTTTGGCTAAGCCTGGTGAAGATTTGATGTTGAAGTTACAAGGGTTTCAGGCCAGGAGATGCAAAGAGCTGGCTCACATTTGCATTTCAGGAGTATTGCGCTGCAGTAGATGAACTTCAGGTTGCAAGGGAAGTAATGTACATTGATGGTGTAAAATGGCTTAGGCCTGTGCGAGAAAAGCTGGCAGCAGGCCAAGATGGCACAGCAGAAGACTGTGGCCTGAGCAATTGCTCGGGCCTGACCTTACTCAGACCAGTTAACCTAGTCAGTTCACCTGATTATCTGAGTCATGTCTGACATGGTTATGACTCAATCTAGTTCAGACACTGAGTTAACTCGGCCGACTAGACCCTGACTCAGTGGCTTTGACTGAGTTGACCCGGTTGACTGATAGTTGACCGGTGACCGGGTGGACTTTTCTGGTCACCTAAGATACTTTTCTCCGGCCAATTTCCGGCCATAATACCAGTTTTCCGGCGACTATTTTTGGGACATACTTTCACATGGGTATTCCTCACATATGGGCTTGGTGGACATCTTGTTATTGGACTTTGGGCTTTGAAGACCTAGTTTTGGAAAGATGAAAAGCTACAAAAGGAGAGAGTTTTCTATAACTTGGGATTACGTATTTTTTTCTACTTGGAGTTTTGGGAGAGCGGCAACTAGGGTTTGCTTTTCGTTTGTTTTTCATCTTCTTCATTATTTTATTATTATTGATTATATGATTATGATGAACTCAAAAGCTATGAGTAGCTAAACAACTATTATTGGTTATGGGATAAAGTTGATTTCTCAACATGTTATTTGAATCTATGAATTAGTTTTGTCTCAATAATTTATTGTTTGTGATTCACAATTAATAGTGTTATATAGTTTGAATGCTTGTTTAGTCGAGTCCGGAATCGATTGAGTTTGCCTTCATCCTTATTGCTAGATTAGGGTTTTCAATACGAAAAAGTTGTTTATTCTTGATTCTAAGTAGCATAATTGTGGGTAGTGCTTGTAGTGATATATCCTACTAGTCACAAGTGAATCGTAACTTTTGTTAAAACGGATTAGTGCTTTTACACGTTCGTTTGCATTGATTAGTCTTATTCCAGAGAACTTATTGCTTTTAGGGAGTTAGACTTGATTATGCTTTTACACATTAGGTTGCTTTCTAGGAATAATTCACATATACATCTTTTAATGTGGTTGTGATGAAATCAGGGAATTAGCGGGATATTCTTGCGATCAAGGTATCCTAGGACTTTTAGTAAATGAGAGATTAAAATACCAATTCTAGTCATTGATGAAAATACATGTTTGTGAATGAACTATCCCGTGACCAATATCCTCTCCTTCTTGATTATTCAAATTATTTTATTGCTTTCAATTACTTTTATTGCTTAGATAAAACAAAAATCCCCCCTTGGTTACTTTAGAAACTGAAATTTTATAAAAACAATTGCCTCTCTGTGGATACGAACTCTTTCTTACCACGTACTTCATTTATATTTAGTAGAGTGAGAAAGTGAATTTATTTTTGCTCGGCTTACAACCGATCATTAGACATAGTATTAAGGAATTACAATACGAAGTATAACATCTATCTTTTGAACTTCGTATATAAGACATCGACATAATCGTATGAACGTTATTGTGATTATGTATGGGTATGGGTGAAGATTTCGTCCTAGGAAACAATGTTTTTCATTCGTTTAAAGGAAGTACAATTCATAAACTTGCTTTACGAATCGAAAGGGAAATCACTAGGCTTATTGGTATTGTTATTCATTGCAAATCTTTGGATTACCAATATGTGTGTTTAGTATAACCGCTCATAACTTGTTTATGTATCTTGGTAAAACTATTCACAAGGCCTGACTTTTGTATTGGTATGACTTTTATTAGTGAAACCGATCTTAAGTAATCACCTGAGATGGTATGATCGATTTGTTGTAATTGGTATGACCAACTTTAGACATTGGGGAACCGATCCTAGTAAAAGGTGCAACCGATCACAAAAGGGGAATCGATCCTTGTAAGAGGTGCAACAAGTTTTTAGTTATTGGGGAACCGATCCTATGAACATGTGTAACAAATACAAGTTAGATTCCATATAAATGTGGGAACCGATCCTAGTACCTAGCCAACCAATTTTTGGAAAGCTGGTGTGACCGATCATGGTACCCACATGGAGGTAGAACCAAAGCCTTGTGGTTTGGTTGAACTGTGAAACCCATTAATGGTGATTTGATAGGATAATCAATCACATAGTTCTTGGAAATCAGATGAACCAATTCTAAACTCGTTTGGAAGTGTGGAAAATCGACTCCAAGATTGTAAATATGAAAAAGGATTTACAAAGTAAAGATGTCGACATACTTTGAACATGTGCAGTAATTCTTATCTTTTATTGTTCAAAGATATTCCTTAATAACTAAAGGAGAATCCCGGATCGAAATAAATTGAGAATCTTTTAATTTCCAACAATTAAAATGCATACCTTTAGAAAATAAAAATTGGTAATGTGCATTTACTAATTGGAGATTTTCTACTGAGATTTCAGTCAATATTTGGACAGAGCATTTCCAGGAATTATGAAAACTGAATTTGGAAATATATTGCATATCTTGAGAATATTTTCGGTTTTGGAAATTCCTTGGTGTCCAAACTTCCTTGGTCTATAAATATTGAAGTTTGCATTTCGAGCAAACTAATCCTCAGAGCCAGCAAAACTACATAGTTGTGTTGTTACTGGTGGAGCCGTCTATTCGGAGAGGAAAGTACCCTAATTAGGCGAAATCTCTTACGAACGCTCGTTTTAAAGACTTCTTTGGGATTGGGAAGCTCTACGAGTACCGTTGGCGGTAAACTAGATAATTGCAGTTTATTATTAGTTTTCGATTGATTTGATTGACTAACGGTTGTTGAACTTTGATTGCACCTAGTTTTTTTATGCTTGAAAATCTTCTCTTATGATATAAGATTCACTCAAACTAGATCGAAGTATCGACGGGGATCTTTAGACTGTTTGTAGATCTAAAGACGTCTTGTGATAATCCATCGTTAACAGACTCCGTTCTATGTGTGATTGATTACAAGAGATTCAAGTTGTTTGTGTGCAGGTGTTTATTGAAGATCTAAGAAGATTTGAAGACAAAGAAGATTTCTTATTTGAGTTCATAATCTTTGGTGTGCACAAAACTTGATCGGCTAGGGATCCAACTATAATCGGTTTATCTTTGTGATAACCTTGATTGATTAGTTGAGTAGATCGGCATCAATACATTTCTTGGTGATTAATAATATTGATTGCATAGTCTAAACAATTACTTTGGTAGTTGTTGATAGATTGATCTAAGAACCTGACAAAGGAGTTTATTGGGATAAACGTAAGAGCCTTTTGTCAAACTCATATCACTTTGTTTGAAAAGAGTTGTTACCGAACAGATTTGTTGTTCCTTTACTGTTTGGAATACGAACCAAAGGAATTGTTCCAAGTGCGTGACTTATTGCAAGTTGGAGGCGCATGGATACATACGAAACTAGGTGAACTATAGGTTTATTTGCTTGGTCTCAACTATATGAAGTTGGTTTAGATTTTGTATAGCGGATTAATCCTGAGAGTGTTCAATTCTGGACAAGGTCCCGCGGTTCTTCTGCATTTGCGGTTTCCTCGCTAACAAAATCTTTATGTGTCTTTTACTTTTCTATTTCCGTAATTAAAATTGTTTTTATTATAATTAGAAGTAAAATACACAAACGTTAATTCCTAATTACTTGATATCAATCCTATAATATTTGGTTAAGTCCGAACTTATTATCAAGTAATCATACTTCGTTGTTGTATTGTCTCGATCTTGTATCCATAGTCAATCACGCAAGTTATCTTGTTGTCGTATTGTCTCGATCTCGTATCCATAGACGATCACACGAAGTGTGAACCGATTAGTTGTATTGTCTCGACTCAGTCCATAGACAATCACTTTCGGAGAAAGGACTTATAAGTGGAAAAGTTTTAGATTGAGGTATATTAGGGTACCCTCGTCTTTTCAAGTTGCGAGAGGTTGAGCACGAACAATCCTCGCATAAACCAAGAAAAAAGGTCATACAATGACTTCTTCAGTCACATGAGAGAAAGGATTGGGGTTGGTCTTAGGGAGGGAATCTGATGAAAGAGAGAGATCAAATTAATTATAGATTTGCAGAAAAATGCTATGAGAAATGTGTTTTGCCTGATCGATTAATGACATACTAATACTTAACTTTCTAATCTCAAGTCGGTGAGTTAAGGATTACTTGTCTTGAGGATCACTCGCTCTGTGATTGAAGGAATAGCTAGAGATAAGTAGTGCTAAGTGGTAGGTCTCTAAACAGTACCTACAATGACTGCAAGTGGACAATGCCAATTGTGTAAGGTGCAAATACAAGTCGATCCTCAGGGACAAGGTGGATGTAGAGTTATTTCCGAAGTCTTACTACAACTGATTCAAACAAGAGTAACACAAAAGGGTTTTGTTTTGTCGACACGACTGAGAGGTTGGTAGTCACTAAAATAATAAAACAGAATGCAAAGCAATGATAAGGAGAATACTAGGGCAGTCAAATCTACCACTAACCTAAACTATGTATTCAACTAATAACACTATTCTTGTCCTTATAACAGATTCAAGTTTACCTTGTATCTAAGGTGTTTCTCCGATGGATAGTTTAATCGCAAGTAATGTATCTCTCCAAAGCATTAAATGTCTAGTTAAAGCACAACTAATCTAAGGATCAATAGCAGTCTGGTTTAGCATGAGTTGCAGTATAATCAACATAGTAGAAGTATAACTACAATGGATACATGCATACACTGTGAGAGAAAAATGTTGACATACTAGATTAATTTTATCCTAAACAGTTTAAGCATTCAAGAATAACACAAATGGTATGAACAACAGTAGCAGGCTAGGGCTTCATCTAAACCCATAGCAAAAGAAATTAAAACATGATGTAGATGATTAAAACACGGTTTATATTAAAACTAAAATGATCCAGCTAATCTTAGATGCTTACAGAAATCACAGTCAACCCTATTTATACCCAGTTTTCTTCTCAATCCTTTAAATTTGATAATTAGAGAATACTCACTCACCCAAAACGCGTTTTCCCGACAAACCCATTCTGCAATTCAACTCCGCAACTCCTTGATTTGATGTTTTACAGCTGTGAAGATAACCCTAATCTTATATCTCTCAATCCTAGCTTCTAGGGTTACTGTTTTGGAGAAGAAGCTAAGATAGAGATAGATAAAGACTAGGAGGTTGATTGATGGCTGGTAGAGAAATTGTCTGTGAGTAGAGATGGTCGAGGATGGATTTGATGGAGGGGTGAAGTGAAATGATATTTTTACAGAGGTTAGAGAAGATGTAAACGATATGCAAGGGGTGTCTGGCTTCTGTTCGATTAGGGGAGGATTAGAAGGCTAGGGTGTTTGGAGGATACTTCAATTGTTGATGTCTCGGTTGGAGATGCCATTGGATGCTCAGCAGTTATATCGAATCTGACGGTTCAGGTTGGAGACGGGCTTGGGTCTTGATTTTTATTTCTTCTAAGCCCATGTCTTCTTCAAAGCTAATATCTCAAGCCCATGTCTAGTTTTAGGTCTTGCAAACAACATTCTTCACTTGCGGATGAGGTGCAAACAACATTCTTCACTGCCTTCTAACGGGAGCTTTGTTGTCTCTCTTCCGTTGTCACAATTCTCTGCTCTTTTGGCTTCTTCATTCATCCAAGCTTTATTTAGTACCTAAAAACACAAAGTAAATTAGTAAAAGTATTTATTCTTGAAAACAATGAAAATACAGAATTTGGGATAATATGTGATTTTAAAGTGCAAATGATGAGTTAATTGCCAATAAAAAGGTGTAGAAATATGCAATATTTGGCACTCATCAAATACCCCCAAACCTGTATTTTACTTGTCCTCAAGTGAAACAGAAATTAAGAAATCCTAACTATACCACTGTCGCTGGTCTCTGGAATACATTTACCGAATGCAATAAGCCTTAAACCCCTAGGTGTCCCTAGTGGACGAGTTGTATTCTCGTGAGGGTTTACCAGAGGTGTACCCACAAAACCTTCTCCAACTTCAGAGCGTATCAGAGTCCCAAGCATCCAAGGAGCTATGAGGACATAGAGTTTCTGCATGCTAGTAATAAGAAGTTAGAAATACCAAAGAACACATTCTCATCCTTAAGAGTTGAGCGAGAAATAACCACACCATATGAAAGAATTCGGGTTCGAGAGCGATCACAAGCCTCGACTTCTGCCTCACCAATAGGTTTTTATGATACTTGCACTAAAAAATACCGATGTTTAGTCTCTCACGTGTGCAGGCACTAATAAAGAGTGAAATCTTGCACACGTTGAATGGTGGGAAGGAAAACCTTCTGAAATAATTTCTGGAGACTCCACAAAATTGTGGGAATAAGAATCTTTTTTGATGATCTCTAAGAAAGGAAATCAACCATTAGCGAGGATGGGAGTACTCACTTACCTTCACATCCGATCGGCAATCAACACCACTCTCACTGCATCCATAAAAACGTCTTCAGTATTCGGTCTTCAACTGTTGATGATGAACTTCTGAACTTCGTAGAACCTTGAAAATTTTTGATTCTTCCGTTCAATTTCCTTGTTGCTTGGAATTTCTTCTTAAATTCTTCTTCTTTACCATGGTGTTATTTAAACAAAACTAAGAAAATAAACTACAATAATTGATTATTTTTATCTCTTTTTTTTTATTATTCAAATAAAACAAAATAAATAATGAAACTACTAAATCCATGGATGAAGGACTTTGTCACTCAATTCTACACAACTTGTCTTGTCTTGATTTCATACACTTCACTAATTCTCATCTTCTTTGATTTTCTTTGCTCTTGTAAGATAAGTCTTCAATCTTGTATAACGAATTCTGCGCTTTGTACTATATTTTCACTTTGGATATGAATTTTTACTCTTCCTTGTATTGTTTCATGTAAACCTCGAACTATTTCAATCTTTCTTCATATAATTTGGCGTTGCTCTGCTCGTTGATGATAATGTGTTTCTATGAATATGTTGATATTGTCGAGAAAGAGGGAGAGAGTGGTGCCAACTGCAAATCTAACTACAAGGAGTTTTCATCTTTAGACATAATCCTTATGATTGACGGAATTAGCACTCAAGAGATCAAAAATAGTGTTGAAAGTGGTGCGAAGTTGGGTAGCTCACCATTTCTACCCGGAATTTACGTACGGTGACAAACACTCTAAAAGGATTTTTTAGATAGTCACAAAAAAATGAAGGTCGGTGCCTCGCTTGATGTAAAAATAGGTAGTCTCCACTAAAGGTGACCACAACTCTAAAACCAAATATCTTTGCTGCACCTAATTCTCCCACCGGCATGGTTAAATCTAACTTTAACGCTCTAAAAACTAAGAAACCCGATTGTGTTCTCTAGTTCTTCCAATTTCAGTTATTTCTGTCAGACTCTCTATGTAAACATAGCTAGAAGCATGCTAGTGAATCTGAAATCTCTACACGTTGGAGGTTTTATGCAAAACGTAAAGAACAATCTTTCCTAGTAGGATTAACAGTCTTTTCAAGAATATGCTTAATTTCCCTATTAGAAACTTCTACTTGGCCACTGGTCTGAGGATGGTAAGGTGTTTCTACCTTATGGGTGATTCCATACTTGCGCATAAGTGATTCAAAAGGTCTATTGCAAAAATGAGTACCACCATCACTGATTATTGCTCTAGGTGTTCCAAAACGATAGAAAATGTTTTCTTTAAGAAAAGAAAGAACTACTTTATGGTCATTTTTTTTGGAGGCAATGGCTTCTACCCGCTTGGAGACATAATCAGCAGTAACAAGAATGTATAAATTACCTTCAAAGTTAGGAAAGGGACCCAATACCCCATACATCAAACAATTCAACAATCAAAATAGGTTGTAAGGGCATCATGTTTATTTTTGAAATACTTCCTAATTTCTAATATCGATCACAAGCAACACAAAATGCATGACTATCTTTGAACAATGATGGCCAATAGAAACCACTCTGCAAGATTTTTGCAGCAGTTTTCTTGGTGCTAAAATGGCCTCCACATGTATGGTCATGACAGAAAGATATGACATATCTTTGTTCCGAGTTGGGGACACATCTCCTAATGAGTCGGTCACAACAGTATTTAAACAAGTATGGGTCATCCCAAAAGAAATATTTCACTTCGGCCAAGAATTTAGAACGGTCTTGTTTAGACCAATGCAAGGGTATTCTACCAGTAGAAAGGTAGTTAACAATATCACCAAACCAAGGCATTTCAGACACAAGCATCAATTGTTCGTCAAGGAATTATTCTCTAATAAGCAAGGACTCGTCAACAGACTCAACATTCAACCTAGACAAGTGATCAACAACAACATTTTCAGACCCTTCTTTATCTCGAATTTCGAGATTGAATTTTTGTAACAAGAGTATCCATCGAATTAGACGAGCTTTAGCATCAGCATGGTCAGAATATATGATGACTTTGGATCCTATCAAATAAGATCTAAACTTATCCAATGCAAACACAACAACTGGTAATTCTATCTCAGTTGTTGAATAGTTTAGTTGAGCATCATTAAGTGTTTTACTAGCATAGTAGATCACATAAGGAAGTTTTTCTACTCGCTGACCTAAAACAGCTCCTACAGCATAGTTAGACGCATCACACATAATTTCAAATGGTAAGGTCCAGTCGGGTGGTATGACTATAGGGGCAGATGTGAGAAGAGCTTTCAATTTCCCCCATGCTTCCTTACAAGCGTCATCAAAGACAAATGCAACATCTTATGAAATAAGACTACACAAGGTCTTGAAATTTTACTAAAGTCTTTGATGAATAGCCGGTAAAAACCGGCATGGCCTAAGAATGACCTTATCTCCCTCACAGAGCGAGGTTGAGGCAAGTGTTGAATGATATCAACTTTGGCTTTATCTACTTCTATGTCTTTTTCAGAAATAATATGCCCTAGAATGATGCCTGAGTTAACCATGATAAGAAAGCGGGTGTACAAAAACCACACCCAATATTTCGCTTAGCAATCTGTATGGACAACTCCAATATAATTCCAAGAGAATCAACTAGACAGTCAGTCTGAATCAATGGAAATATATCCAAGATTTGTATCTCTGTTTCACAATGTAATCAACAAATCAAACAGATAGAAATCCGTGAGCCTGATTATTATGTGAAACAATTTGAACAATACCAAAGACCAATGTTCAAGTGTCAATCAATTTATATCAACAACCAAAGGTTGGATTATCTAATTGATTGAACTACGCACAACCTGTGATATTTCTATTATATAAAAAAATATGATACGAAAAAGAAATAACACAGACACCAGAAATTTTGTTAACGAGGAAACCGCAAATGCAGAAAAACCCCGGAACCTAGTCCAGATTTGAACACCACACTGTATTAAGCCGCTACAGACACTAGCCTACTTCAAGTTAACTTCGGACTGGAATGTAGTTGAGCCCTAACCATTCTCACATTGATCAAGGTACAGTTGCGCTCTTTACGTCTCTGAATCCCAGTAGGACTCTACGCACTTGATTCCCTTAGCTGATCTCACCCACAACTAAGAGTTGCTACGACCCAAAGTCGAAGACTTGAT
Source organism: Papaver armeniacum (assembly GCA_023531295.1). Lineage (NCBI taxonomy): Eukaryota > Viridiplantae > Streptophyta > Magnoliopsida > Ranunculales > Papaveraceae > Papaver > Papaver armeniacum. The sequence continues at coordinate 12,563 of JAJJWW010008409.1, forward strand.
AAACCAATATGTCTCACACAGAAAAGTCTATTGTATAGATAAATCTGTCTCCCAAAGATAAACCTATGAGTTTTGTTTCGTATTTTGATAAATCAAGGTGAACAGGAACCAATTGATATATCGGACTTATATTCCCGAAGAACAGCCTAGAAATATCAATCACCTCACAATAATCTTAATCGTATGGTAGCGAAACAAGATATTGTGGAATCACAAACGATGAGACGAAGATGTTTGTGACTACTTTTTATCTTACCTATCGGAGATTAAATCTCGAGCCAATCTTAGAGAATATAGTACTCAATCACGATAGAAAACAACAAGATCAGATTACGTACACTAGTACAGAAATGGCCTTTAGCCACGCCAAATATAAATTTCCCTGTCACGCCTTTTTGGTTTTGGCGTGTCTATAGGGTATACTTCTACCCTATAGACACGCCATGTTCAATGGGGGTGTTAATATAAGTGCTTTCAGCCACGCCAGGGCTAGTAGCGTGTCAAAATATCAACCGTTTAGTCACTTTAACTTTAAATTTTTGATTGGGCGTGTTTATAGACCAGTATATGGCCACATTATGTAGTTGTGGCGTGTCCAAAAGGTTAGTCACGCCATTTAAGGTGTGGTTTTAAAGTTAGTTCATTAGACACGCTAGTATATGCGTGTCCATAGTGTACGATTGATAGACACGACAGTATATGCGTGTCCATAGTGTACGATTTATAGACACGCCAGTATATGCTTGTCCATAGTGTACGATTTATATACATGCCAGTATATGCGTGTCCATAGTGGGCATTTTATAGACACAAATTCAAAGTGTGGCCAAAAAGTTCCTTTTTTGGACACGCTATTATATGTGTGTCCATAGTGTGCGTTCTATAGACACGCCGGTTTTATTGCGTGGCTAAAAAGTTCGTTTTGAAAAAATTAATAAAAAGATATTGCCCACATTCGAACGCATGACCTCGAAGGAGTTAGGTAACAAATCAATCCACCAAGCTGCCCATCTTTAGATGTTTAAAACTAGTGTTCTGAAAAAACTAAACTTGTTCAACGACTCCACATTTTATAGACACGCAAAATTCAAAGTGTGGCCAAAAAGTTCTTTTTTGGACACGCTAGTATATGTGTGTCCATAGTGTGCGTTCTATAGACACGCCGGTTTTATAGCATGGTTAAAAAGTTCGTTTTGAAAAAAATAATAAAAAGATATTTCCCATATTCGAACGCATGACCTCGAAGGAGTTAGGTAACGAATCAATCCACCAAGCTGCCAATCTTTAGATGTTTAAAATTAGTGTTCTGAAAAAACTAAACTAGTTCAACGACTCCACATTTTAGTGCTTTAAATGCTTAAACTCTAATAATGTTAGCATACGCAAAATTTCCATATTAAAGACTAAAAACTAACATTAAGATCTAACACCATCATTATGTTTACCAACAATGGCTAAAAATAGGGTTTAGTAGAGTAATGATGGTACGTATCTAAAGGGTTGAAGATACTCTTTGATAGTCTGACATTAGACTTTGAAAATAGGGTTTAGTAGATTAATGATGGTATTGCGCATGGCATTGAAGTGGCGTGAATAGCCAAGCGACAAGACTCTTAACCAAATGCCATAAACGACCATTTATGGCTAAACTACCACCATCATTATAAAGATAATAGAGAGATAAACAGATTATTAAACCAAAAATAGAAATCAGAGAAAGAGAAAGAGAGGAGGTTAAGGAATAGTGAAATGGCCGATTCCCCTGCCATACGACATGCAAAGAGTGCGATTGAGGCTTTAACAAGCTTAGAGATGGAAAGTTTGATCGCTTTTATGAATCTGGAGATCACAAAGAAGAAAGAACAAGAAGAGAGAGAAGAATTTCAAAGATTAAGGGTTGAAAATGATGAGGAATTTTAGTTGTGGATGAGAAAGTTAGATGCCATAGATGCACGCCGACGCAGGGAAAAGCTTCAACGACGAGGAGAGTGGAAGTGTTCATGGGGGAAAACTCGGAGTGCGACTGAAAGTGGTAGTGAAGATGAAGAAAAGAACTATGAAGGAGTAGAAGATGAGGAGAGCAGTGATGATTCGATGAAGAGAGATGAGAGAGCAAAAGAAGCAGAGAGGAAGAAGAGGAAGAGGCAAGAGTTTGAAGATGTGATGTACAAGATCTATCTCTCCGAAAAGAAGAAAAACCCTCGTAAGTTTGCTCGAACCATGTCAAATTCCCTGAACGTGGATTCTGACGGAGAGGAGATTCCTAGGTTAGACCTAAATGGAGAGCCTGTGTTTTCCGGTGAGATGGTGGTTGCAATGAAGAAGAAGATGAGGAAGAAGAAACAGATGATGATGATCTCCAGGGTCCCTACATATCTTCAGACGATGATGATGGTACTGGTGCCTACTATGAAGAGGATGAGTTAAACTACAACAGCAACAGTGACGGCGAATCTTGGTGATTGCCTTATAGGTACTGTCAAATCCCTTAGAACTAGAGTAATGTGATTTTGATTACTATTTCTCTTGTGCATCTTCGTGAAAACTTATGGGGATATTGATGGTACTTTATGTTGCTGAATAAGTGTATGGAGAATGGGGTTTCTTTTTTTGTTTTTTGTTTGATAGATGGTGTTGATGAAGATCTTATAATATAAGGTGTTTTTGGGGTTCGGTTTGCAGCGGGTGCATTGTAAATATAGCAGCAGAGAGAGAGTTGCGGTGGTTAGGATTAACCTTTTTATGTCGAGTAGATTAGTAATGTTGCGGCTTTGAATTTTGGTTGTAAAAAGAAAGTTGTAATGTATTTGGTATCATGTCGGGTGTTTAGAAGTGGTATTCTGTTTGCTTTGTCCTTCTTTAGATGTAATTAAACTAGTTGTGTTCTTCTAGTTGTTTGAATTTTCAGTAGTATTAAACTTGTGATGGATGTAGGTCTGAAGGGTTTGAAGAAATTTTTCAGTTTTTCTTGCTCTTTTGATTTCAGCAGTAATGGATTGAATACAGTAAAGTTTTTATGTCATGTAGATTAGTAATGCTCATCTTTGAATTTTGATTGTAAAAAGAAAGTTGTAATGACACTGGTAGCCTGTCGGGTGTTTAGAAGTCGTATTCTGTTTGCTTTGTCCTTATTTAGATGTAATTAAACTAGTTGTGTTCTTCCAGTTGTTTGAATTTTCAGCAGTATTAAACTTGTGATGGATGTATGTTTGAAGGGTTTGAACATAAAGTGTCAGTTTTTCTTGCTCTTTTGATTTCAACAGTAATGGATTGAATACGGTAAATGTACAAACAAGCAATGTTCTTGGTGAATGATTCTAAATTTCCAATGATTGTTAAGTAGAGATGGGTAGGAATGATTGAATTAATGAATCAATAGGGTATATGAAATCTTTGTTTAAGATGGTGGGTATTACTCCAGTTTATAAAATGATGTTGGAGTAAGATTAATTCAAAGACTATTTTAGGCCCAATTCCAAAAAAAATCTATGTGCAAGCCTAGTACTATTACTACTAATCCTAGCATGACAGAATATTAATTCAACAATCAGTATAGCCAAATCCAAACTCATCCAACATTGCTAAAACCCATCTGCATACAAAACCCCACCATGATTTAAGAATCAATTTTTTTCAACAATCCATACATTCATTCTCTAGTTAACAGAAAAATCCAAACAACTACATTCTATCACCTGGTTCAAGCCCCCAATAGCGTAATATTGCAGGAATTAACATGGAAGGTAGTGTTAGTTTGCCCCCCTTGTGACACAATCTCAGCCCCCCCATCTACTTCGGCTCATTTGGCTAGGTTACCCATGAGGCTCGCTGGTAGGTTAGCACAACAACCTGTTCAATTAATGTAGTAGTATGTTGTTGGAGCTTAGCTTGTTAGGCTTCCAACTAGTTAATGTAATACTCTTTATCCAATAAAATTAATGAGATAGATATAAGTGGGAATTAAGTGTTTGGCCCTCCCCTCACTCTCTCTTACTCAAATGGCCTTTGGATTAAAACTCAATTTTAAAAGAATTAACTCATTTTATTGAAATAACCCTTAAAAAAGAAGGAGGGCCATTCGGATAAAGATGTTTCATGATGTTATCAAATGATAAACTATATCCTTTAGGGTATAATCGTCATGCCAACTTAAACATAACATGTCTCACAAATCATACGTAAGAATTCGACAAATTTTATATATTTGGAAAGCTTTTTGAAAGACCTACACAACGAGCATAAATACAACTATCAAATTTTCATTTCATGAAAATTTTTATTCTCTAAATAATTTTTAAAATTTTCTTCATATTTTATAGTGTGCAGATAATATGCACACTGATTTTATGTGCAGGAAATATACACACTGATTTCTGTACATAAGTTATTAAATTTTCTTCATATTTTATAGTGTGCAGGATATATGCACACTGATTTTTGTAAAAAAAAATAAAATAATTTTCTTCATATTTCATAGTGTGCAGTCAATATGCACACTGATTTTATGTGCATGCAATATGCACAAGGGTTATTTTGTTAATCCTGCTTCCTATAATATTCCAGGGCCACTAGAATAATTATCAAATTTATTAAATAACCCTGGGGCCAAAAGTGTAAGACCCATAATTTCCAGGGTCATAAGAATAAATTTCTCTAGATATAATATATATTTTCATTATTATATTTGAAGATAAATACTAAAATTACTCTAAATAAATAATAATACCAATTATAAAAAATAGTTTTATATGACTATGTCATAGTTCTTCGGGTTGGGCGGGTTACTTGGGTTAGAAATATTTGTGTCCATGCTTGCCCAAATTTAGCTCGGGTTTATAAAATTTATGCCCAAACTTGCCCAAAGTTCGAAATACGTTGCTCATGTCCGCCCAACGTTCGGGTTGGGCATGGGTTGGGCGGGTCAACCCAACCCAAGTCCCACCCTAATTAAATTAAAGCTACTTTAATTAACCAAAATGCCATTTTACCTAGGTTTATCACGTCATTATGACATAGTGGGCTAGACTAGGGAACGTGTTTGATTAAGCCTTTATCTTGGGAACATACGTGACCCTCCAAGAATTTATAGTTTCGATAGAGTAGATAGAGTATTAACAGGGGAAACAAAGAGTTAGAGAGAGAGAGCAAAAATTTCGGAGTGAAATTTGTAGAGGGAGACTCTTTCATCGAGTTTTTCTAAATCAAATCAATCAAAATGGCTAGTGATGATGATCAACACAGACGAAAGGGTAAAGCCCCCATGACTGAAGAGCAACTATTGAAAGTGTTGGAAGAGAAAGAAAAACAAGAAAGGTTATCAGCCACTATGCAGATGATTGGGCAGATGACCAAGGATGATCTGGAGAAGGTACAAAAGAGAGTAAGTGACTTGTTATATGATATTGAACCCCAACCTCTCTTGGAAGATATGCATGCCTTAATGGATGAAAACAAAGCAGAAGAGAAACCAGTTGAAAAACCGGTAGAGAAATCGATACAGATTTTGCCAAAGAAGCGTCATCATGATTTTTTCATAGATGAAGAAGAGGAGGAAAAATTCTGGGAAGTGCAGGGTAAAAAGATGAGGTTGGCTGAAATGGCAGTAATGAAGAAAGAATCTGGGCCGCATGACAGTGATGCTTCCGAAGATGAAGAGCCTGTTGTTTTTGTTGATCATCGAAGTGATACACATACTGTTTCTGTCCTACAAGCGATAATTAAGGAATTTCGCCAAGATGAGAGATTTGGGATTAATGATTCATTGTTGGACCAAAAGACCGATTCCGAAGCGGACGATGCAGATGAAGACGAGGAGGAAGAGGGGTTTGATGAGGAAGAGGAGTCTGATGAGGAGGAAGAGGAGTCTGTTGAGGAGGAAGATGAATCGATGATTCGATTCCGAGTGATGGGTATGACAATGAGTAAGCCTTATCGACATTTGAATTCTTCTGTAGAGAGATGGTGGATTTTTGGGTAAGTGCTCGAATGGAAATGATGACATAATGTTAAAAAATGGTTAAGAGATAGATATTATCATCAAAGTACAGAGAAGAATTCAAATGGAGAGGGGTCTAATGAAAATGGTAAGTCATTTGAATCATGTGTTTCTTTTTTGGTTCTGGAAATGGAAACGAAAATGCGGGGTAATGTTATGTTTATTTTGCTTTTTTCATTTTCTTTTTGGTATTTGGACTTTTTGTGGGTAAGATGGTGAAATACTTGTAAATGGGTATGTTTTAGTTTATGAACATGTAAGTGGATATGAAATGATAGTGTTGCTGCTAAATATTGCTCAAGACTGAATGAATAGAACAGTTGTAACTTTTTAAATGCAATATAATGAAGTCAGCTTATTTATATTGTCCAACGATTGTGTGTCGATAATGTTGGAGATGCAGGATGTACTCCATAAACTAAAACTACAATCAAAGAACTGGAACATGTACAAGACTAAAATGTATAGAAAACAAATGCATACTGAAAACAAGTCACTTTAGTGTTTCTCTATGCAGTCTAATTCACTTGGTGGAGAGGCATATACACACCTAGTCTTAATCTACAATCACTAAATAAGTCAAGCATATCAAGTAAACTCACACCTAGTCTTCTGTCAAATACATGACTAACAAAAATTGCGTTGGTTGCGTGTATTTGATTTGCACATAACTGACATGAACACTACTTGGTGGAGCCTTATGCACACCTAATTTGATTCTACAATCTGACAGTAAATACAAATCACAAAGACTCCTGAGATGTTGCTTCTCAAAATAGAATACAAGCTTTATTCACCAATGCTGACATCCTACAACCAAATACTATGTCTGAGTTTAAGATCATCTGTCAACTGACATATAAAACTACTTGGTGGAGGCATAAATCATGCAATTGAGATGTTCATAATCACCAAAACATTCTAAAAACAGGATACAATTCACAACAACATAATAAACCTAAAATCTGAAAGATAGAGATGTTCATAATCACCAAAATATTCTAAAAACAGGATACAATTCACAGCAACATAATAAACCTAAAATCTGAAAGATAGAGATGTTCATAATCACCATCAGAAATTGTACCATTCAAAATCAGTAGTGTGTAACCTCCAATTTGTAAAATCATTAAATCCCCAAATGAATGAATAAGAAATACCTTAGATGAAGATGACCAAGATTTGCATTTCCAAAATTATGAATCACTATCAATACTTATATGAGAGATCGATTAAACTTAAATCTAGGCCTGAATCGATCTTTCACAAAAGAATCAATTGATTCATTGTTGTTGATGAAGTTTTCTGCAGATGAAGTGTTGTGCGGCTCAAATGAATGGAATTAGATGAAATAATAATGAGTTATGTCTCGGTATTTGTTAAAATAGTGTTGGTAGATTTTGTGGCTCATTTGAGTCGTTGGTCAGGGACCAGGGTATTGAGATATGGCATGATGCCTGAGCCAAGTCATGCTGCAGTACAAGATATGGCCCATCTATTTACTAATTAAAATTAAATGAATATACACGACCTCTTATGTTTGACCATTTTTTGATTTTAATTGTTGGTCACTTGGTCAGGTACTTGAGACATGGCATGATACATGAGCTAAACTTGTGAACCCTGGTGAACCATAATGTTACAGGTATGGCCTTCAAATTAGGTAACCGCCGTGTGCAATTAAGAGAAGTCTGGAGAGGATAATAATGATGTACTCGGCTTATTTTGAAAAATTGCGTCTTGAGACTAAATACGCGTGGTCTGCCAAGGGACTAGATGTTTAACCATGCGCCATAAATGGACATTTATGGTTAATCTAACCACTCTACAAAAGGATGAGGAGTCCAAATCTGTTCACACTCCTCTAACGAGTGTATATTTCACATATTCTTCTGATTGGTTGATTATTTAACGGATGGCCCCATCACCCTCCATGTTTAGAATCACGACCCTCTTTACATAACTCCCTAAATTAAATCAAGGGTGGAGATTAGAATGTAAAATATACACTCGTTAAGGAGTGTGCACGAATTCGCACAAACTGATATACTTGCAATTACTCTAAATCAAACCAAAAGAATAAAGAAAATTTGCAGAGAGAAGAAGATTAAGAGATGGCTGAAAATCAATCACCAGCATTAGAAAATGCAAAACAAGCAACTCATGCATTAACCAGTTGTAGGATCAGAATATCGCGACATCAATACTTCGCGAGATTAATAAATACAACATCACGAAGGAGTCGCGGGGAAGTAAAATAAATGACGCAATGGATGACGACGGCGAACACGAGGAAGATGTGAAAATCGGCGAAGGTTAAGAGTGTCGCGAGGACGAACACTTATACACTTGCGACACTTCGCAAGTTATTCCCGAAAATAAAGGACAACTTAGCTGTCATCCACTGTATACTACCCTATATAAAGGGTTGAGTCAGTCTGTTGTGAGAGAGGGTTCTTTTTGAATTGTTAAGCAAGTCATTAGGAGAGAGAAAGTTAAGAGTGATTGTAATTTCTTTAGCTCTGTTCTATCTTTCTTTGTAAACATTTCAAGAAAATAATCAATAAAATCTATTGTTATTCATCTTCAAATGGATTAGTTGAGTGAATTCTAGTGAGGGGTGTAGTGTGAGATTTCCTGCAACTACATATGCGCTAGAAACATGGACTGAGTAGAAGATCAACCTTGTGAATTGAAAGAATCAGGAGTAACGAGAAAGAAATTTTGAATAATTTTCAACAATTTACTAAAATTGAGAAATGGCTAGAAGAAGGAATGCGTCAGAACAACCAACAATTGTGAGGAGAAGCGGGAGATTAGCTGGAGAAAGGAGAAATGAAGTAGGAGAACCATCAAGAATAAATGCAAGAGATAGAGAAGAAGGTCCAATTCAACCACCAATTCAACCAGCACCGAATAGAGTAATAGATTATGATAGGGTGAGCGTGCATACATGGAGATCAGATTCTGTGGAAGAAAGAGAAGATGTGCAACAATTGGTAAATAATGGACAAGAGGAGAGAAATCGAGAAGAAATGGGAGAAACAGCTCATAAAAATGAAGAAATCGTAGCATTAGAAACGTTGAGACAAACAATACATGAAGAAAGACGATTAGAAGCGGAAGAACGCGCAGATTTAACAAGGCAGAACCATGAGTTAAGAATGGAAAATATGAGGTTGCGAGAATAGGAGGTCGAGAAGTAATACGAGATCAAGACCGGGATCGGTTAGAGATGATAGGAGGAGAATGTTACTTGTAGAAAATGTTAATGAAGAAAATTTAGAAAGAGAGCTAAATCTCGGTGAAGGATACTGCGAAATAAGGGAAGTGGTGTGTATTCCACGTCCATAGATTGTACAGAATGACCAAAATAATGGAAATCAAGGAAATAGGCAGCATAATAATCCAATTGATGAAGAAAATCGGGAAGAATGAAGAAGAATCTTTGCATGGGAGAGAAACACAGAGGAAACAAAAGGAGATTGAAGATGACATCGAAAAGCATTATATTGAACAAGCGCGTCTAGCTTGCGAAAGGGAAAGATTGAGAGTAGAAATGGAAGAACGAGAATTGGAGGAAGCAATTCGGCAGAATAATCATGACAATCGAGAAAGAAGGCACGAGCAAAATCGCAACAATGGAAATATCAATGAAGAGTATGAAAGAATACAAAGGAGAACTGATAGACAACCAAGAAGAGAAAATGATAGATACAATGGTGTGCGAATCCATGAGCGAGATGGAGGAGAAAGTCGCGAGAGAAAGAAGAGAAGAAAATCTTTGAACAAGAAAATCAAGATAGACATGAACGCAGAAGGAGAGAGGCAGAGCTAAAAAGACCAATAAATTCGAATCCTGATGTAAATGAACAAATCTTGAAAGAGTTGGCAGAAATGAGAGGAATGTTGAACAATAGAAGAGGAGGAGGAGGAAGACAATTAGATGAGGCAATTGAAGAAGCTGCGAAAAATCCCTTTACACTAGAGGGTGAGTTAGGAGGAATACCCCCAAAGTGCAATTTACCCGCATTAACAAAGCATTTTTGATGGAACAACTTGCGCAATACAACACATCAAAGCGTATGTAAGATGTATGTTACAGTGGGAAAATCATGACGCTATATTGTACAAATATTTCGCATCAAGTTTAACAAGAGAAGCACTGAAATGGTTTGAGGGCTTACCAAGAAACACCATCACGTCATTCAACCATTTACAAGCTATATTTTTAGGGGCATACATAAGTAACAACTCCTCGCGACCAGGAATTGAAGATGTATTTGGGCTGAAACAAAGAGTTGGCGAAAGTTTAAGACACTTAAGCGTGAGATGGAAGACGATGTGTAGCGAGATGATCATTTGGAAGAGTGGATGAAAGATATCTCATTTTATCATTTATAAACGCTATGTTCGCAACTAATTTGCTATATATTCAAATTTTTAGAGTCAAGAATACAATCACGATGACAGAGCTGCGAGAACTTCAAGAGTATATTGCTTTAGAGGAAAGGCAAAATGAGATGGAATCATATCCAATTACGAATACAAGTTCAAATGCTGCGAATGCAAGTTTATTACCCAAACTGATAAACACGGTGGCGAGTACTTCGCAAGGTGATAGGTGTAGAATACACCGTATTTACTATATAGAGTTGTTGATGGGTGAAAACTACTCCTGCAGAATTTGGTAATTTGGGGTGTGGATGAGGAATGAATCTAAACCTTCAACAAATGCACCTTTGCGCGGTGAGTGCTTGTAGATTCGAGAGATCAATCTGTGCAAGTCCGGCCTAAACCAAGAAATGGCCGTTCCAGGACTTGTTTCGGTCACAAAGTGAAGGAGATGGGGTTGATCTTAGGGAGGGAAGCGAAGAAGGTGTTGAGATTGTGAAGGTGTTGGCTTGCTTATGACTTGTAATGAAAGATGAGCAAGCTTACGGTTGATGCAAGCGAGCTGCGAGTGTTTGAATACGGTTTTTGTATTAACACTTGGTTTACGTAAATCGAACTTGTGTTGTTCTCCGTTATTCCTTGTTTGAAATAGGGCGGAGAACCTATTTATACAAGTCATTGAGCCTCATTCACGTTTCTCGTGGGAAGTGGAGGTAGTGGAATGATGGAGTAGTGGAGTTGTGTGTCGGTGATACACGACCAGTCTTGCCCACTTCTCTGTTCATCTCTAACCGCCCATGACTTCCTAACACGTTCTTGTGATGGCGCGTTGCACGCCGCACTTATTTGTAAACCGCCGAGACCAATACCCCGGTATGTATCCCGATTTGTGACATGATTGATGTCCGGAATGTGGATCGTGGATCCACGAAAGATAGCATGTAATCTTTGAATTGAATAACTACGTTATTGGAAAGTCGATACTTGTGAAGTATCGTGTGTATTTCATGCGAGTCTTTGCATTGTGGTGTGGTAAGGTGATGGGTAATGACGCCTTCACGACCAATTGACTCTGACCGTGGTTGTATAACCAAGCTGGTGAAGTTGGACGGATGAGATGAGCCTTGAGACACTCATCTGCGACCAGTTAATGAATATTAGGGTTTTTGAAGAGGTGCGCAAGCATCACTCTCAGCTTGGTCGAAACCAAGCATGGGAAGGATTTTGGAGAGGACCGACCATACATGCGTGTTGACGGCATGATGGTGTAGGTGCTGTATTCCGTTCCCTCATGAAAGCGCGATCGGGCCACTCAATTTGACCGTCAAAGAGGAGTGGTCGAGATTGATTTTGCGATAAGAGTTTGATACCGCAAGAAGCCGCGCGCCATACTCTTTTCCGGCGCATTTTCCAAGACGACCTAGCTTGGTCGGTCTGGCCGGGTTGGTTTGGCGTGAAGATGGTAGGCTGATGTTCACGCCCATGTCTCACCGTCCCATGAAAACGTGATCTAAGCCACCCAATTCGTCCAGGTGAAGTTGAGTGGTCGAGATCGATTTGCAACTTGGGAAGTGTATCCACGCATGTTTGAGCGGGCTTTTGGATTGGCCAGGCGTGATATGCCTTGGCCGACCGCATGAAGAGGTAGATGGGCCCACGGTGGTCATCTTTGGTATGACCAGGACTGCTTAATCTAATCTGTGACCCTCCATTCGTGCGGAGGAGAAGATGGACGCGCGTGATGGATTGAACCCTAATTTTGGCTTTCAAAGCCGCGCGACCATGCTATTTCAGGCGGACGAATGTGTTGTAACCAACCATGGTTGGTTTTGACCGATTGGTCAAGTGTGTAGGCGGTCACATGGTGATTGTGTCGACATGCTCCGGGCCCTTTGAGTCTGCATCTACACCCCTCCATCTATACTGCGAAGATGGATGGTTGAGGCCGTTTTGCGGCACATGTAATATGCCGCAAACCCTAATTTAGGGTTTTCCGCCCATAATGCTTGGTATGGACGGTTTCTTGGCAAGCAAAGGCCAATGGTCGACCATGCGGGGTCGTGCGTGTGTATTCCATACCGCTTGGGGGTGATGGAATTGATGCGTGGTCATCCAATCATGCTTGTGGAGTTGGATGGCTGCGATCAGATCATATCTGGCAAGCTAAGGCCGTGGGTATTCCATACCATGCTTAGGGTGATGGAATTGATCTCGTGGTCATCCAATCATGCTTGTGGAGTTGGATGGCTGCGATCGAATCATATCAGGAGACCGATACGATCAAGTCCGGATGCTCAATCGGGCTAGTATAACACACCGAGAGGGGCTCAATCGGGCTAGTATAACACACCGAGAGGGGCTCAATCGGGCTAGTATAACACACCGAGAGGGCTCGGGCTAGTATAACACACGAGAATCGGCCTGTTACGGGTATTTCGTACATGGTTTCATTATAGTGCTTGGAGGTTCGTGTTACTCCGTATGAGTAACACTCGGTTTCATGCCACACCGATAATGATTCATTATAGTGCTTGGAGGTTCGTGTTACTCTATAAGAGTAACACTCGGTCATCATGCCACACCGATAATGAGTACGGGAAATACAAGGCTGAATTAAGTGAGGAGTATCCAACACTTATAAATGGCTTTATCTTTTACAAGATGTCGCCGCATGATTTTTCCGGTTTTTACAAACTCAACCTTGAACGAAAATCCACCATCAACATTAAGTCCCCTGCCTAGCACACAATGGTTACACTATTGTGTGGTAGGCATGAGATGGTGACTTGATTAAAGATAAACCTTATGAGACAATGTTAGATGTTACCGGGGAGAGACGGGTCGTCTGTCCTTCGAGCATGTCACGTTCAAGAGACGTCCGAAAAAGTGTTCCCCTAGCATGATGTCGGTCTTGCCTGCTTCGATCGACCTTGCTATGACTGCTCGGTCGAGGGGCTATTGCGCCTGCCGTTCAATCGTGGGGATGTGCCTAATCGACCGACCGTTGCGCTGCTTCGTTCGTGGGGTTACTGCGCTGCTTGATCGAACGTGGGCTTGTTGTGTCTCGCTTCGGTTGAAAGTGGGTCTACTGTGTACATGCTTCAAACGTCAGCCATGTGCTTCGACTGAAACCGGCCCTGCTGTGTGCGCCTATTATACCAGCCTTATGTCGTGATTAACACCAGCCTTTGAGCAATACCAGCCTTTTGACTTGAGCAATACCAGACTTGAGGCTTGTACCGTACTTAAAAATTGTACCAGACTTGAAATCAATACCAGACTGAGAAACATACTAGGACTTGAAATCAATACCGAGACTTGAAAACTTGAGTTATCCGAAGCTTGATCAATACCAGACTTGAATGATGTTTGGGTGGCCATTGTGTGAGTTGTGTCTTGCCGTGTGTGACGACACTTCTCATATGCTTTCATACAAGTTCTAACTCCTGTCTTTTATTTCATTGCGGTAGAAAGAATCCCTGTTGAGATGTCTTCTGGAGATAATGCTGGTGCCAAGTCAGGAAGTGTTGACAGCTTCAAAGATATGCCGAACATCGATGATGAGTTATTCACCGCGCCCTCTCAACTATATGAAAATATTCGTTCCACGGGATAACCCTCCTCCTATCGACTTCAGGGTTTTTCATGCTCTGCTGGATCCTCATGAAGGATGAATGAGACGCATGTTGAGCAATGAGTACATCAAAGACAACTTGACCGGAGCGCAGATTATTGATGTAGCTTGAGTGTTGAAATGACTCGAGAGGATGTTAAAGTGGCTTCAGTGCGAACGTTGAGGTAGATCTGGAGAGAGTGTTGAAGCCAGGATTCGAAGTGAACAGGGCCCGGAGAGAGCATTGAGGCGGCTCTTGGATAGACCATTGAAGCAGCTTCTGCTGGAGGAAGCGTTGAAGCGGAGCGGCTCTTCAGTTCGATTTACCCTTGCGAACTCCATGCTGAGCCTCAGTCCCCAAGCGTGGTTTACATGGTTTGTTCGTAGTGGTCGTTGTCGAGCCAGATATAGAATATCTTGGACATTGCTTCATCATTGTGGGAGTCGTGCATGTGGTACTGGAGTTGGATTTGATGGACGCGCATGATGTTGTATCTTGGTGGTTTTCCTCTTGCTGCTTCAAGGAACTGCTTACAGAAGGCTGAAGGTTGTATCGCCTGTTGGTGAGATATATGCCCCCGGATCTTGTTCAACCACATGTCGATAGAGTAACTCGCCCGGATCTTGCTCGATATGACGGTTGGACATCGTTATCTTCTTGAGGCTGCTCCCTTGAGGTATCGGCTCCAGTGGAAGATTACCGTCATAGAGCGTTGATACGTTGCACCGGTATTCCTTAAACCAAATGGCAGTATGGTATAATAAAAATTTCCGAGAGGAGTTCGAAAAGATATCTTACTTGCATCATGCTCGTACATTCTTATCCAGGTTGTAGCCGCTGCATCCATCCATGGAGGAGAACATGCCGTGTCCGCTGGTTGCATCTACTAACATGTCGATGTTCAGTAGAGGAGAATCGCTTTGGAGCATTCCATTGGGCGGAGAGACTGGGTGTCAGTCTCTCCTGCTAATTGCTAACAAGCGACGCGGTATATTGTCTTCCCCTTCTAATCACGTCTTGCTTGAAAGTGCGTCCCCTTTTGGTGTGAGTATGGGTTGAAGCTTCACCGTATGTGCTTGGTCTGGTTTCCTTGAAGTCCGTCATTGTGGTGGGATGACGCACAATCTTGCATGGGCTAACCTTGGCCGTCTGAGAGTCTTGAGAGAAATCACATTGGAAGATGCTCCTGTGTCGACGAGGGCCCTCCCGAACTACGAACCCTTGATGTGTGCGGTAACATGTAGGGCCGGTCGTGATCTTTTTCGCCATCATGTCGTCTTACGTAAATGTAACATTATTTACAGTGTTTCGATGCGGTTAAGACTTCTGGACGTGAAGGAGTCAGGTGTACGTCCAGAGCTATTTTATTAATTACAAGAAACATCTCTGCACGTTGATTCTTTGAGAGGCGCAAGAGTTCACACAAGCTTTCCACTAGAGATGCCGCTTCCTAATCCACCGGTGGTCTGGTTCGTAGTAAATATGTTGACACTGGGAGGATCGTTGTGAGGATCGGTCCCAGTGTAGGAATCTCCATGACCGGGACCGTTCATATCGATGTCGCTCATTTGATCGAGTCCACGTAGGTCCGCATGTGGCTGAAATACCTCTTTACGAGTTGCGGCCATATCCGTTTGAGTCTTAGCAAGAACTTCCTGCTTCTCCATCAAGTCGAAATGGTAATGGATGGTGGTCCTCCTCTCGTCCCTCCGGCTCCTCGTCCCGATGCGGAGTGAAAGTTGTTGCTCACGGTGACTACCGGAGGCGTTACGCTTGAGGAGTTGTCGGGATTTGCTTGGCCGCTCGACTCGAGTGACGGGAGGTGTTACACTTACTCGGAACATCTCTGCTCTGGCACTTGCCCGGTGGTAGAAGTGGCGGCTGCATAAGGTATATTGACCACGGTAGCTCCAGAAATTATAGGACGGAGCCCCTTACGTATCTTGTGTTACTCGCCGGGAAGAAGAGGTTGAAAAGTTGCCTAAGGAACCGAAGCTAGACGGGTTATACTTCAAAGGATGAAAGTCTCTCTTGCCCGGAAGTACGAGTTGCTCTTGAAGGACTTTCCTTGAAGGATCGTAGCTACCTACTTGTCCTTTAGATGTTCTTGTTTTTGAGTGATAGTGAGGATTCCTTTGACTAGGTTTTGAATTAATAGGTAATTGAATTGGTTCATTTTGAGATAGTTTGGTGAATGATTTTTTACGAAAGAGGTTATTTTAAATGAAATTTGCATCTTGGTCATGAATGATTGCACATGTCACATGAAATTGCAAACGTTGTGTGAAAGGAAAGCATGAATGAAACAGGACATGGTGTTTGATTATCGAGCCTCTTTCTCCACGTGTGGGATGCTAAGTCCCCAGTGAATTCTAAACTATCTTTCTTGTAAAATTGTTGAGTAGAACTTACTTGCTTTTGAAGCCTCATTTGTATCAAACCGGAGTAGCCTCTCCAAGAAAATCCTCGCACTAACTTCTCAAAGCTATCCCCCGAGGCCAAGCTTCTCCGAACAATGCGCTTCAAAAGCGTTGCACTCAGCTTTGGTGGGGTGATGAAGGGACCGGTGGTAATGACAGTACCTCGGGTCCATTACTCCTTGACCGATAGGTGGCGCGCCGTATCGGGGGTATCTTTATCTCTCCGTTTCGTACCCACGTCTCCGGTAGCTCGAGAATCTTCTTCATTGGGAAGGGAAATGTAAGTACCTTGTGTCCGGCTTTTCTGCGTTAGCGGGCGTTGCGATGTCTCCCGTGGCTTTGATATGGAACAGGAGATGAAGTTGGAAGACTTGCGAGCGCCATCATGTCTGCGGATTGTCTTCTAAGTAGAGGATGTAGAATGTGTCGTAATGTCACCTGTTGAGTGGCCGGATTGAACGCTCCCATCCCTCTGTATTCAGGCATTTCTTGATTGATTTCTCCTTCCTCAAGCGTTTCTTGATTGGAGGGAAGGCCAGACTGGATTAGATGATCTCCGGCCTTCGGCAAGAGCTTTGAGGTATAAATCCTCGGCAAGGCTCCATAGGCTGCGGGTTCCCCCTTCTTTATCGCGGAGACATCGTAGCATTACGGATAAGTCTCCTCTCCCGTGGGTTGCATCGGGTTTCCATTGTTGACCGGACCATGTTGTTCATCTTCCCCTGGGTCTCCTGCGATTTGCGCGCCCTTTTTGCTTCTCCACCGGTAAAGATGTGACTCTGGTTAAAGGTGCATTGCCAGTGGATGCACTGTCGATGCTTCTTGTAATTGTGCCGCCATATCATTCAAAGGCGAAATGTCTCGCTCACGCCTTCCGGTGATACCGACTTGATTTGCCAAGACATCCTCCAGCATTCTAGCTATGCTTCCCATGATATCCGAACCACTGCGGATTCAGAGTGAGGATACATCGTGAGGCAACAATTCGAGAATTCGATTCTTGTAACCGAGAGATCAATCTCCCACTTTGTGGTCGCCAATTGTTGATGGGTGAAAACTACTCATGAGAATTTGGTAATTTGGGGTTTGGATGAGGAATGAATCTAAACCTTCAACAAATGCACTTTGCGCGGTGAGTGCTTGTTGATTCGAGAGATCAATCTGTGCAAGTCCGGCCTAAACCAAGAAATGGCCGTTCCGGACTTGTTTCGGTCACAAAGTGAAGGAGATGGGGTTGATCTTAGGGAGGGGCGAAGAAGGTGTTGAGATTGTGAAGGTGTTGGCTTGCTTATGACTTGTAACAGAAGGATGAGCAAGCTTACGGTTGATGCAAGCAGGCTCTGAGTGTTTGAATACGGTTTTTGTATTAACACTTGGTTTTTGTCGTCTGAACTTGTGTTGTTCTCCGTTATTCCTTGTTTGAAATAGGGCGGAGAACCTATTTATACAAGTCATTGAGCCTCATTCACGTTTCTCGTGGGAAGTGGAGGTAGTGGAATGATGGAGTAGTGGAGTTGTGTGTCGGTGATACACGACCAGTCTTGCCCACTTCTCATGTTCATCTATAACCGCCCATGACTTCCTAACACGTTCTTGTGATGGCGCGTTACCGCTTGCCGCGCTGTAAACCGCCGAGACCAATACCCCGATATGTATCCCCCGATTTGTGACATGATTGATATACGGAATGTGGATCGTGGATCCACGAAAGATAGCATGTAATCTTTGAATTGAATAAGCTGCGTTATTCGGAAAGTCGATACTTGTGAAGTATCGTGTGTATTTCATGCAGTGCTTGCATTGTGGTGTGGTAAGGTGATGGGTAATGGCGCCTTGCCCGACCAATTGACTCGACCGGGGTTGTATAACCAAAGCTGGTGAAGTTGGACGGATGAGATGAGCCTTGAGACACTCATCTGCGGCCCAGTTAATGAATATTAGGGTTTTTGAAGAGGTGCGCAAGCATCACTCTCCGACTTAGTCGAAACCAAGCATGGGAAGGATTTTGGAGAGGACCGACCATACATGCGTGTTGACGGCATGATGGTGTAGGTGCCTGTATTCCGTTCCCTCATGAAAGCGCGATCTGGGCCACTCAATTTGACCGTCAAAGAGGAGTGGTCGAGATTGATTTTGCGATAAGAGTTTGATACCGCAAGAAGCCGCGCGCCATACTCTTTTCCGGCGCGTTTTCCAAGACGACCTAGCTTGGTCGGTCCTGGCCGGTTGGTTTGGCGTGAAGATGGTAGGCACGATGTTCACGCCCATGTCTCACCGTCCCATGAAAACGTGATCTAAGCCACCCAATTCGTCCGGTGAAGTTGAGTGGTCGAGATCGATTTGCAACTTGGGAAGTGTATCCACGCATGTTTGAGCGGGCGTTTTGGATTGGCCAGGCGTGATATGCCTTGGCCGACCGCATGAAGAGGTAGATGGGCCCACGGTGGTCATCTTTGGTATGACCGGACTGTAATCTAATCTGTGACCCTCCATTCGTGCCGGAGAGAAGATGGACGCGCGTGATGGCTTGAACCCTAATTTTGGCTTTCAAAGCCGCGCGACCATGCTATTTCAGGCGGACGAATGTGTTGTAACCAACCATGGTTGGTTTTGACCGATTGGTCAAGTGTGTAGGCGGTCACATGGTGATTGTGTCGACATGCTCAGGGCCCTTTGAGTGCATGTACACCCTCCATCTATACCTGCGAAGATGGATGGTTGAGACCGTTTTTGCGGCACATGTAATATGCCGCAAACCCTAATTTAGGGTTTTCCGCCCATAATGCTTGGTATGGACGGTTTCTTGGCAAGCAAAGGCCAATGGTCGACCATGCGGGGTCGGAAGTGTGTATTCCATACTGCTTGGGGGTGATGGAATTGAGCTGTGGTCATCAATCATGCTTGTGGAGTTGGATGACTGCGATCGAATCATATCCGGCAAGCTAAGGCCGTGGGTATTCCATACCATGCTTAGGGTGATGGAATTGATCTGTGGTCATCCAATCATGCTTGTGGAGTTGGATGACTGCGATCGAATCATATCCAGGAGACTCGATACGTCAAGTCAGGATGCTCAATCGGGCTAGTATAACACACCGAGAGGGGCTCAATCGGGCTAGTATAACACACCGAGAGGGGCTCAATCGGGCTAGTATAACACACCGAGAGGGCTCGGGCTAGTATAACACACCGAGAATCGGCACTGTACGGGTATTTCGTACATGGTTTCATTATAGTGCTTGGAGGTTCGTGTTACTGCGTATGAGTAACACTCGGTCTCATGCCACACCGATAATGATTCATTATAGTGCTTGGAGGTTCGTGTTACTCTATAAGAGTAACACTCGGTCATCATGCCACACCGATAATGAGTACAGAAATACAATTTGAATTAAGTGAGGGAGTATCCAACACTTATAAATGGCTTTATCTTTTACAAGATGTCAGCGCATGATTTTTCTGGTTTTTTACAAACTCAACCTTGAACGAAAATCCACCATCAACAAGAGTTTATGCTTTCTTTGCTATTTTTCTTGTGAATTATGTATTTTACGCGTGTTTTTGAGATTTTAGGTGCAATGGAGTCTTTGGGAGCAAAAGAAGGAGAAAACGTTCTTTGGGAGCGAGAACGGAAATATGAAACCAACGGCGAAAGCTTGAAGTCAATCATTGCGTCCGAGAAAGTTACGAGCAAAATCTATGAATAATCTTGTCGGATACACCAAACCGATAAGCCATGTTTGAGCTAGTTAGCCCTTAACGGGAGCAGTGGGTGCCTAGAGTCATTTAAGGTAACCCCTTATCCATTTCATCCGAGTGAGTTTAGCCACTCCCATTCCTACACAACCCTAGAATTCGGTGGGCATTATTTCCCAATTATTCTTCCCAAACTCGAGAGAGAGAAGAAAGAAAAGAGTGCGGCACCATCCGAGTATTTCGGAGAGACAATGGCTGCATTTGTCTTGATGTTAATCAAGAGAAATTAAACCAGAGGAGATGGGGTTTGAATCGGAGAAGACTCTTAGGGGATTGATGTTGGCCGCTGGTTGAAATCGAGAAGTAATTATAGAAGCTGGGACGTGTAATTGAAGTGAAGAAGAGATTAGTTTCAGGTGGTACTGAAGCAGACATGGGTTACTAGATTTATAGATTGAGCAGAGATTGATTATGGAGATGCTGGGTTTCTGATGAATTCGTTGGCGATTGAAGATGGGACAGTGCTGTGCTGCCATGAGATTTCAGATCGAGAGCAACCTAGGTTTACTAGTTCTGAAAAAATCAGTTGAATGAAGACTCAAATAGAAAAGCTGATGCTGTGGGATGCGTTCAGGGTTGAGTTGAATTGGATTAGATGAATGAGGCAGGATGTGAAATGAATTGGGTTTACAAGGAAACTGATATTGATGTTGCCAGGGTGAAGCTGGAGAATATGTGACGATTTAGACTGGAGTTTGGCAGTACAATGGTTGAGTGCTGAGTTGCAGCCATGGACATGGTGATCAGGTGGAGGCAATGAACTACGAGAGAGAAGGTGGTTTACCCGTGGAGGCAAAGTGGTTGGGGCAATGGAATGGTGAAGTGATTGTGTCTTGGGTTTGTGAGCACAAAGGGTGTGCTAGTGGTGCATAAATGGTAGTCTTTGGTTGGACTTGATGTTGCAATGGAAAAGCTGGAATTGCAGTGCAAGTTTGGTGAAGATGGCTGCAATGCAATAGTTTGGTGAAGTTAGGGAATGATGGCTTGAAGTTATATTGTGTCGAGTATGATCTTTGGTGGTATGAAGTCTGTTGGAGCTAGTAGCGTGGCTGCCAACTCGAGCAGGTTTGGTCTTCTTTGGGATTGAATTTGGATAGGCAAGGCATGAATCGAGGAGGTCAGGGGCAAGTAGTAGGACTTGAGCCGAGTTCAGGCATGAAGTACAACTGGTGAGAGAGGTTTGTACACTGGAATTGTGTTGCTGCCGTGGACTGATACTGGGAATATGAGTTTGGCGGTGAAAGAAAGCTGCAGCTGGTGATATATGGCAAGTACAGCCATGGATAAGTTGTAGCTGATGGAAATGTCTGTGTCAGGTGGATTTGCAAGCAGCTGGGGCTGAAGATCAGGTGGTGTTGCGCTGTTGGCTTAGCCTGGGTGGTTTTGATGGAGCTGCAGTGAATGATGAGGCTTGTGTTGGTTCAGATAATGCAGTACAAGAGAAGGATGGCAGTGAGTTGTGGTTGCAGGTGGTGCTGTAACTGGTTGAGGTGCAAGGCATTGTAGCTGGTGGAAGGAATGCAAAGAGATGGCCTAAGCTGGTGGGTGTTGCTTCTATGGCAGAGAGATGGGAACGGAAAGGGATCTGAATGAGTTGGAATTATTGCTGGCATTTAATTGCAGGTGGCATGGAAGAGGTTGGTCTGGCATGGCCTGGCACATTGTTGAAATATGAGTTGCAGGACTGAACTAGAAGAGCAGGTGGAATGGTGATGGTCCATAGAATTGCAGGATGGCTGAGATGTTGTATCAATGTTGTGCAAGGAACTGGAATTATAGGCAGAAATGGGCCAGTGCTGATTGCTTGATACTGAGATTGTAAGAATGGATAGGTTATTGCAGCCGAAAGAGTTGGGAATGGATGAACTATAAGCTGGTGTTTCAGTGAGATAAGAATACAGGTTGCAGTCAAGCTTTGTGTTGGCATTACTATCGTGCTGTGTTGGCTCGAGAACAATGTAGATGAATATTAGGCTTTGATTGAATCGATTGAAGTGGTGGAATAGCTTGGGAATTGCTACAGGTGATGAATATATATAACAGTGATGCAATTGGCAGCCAGGGCCATGATGGCTGGCAATGAAGTAATGACAATGATGGTGCATCAGTGGCTTGTTCTGGCAAATGGCCTCGCAAAATGGCATTGGCGACAACCATTCACTCACTTGGACGGGTCTAACTCAGACCTGACTGATTTTGACCCGGTCTGACTTGAGTTGACTCACCCGATCCTGACTCGGTTTGATCCGACCCGTTGACCCGGCCGTTCTGAGTCGTTGACCGGTGACCGGGCGGACTTTGCCGGTCACCGGAGCTGTTTTCCGGCGACTTTCCGGCCGATTTCCGGCCGCAATCCCAGACTTCCGGCGACCGTTTTGGGGCGTATTTTCTACACGGGTTTCTCACTCTTATGGGCTTGGTGGATTCTCACCTAATGGACTTTGAAGACTAGACCTAATTTTAGAAGTTGGTGAAAGCTATAAAAGGGAAGGTCTTCTACAACATATGATATATCTTTTTCTTGGAATTTTGGAGAGCCACTTTTGTTTACGCTTCTAGGGTTTGGTTTTGTTCTTCTTCTTCCTTGTTTTATTATTGAATATTGATGATGATGAACTCCATAGCTATGAGTAGCTAAACTTATTATTGGTTATGGGATAAAAGTTGATTTCTCAACATGCTTTTGATTCAATGAATTAGTTTTGTCTCAGTAATTATTGTTTGTGATTCACAATTAATAGTGTTATAAGATTTGAAAACTTGTTAGGTTGAGTCCGGAATCAATACAATTTGTGTTCATCTCTAGAGCTATATTAGGGTTTTCAATACGAAAAAGTTGTTTATCCCTGATTCTAAGTAGCATAATTGTGGTTAGTGCTTGTAGTGATACATCCTACTAGTCACAAGTGAATCATAACTTTTGTTAAAACGTCTAGTGCTTTTACACATTCGTTTGCATTGGTAAGTCTTATTCCATAAATCTTAATGCTTTTAGGGAGTCAAACTTAATTGTGCTTTTACACTTTAGGTTGCTTTCGACGAAGAATTCACATATGCATCTTTTAATGTGGTTGTGATGAGAACAGGAAATTAACGGGTTATACTTGCGATCAAGATATCCTAGGACTTTTAATAAATATGAGATTAAATACCAATTCTAATCATTGATGAAAATACATGTTTGTGAATGATACTATCCCTTGACCAATATTCTCTCCTTATTGATAATTCCAATTACGTACTTTGCTTTTAATTACTTTTATTTGCTTAAATACAACAAACATACCTTGGGTTACTTTAGAAACTAAAAGTTTATAACAACAAACGCCTCTCTGTGGATACGAACTCTTTCTTATCGAATACTATATTTATATCTAGTTGATTGAGAAAGTGAAATTATATTTGACGGATTGACAACCGACCACAAGGTCAACAAGAAAGGATAACATATGATGGACAGCCAAAGATAGTAGCCATGGGAAGCCGTGATCAAGAAGAATATGAGAGAGAAAGAAACTACTACAACCGTGGTGGCAATAACAAAATTCAAAGACTTGATCATCCGCAAGAAACTTATGGAAGTCAAAGGCAGAATTATCATGGAGGGCGACGACGTCACGAGTAGTATGGGAAGAAATAAAAATGCCAGCATTAAATGCTAGTGTTGAAAAAATATGGGAAGCTATACTCTTGATGGAAAACATACCTGCGCCATGGAACATGGGGAATGAGCCACCACCAAGTGATAGAAGTCACGAGTTCTGTTTTTACCACCGTTTTCATGGACACTTAACAAATGACTGCAGAAATATAAAAAGAATCATTCTCAGAATGATTGACCAAGGAAAGCTAAGTCATTTTCTAAAAAGTGAAGAGAAGGTTCAGCCATTACCACCACCACCAGAAATGCACAGAACAAATTCAGCAAAGGGGAAAGAAACATTCGTAATAGAAGTTGGATCGAAAGCTAAAAATTTGTTTTGCAACTCCATTGTACACTCTTACCGAACAATTGAAGATTTTCATGATAATGTTCTTAGTAGGGTTTTTGCGAGGATGCTAATAATAAAGAAGTGATGAACATTGCGAAGACGTCGCAGTTAAAAGAATGGCAAATGCAGATTATTTCTTTCACCGCAGAAGAGATTCCTAAAGGCAAAGAGACGCATGACAACCCATTGGTTGTAAAATTGGAAATTAATCCAAAACCTGTAGATGGCGAAGACGACGAAGCAGAGAATTGCTGGGCGATCAATAGAATCTTGATTGATACGGGGAGCTCAGTAAATATTCTTTTCTACCATACTTACAAGACTATGGGGGGGGAAGGATGAAGAATTGATACCTTCGACATATAAGATATATGGTTTCAATGGAACAGCGAATAAGCCTAAAGGAGAAGTTCATATGAGAATACCTTTGCAAGGGTTATCAACGGGGATTTTGTTCTGTGTAGTTGATGTGGAGTCCCCTTATAATGCATTGATCGGAAGGCCATGGTTGCACGAAATGCAGGCGTAGCGTCAACTTATCATCAATGCATAAAATTTCCTCATCCTAGCGGTGTTGGAATTATAAAGGGAGATTGGACGGAAGGACAAAAATGCTATGAGATCGACGTGGAGAGTTGCGAAGAGAGAGCTGCGAAAAGAAAGGGTTGGAAGCAACATGCAAAAGATGAACAAAGAAAAGAAAGATTGATGGTGGATGCCATTGATGTAAGAGGAGAAGATACATTGCGAAACAGGTGCATGAAAACAGTTGAAAATTATGATGGAAAGGAATCATTAAGAGATTTGAATGATGAAGAAGCAGAGAGCAGCAGGAGCAAAAAGTGTAAGAAGTGAGTAATCATCAAAAGGCATTAACAAAAGCTTGTTAAGGGTAAGAGGAAGAAAAAATAATTGAAGAAGAAATATGCGAGGATCTCGCCATCAAGAATGTATGACAATTTGATTGAAGAATTGAAAAACAAAAATGATTAAACAATGTAAGATTGCGCGATAGCTTCGCAAACAAAATGAATGATTGAATGAATTAACAAAAATGAAAGAGTGAGTGAATGGGACGAACCTTTATGGCGTACACCCTATTTCGCGAATGATATTTCGCAAGAGGCAAATGTAAGACCTAAAGTGCGTCATATAAGGGGGTATCTCTTGACATGGCTCAGTGAAAAGGTTACACCGCTCCTGGAACCTGAGTCACGGAGATTTGGGGCCCATGAAAGCCTATCCGGGAGAGATACCTTGGATTTCCAACTATATATATATGGTTATACCCTGGTTGGACGCCCGAGGGTCTCTTCCAAGGAGTCGAGTGTATGCTCAAGGCGCTGGGTACACGGTTGAGCCAAGAGTGCCAGGGCATTTGAAGTGTCTCGGCCATTCTTGGAAAGTCTTGGTATATCGCACTCTACCCGAAGAAAACTCCACTTAGGGTGCGGTCTCGTAACCATAAGCCATATAGGTATAAGGGATAAGAGGCTGCGAAAACAACTGGTTGTTGTTAAGACCGGATGGGATGAGCTAGTCTTGTATGGCCGATGTACGCCTCCTTGAAGGGGCAACCAGGGAGAAGATAAGGGCGGCACCCTCCACTAGGGAGCTGATAAGTGTCAAAAGACGCAAATGTCATGAGGCTTTATTTTCGCAAGGAAATTTAGGCTTGTCATATTTGTGTGATGATCCTGTAGAGGCAATAATACTGACGCAAGGATAAGGCGAGATCAATGGGTTTTTGCATGAAAATGCAAAGACGTCCTGCGATTTCGTCGCGAAGACGGCAATGTCATGGGATTTTACATTCGCAAGAGTATTTAAGCCTGTCATATTGTCGCAAATAAAATATCCTGCAGAGGCAAAAATACTTAACAAATGATAAGACAAGGTCAATGGGTCATTACATGAAAATGTAAAGACGTCCTGCGATTTTGTCGCAACGAGGGGTGGCGAAATAAGACCTTTAATTAGGAAGGCAAAATAAGACCACACAAGAATGATAAGGCAAGATCAATAGATTTCTTCATTTGTGAAGACATCCTGCGATCTTGTCGCAATGATGAACTTCAACATAACTAAAGATATAGACATATATAAAATTGAGGAAGCAAATAAGCTTGCGAAAACGATTATATTCCATCATAAAATTACAAATAATAAAGGCCAAAGTCAGAGATTTCATTACTCAGAGATAATTGATCAAATCTCTCATTTGAAAATGAATAACAGAGGCAAGTATGGGAATGAATAGGATAAAATCTTGTTATTCATTTCCACATGATGGATTATATATTCATAATGCTGGTCAGTTGAATTATAAAGGAGAATTGCTTGATTAATATGCGTAACAAAGATTGAATTCATATTTAGCAATCCAAGAAAATTAAAAGAGTATATATACATATATTACAAGAAGCGAAAGAAGAAAAAGAAGTTATTTCTTTGAGGATTCTTCTTCTTCGTCAGATTCTTCAATTCCATCATTCTTTTCGCCAGATTCTTCTTCTTCGCTAGCTTCACTATCGAGACATCCGAGAAAGGCATATCTTCGGGGAATATCATCGCGAAGACAAGGATATGAACTAAGAGGAATGCGGTGATCATTGCAAACCGTTTCAATAGTTTGATTGCGAAAACGAACAACATTATTGTTGAAATTCGCCCTTTGTAGCTTGCGAGTTGTTTCTTCAACTTAGAATACTTGTTATTGCGAAGAGAAAGGTCTTCTGCGAGTTCCCCTTTTTCAGACTCAAGTTCTTCAATCCTTGTTTGAAATCTTTTCTCGGATTCTGCAAAACATATGACAATGAATTAACAACACAATAACAATACTACAGAGATAAGGAGCAGTAAAGTATAATAAACAACCTTCTCTGTCAGATATCATGTCTTTAACCAAGGCAGTATGCTCGGCATGAAGGCTAACATCAACACCTAAGTTATTCTGGCATTATCTAGAACCTTCGCAGCCCAAGCGAATTCATCATCATTATTTATAACAAGAAGCGAACGAATTTGATCTTCTCGCTCATTAAGTATGGCATTCTGACGAAGAGATTCGTCTCGTTCAATTTGTACTTCGAGAAGAGATTTTTGAAATTTTGCTAATGCATGTGCGCCTTTATTAGCAATACGGTCTTTGTCATCTATGAGACCACTAATTTTCTTCCTTAAAGTTTTGGTTTTCTTATGGGAATCAAGATACATTTGTTTAAATCGGTTGGCTAAACCTAAACTAGATCTATGCTCAATCTCTAAGAGACGATATTTGGTTTGAAGTTCATTTAACGGAAGGGAATCAATTTTGTTTGTGAACCGCTTAAAGATTCGTTGAGATGAGTGAGAAGAACATCATTGTCCATAGGCTCGGGAAATGAATGGAGAAGTATGGCTTCTTGAGAGAGATTATATATGTCTGCAAAAATAATAAATCGTGCAAAGAAAAGCGAGATGATAAAATAAAGACGACTTGAAGAGTAAAAGTTTTATACCATAAAGTTGTTGATTTGCACTTTGAAGAGTAGACATTTTAGTCTTCTGAGAAGCAGACTCAACTTCCAACTGTTGAATTCTTTCATCTTTCTTGCAAGACATCGCAACTTCAGTTTCTAGTTCTTGGATCTTCTTTTTGAGTTGGAGATTTTTCTTTACAAGGTTGTCGCGTCTTTTCTCGAGATCCGAGGCAACAACAAAGGAAGCTCTCCCAGACTATAAAGGAAAATAAAGAAATTGTTAAGATAAAGCTTATAATCGAAATTACAGAGAAGCAAAGGAATATGAACATACCAAAGCAGTGAGAGCATTTAAGTGACTGGAAGTCAATGTTCGGGAAACTCCGCGAAAAGATTCATTATCCTCTAACAGCGGGGCATCGCAAATTTTAGCGAGAGCTTCGCAAGTTGCAAATAAATGATCATCTCCCAATCCTTGCATGGAATCGGAGAAAACACTAGACAATTGCGCCATAGCATAAGTAATCGAGTGATCCTCTTTCGCGGAGGAAGTACCAACCTCATTTTCATCCTCATCAGAGCTCTCACTGGTTTGAGAACTACAATGAGAAGATGGATGGGTTTTCCATTTTTTAGAAAGTGGAGCAGAAGACTTGTCCTTGCGAAGAGTGATTTTATTCTTGCCCTTAACCTTCGCAGCTTCGGGGATGTCAGTTTCTTCAATAACCTTCGCACACGAATGAAGATAAGAAACAGAGGCAACAATATTGTTAAAGAATAACAAAAGAAAATATTTCTTACTTCATTCGTGATCGATCGAAGTATCGCCAGGGTGCTCGCCTTTGGGTTTCTTTCATAACTCTTCCTCAGTTTATCAACCTGTAAACTTTGCAAATTCAATAAATGCTTGTCATCGGGAATATCGCAAAAGCAAAACCTGAAATAGGAAATATACCTCTTTTGCCTTCTCGGGCCACTTAAATTCCCAAGGTTGATAGTTTGCGAGATCCGCAGGGAGTACGTGTGAACCTGCGATATATGGTCCATTCAAAAATAAAGGAACAACCCACCATTTCTCATCTTTGGAATGACGAGGAGTACTATTGTTACCCGAGTGCCAATCAATATCTTGCATAAGTAGCTTATCATCGGAAATATTATCTTTTCTTTTCAACCGAGCACCCCAACGAGATTTATCATTTCTCATATTTATTACTTTATAATTTTCAAAAATGTTTTCCACGGTATACTTCTCAGCGACTATTTCTAAGTTTGCGAATCTAGGATCCTTGACATCATCAGAATATAAAGATCCTTTACCAGCACCACGGTTGGCAAATTCAAGCATCAGACGGATGCAGTCGCCGCTCAATTGATAAATAGCTCGCGAGAATTTCTCATGAGCAAGAATTTCATAGAATAATGGTATCTCGGGATTGTATAGGGGAATGGGAAGGCCTGCGAGGAGTTGACCTAGCGAGACTATGATTTTCTGATCATCACACTGATAATCAGAAAACAGTTTTGCAGTGAGAATAGACGAAGATTCTTGATCAGGAATGGTTGATAAAGTGAAACCCTTCTTCTGCAAATTCTTTTGAGTTTCTTCAAAAAGAGGTTTATATGTACGACAAAGTGAAGCCATTAATATAGTATGGGAATGAATGGAGAATTAAAGATTGAGAGAATTGAAGGGGAGGATTACAGTAGCAGAAGCGCAAATTGCGGAGGAAGAAAGTTGAAGGAAAGTTGCAGAGGGAAAATAAAAGAGAAAAAGAGAAGGGTAAGAAAACTATATATAGAGAAGAGAATCCTCGAGAAAACAAATACATTTAATGCGAGATGGGACGTGAATGGTCAAGAATAAGCGGTTGAAAGAGACGTGTCAAGAAAAGAATGGAAGAAGAAACACCTGTAATAAATTCCGTACATGAATAAAACGGATAAAAGTGAACAATCGCGAGATAAAGATGAGCAATTGCGGCATTTTAAAATATTGGTTCTCATGACATTTTATCCTTCGCAGAAAAGACATGAGAAGAGGCAAGATGTAGGATTAGAATATCGCGACATCAATACTTCGCGAGATTAATAAATACAACATCACGAAAGAGTCGCGGGGAAGTAAAAAAAAATGACGCAATGGATGACGACAGCCAGAACACGAGGAAGATGTGAAAATCTGGCGAAGGTTAAGAGTGTCGCGAGGACGAACACTTATACACTTGCGACACTTCGCAAGTTATTCCCGAAAATAAAGGACAAAACTTATTTGTCATCCACTGTATACTACCCTATATAAAGGGTTGAGTCAGTCTGTTGTGAGAGAGGGTTCTTTTTGAATTGTTAAGCAAGTCATTAGGAGAGAGAAAGTTAAGAGTGATTGTAATTTCTTTAGCTCTGTTCTATCTTTCTTTGTAAATATTTCAAGAAAATAATCAATAAAATCTATTGTTATTCATCTTCAAATGGATTAGTTGAGTGAATTCTAGTGAGGGGTGTAGTGTGGGATTTCCTGCAACTACACCAGTGAAGAGATGGCTGAAAATCAATCACCAGCATTAGAAAATGCAAAACAGAAACATAAAAATAAACCTAAAATATGAAACATAGAGATGTTCATACTTCATAATCACCATAATAATTTTGCAAAAATTCAATTATGATTGTAGTAATAATGTAGCGTCTGAAATTCAATAAGGAAGGAGTATTTTGTTAAATAAGGAAGGTAAAATTTTAATTTTAACAAGTGTTGACATGCATGCTTAACGTGTCAGGATATTTAGAGATATCTTTAGGGTTACGGCAAGATTATAGGCGTCTAATTAGAATTTACAATCAGTAGTCTAATCCTACAATCCTAATAAATGCAATATTTTTCTGCTCGGTCTCGCAAAATCTGCAAAATCGCACTTTCCATATATCACCTTGATTTTCGTTTGTTATACATGGTAAACATAACCCACCTACTATATTTAGATTTGCAAACTAGATATGTATAGAAAAAAGAAAAAAAAAACACTATATTTAGCTTGATTTGGATCCTAGAAATAAGAAATTAGATACCTCGTTCATAAGTAAAAGAAATAAGGAATTGAGAGGATGAGTTCTAATGAGAAATGTGTTTTTCCTGCAAATGGTCTTATTAATAATGATCCTCCTCCTCCGAAGGGCTTTGCTTCATGGGATGACTTTGTGGAAAGCATTGGTGATATACTAGAAGATTTTGTCGATGAAGAATGGGAATTGGTTCATATTAAGAAAATGATCCATGTTGAAAATGATCCTCCTCCTAAGGGTTTTGCTTCTTGGGAGGCATTTGAGAAAAGCTATGGTGAACATTTGGATAATGATTTTAATGAATAAGAACATGGGAAGCCACCAAGACGAGCAAATTTATGGATGAGCACTCGGCATTGACTAAATTCAAGTTTTTTACATTATTTTTAGTATGCTAATTCTATTAATGTGTAAGAAAAATTATGTGGCGATCAAGGCCTCTTGTTCAATTGTGCTCTCAATTCGGATTTTTTTGGTTAAGTTTGTGATTTGGCATTGCAATTTATGAAAAATTTGGCTATATTTTTCAACTCGATACAAGACTAAATATATAGTCCCTATCATATTCATGATCCTATCACTTTAACAAAGAAAAGCCACAACAAAATCATCGTTAACCCTAACTCTTGATTCCAAATCTCTAAGCCAAGCCCCCTTAAACACGTTACTAGTTCATTCTGTTTTGTCAAAAAGATTGATACTCCAACGAGATGAACAATATGGTGAACATTTGGATAATGATTTTAATGAATAAGAACATGGGAAGCCACCAAGACGAGCAAATTTATGGATGAGCACTTCGGCATTGACTAAATTCAAGTTTTTACATTATTTTAGTATGCTAATTCTATTAATGTGTAAGAAAAAATTATGTGGCAGTCAAAGGCCTACTGTTCAATTGTGCTCTCAATTCGGATTTTTTTTTTGGTTAAGTTTGTCAGATTTGGCATTGCAATTTATGAAAAATTTGGCTATATTTTTCAACTCTGATACAAGACTCAATATATAGTCCCTATCATATTCATGATCCTATCACTTTAATTACCGTCCATGCCACACAAAGCCACAACAAAATCATCGTTAACCCTAACTCTTCGAGGCATTTCCAAATCTCTAAGCCAAATTTATGGATGAGCCCCCTTAAACACGTTACTAGTTCATTCTACAAGACTTTGTCAAAGATTGATACTCCAACGTTCTTAGATCAAAAGATCGAACAATGGAACAAACGGGCAGAAATTAAACAACATATGCACTTGGAATCTAAACAAAATATTGCATCCATAAATATTAAACATTCACAAAAAGTATACTTCCAAGCAGCTTTACAAACAGACTAATTAAACATCCAAAAAAAAAACATAAGATACACTAATAACACAAAAAGAAAAAGAAAAGACATATATATATATAACTAAACAAAAGATGATGGATCAAGATGTGATTGAATACCATTCTTGCATAGCAAAACCATGAAAACAGAGGACTAGATCAATTAGAATCCCCTTCTTCTTCTTCACTGCTGCTGTAGACAATCGTAACCACATCTTTGTATGGCCAATCATCATCATCATCATCAACATCATCGTCTTCATCTTCATCCCCAGGCGCTGGCCCAAACCAAAAGAATTGTTCTGGATCATCTAAATCATCATCATCATCATCCTCAGAATCATACTCATCGTCCTCCTCTTCTTCATCGTCAACAACATCATAATCATCCTCCTCTTCATCTCCAAAACAA
Source organism: Papaver armeniacum (assembly GCA_023531295.1). NCBI lineage: Eukaryota > Viridiplantae > Streptophyta > Magnoliopsida > Ranunculales > Papaveraceae > Papaver > Papaver armeniacum. Next base: position 45,000 of record JAJJWW010008409.1, read on the forward strand.
GGAACAACCTTACAACCAAAATAACCAACGATCTCGTTGTCTTCATCAAGAAGAAGAAAACGGAAAGAGGTTACAACTAGAGCAGTCATTTTGTCTGGTTTGATACTAAAACTTTCAGTTTTTGATACTGAAACCCTAGGTTCATTTTAGAGAGAGACTTGACGGAGATAAAGCCGAGTAGTACTCTCCTAGTCTCCCTTGCTCGTGTTTTATACCCTCACACACGTTTTCACCTTAATATTCAACCTCTAGCTTAGCCACGTACAAGCATGATAACTTGGCTAGTGAACAAGTATAACTTTGGAAAATAAATAAATACAGTATAATATAAAAAAATTGGGTGGAAAATTAACATCAAAGAATTTAACTTGGAACAAATATAAATTTGTTTACAAGCTCGTCCAAGAGTGACATTGGTAAAAATGGAAAATTAGCATTAAGCAATTTGTCTCGGTGGAAATACTCCCCGGAAACTTAGATTTGGACGAAAAATTCTTGCTAAGATCGTGACATCGAAATAAATAAAAATTGGTTTAGAAGCTCGTCCAAGAGTGACATCGGTAAAAATTAAAAATTACCATAGATCGTGACATCGAAATATAAATTGGTTTACAAGCTCGTCCATGAGTGACATCGGAAAAAATGGAAAATTAGCATTAAGCAATTTGTCTTGGTGGAATACTCCCCAGAAACTTAGATTTGGACGAAAAATTCTTGCAAAGATCGTGACATCGAAATAAATAAAAATTGGTTTAGAAGCTCGTCCAAGAGTGACATCGGTAAAAATTAAAAATTACCATAGATCGTGACATCGAAATATAAATTAGTTTACAAGCTCGTCCAAGAGTGACATTGGTAAAAATGGAAAATTAGCATTAAGCAATTTGTCTCGGTGGAAATACTCCCGGAAACTTAGATTTGGACGAAAAATTCTTGCTAAGATCGTGACATCGAAATAAATAAAAATTGGTTTAGAAGCTCGTCCAAGAGTGACATCGGTAAAAATTGAAAATTACCATAGATCGTGACATCGAAATATAAATTGGTTTACAAGCTCGTCCATGAGTGACATCGGAAAAAATGGAAAATTAGCATTAAGAAATTTGTCTTGGTGGAATACTCCCGGAAACTTAGATTTGGACGAAAAATTCTTGCTAAGATCGTGACATCGAAATAAATAAAAATTGGTTTAGAAGCTCGTCCAAGAGTGACATCAGTAAAAATTGAAAATTACCATAGATCGTGACATCGAAATATAAATTGGTTTACAAGCTCGTTCATGAGTGACATCGGAAAAAATGGAAAATTAGCATTAAGCAATTTGTCTTGGTGGAATACTCCCCGGAAACTTAGATTTGGACGAAAAATTCTTGCTAAGATCGTGACATCGAAATAAATAAAAATTGGTTTAGAAGCTCGTCCAAGAGTGACATCGGTAAAAATTGAAAATTACCATAGATCGTGACATCGAAATAAAAATTTGTTTAGAAGCTCGTCCAAGAGTGACATCGGTAAAAATTGAAAATTACCATAGATCGTGACATCGAAATATATATTGGTTTACAAGCTCATCCATGAGTGACATCGGAAAAAATGGAAAATTAGCATTAAGCAATTTGTCTCGGTGCAATACTCCCCGGAAATTTAGATTTGGACGAAAAATTCTTGCTAAGATCGTGACATCGAAATAAAAATTGGTTTAGAAGCTCGTCCAAGAGTGACATCGGTAAAAATTGAAAATTACCATCAATCAATTTATCTTGGTGGAGATATTCCCCGTAATAGATTTGGACGATAAATTATACTTGTTAAGATCGTGACATCGAAATATAAATTGGTTTACAAGCTCTTCCATGAGTGATATCGGTAAAAATAGAAAATTAAACCAATTTATCTCGGTGATTTCCGGAAACTTAGATTTGAATGAAATATACTTGCTAAGATATCTTGACATCGAAATAAAAATCAGGGGTTTAGAAGCTCGTCCAAGAGTGACATCGATAAAAATGGAAAATTACCATCAATCAATTTATGTTGGTGGAAATACTCTCGGAAACTTAGATTTGGATGAACTATACTCTCTAAGATCGTGACATCGAAATAAAAATTGGTTTATCTGAATAAGCCATGTCCAAGAGTGACATTGGTCAAAAAATTGGATATCGAGTCTTGTCGACGAAGCCAATCATAGTCGTTCGTGAATTCATAATGCCGACCAATCAAATAAACTAGTTACACCTGATAACCTAACATCCCCAAACATCCTTGCCAATATTATCGGTTGATCGGTCCGATATGACCAATAATGCGATATTATCGGATATCCATATATATGGAACATTTAAAGGCACAAATATTTCATGTATCCATATGTATCCCTGATATATCATGTTTCGTCCAGATTAAAGGCACAGACATGATAAAATCCTATATTATCGGCCAGTATTTTAAAAAATAAATACTGATCGATCGGTTTTTTTTATACAAATTTAATTGTAAGAGATAGCTAGGCTTCTAAGAATATGAATTGGGATTTTATATAATCAAACAAATTGCACCAAAAAGCATTTATGATCTTAGGGGTATATCTAGTGGGACCCTGTCCTAAATACCAGCCTCATCACTAAATACTAGGAGTATATATATGGAACATTCCTATGATTGGTTTTTGGATTTTAGGGGTACATTCCTATGGTAGTTGTACTTTGGGACTTCTTGTTATGTGTGACTGAAAAAGAAGTATAATTGTATTATAACAAGAGCCTTTATTGTATACCCCACAAGATATGATAACTTTTGGTCTTATCAAAAACAATAAAAACTTGGTATAGCCACACTTATTTCTTAATTTACTTTTTTTGGTAACAAGATATAAAGTAGAGAAAGAAAACAACCTAACTATATGCTTCTCAGTTCTCACAGTCTTGGCTTACCTAAATAAGTATTATTCTTAAATGTAGCAGTATCTTTGATCATCAGAGCAATGAAGCCTTTTTTTTTTAATTAATTGTGTAATAAAACATTTTCCTTTTTTTTTTTTTTTTTTTTTTTTTTGAATTTGTTAACAATTTATTTTTGGTAAAACTTGGGACCATATTATTTGGAAATATATATATTACCTTAGATACTGTTAGGGTTATGGGTGTTATCAAACCTTCTAGAGTATTCTCTCATTCAAAAGCAAAAGATTTGTCAATCACCACGCTATCTTGCTTTCTTGGGTACATGCAAAAGAAAAGATAGATCTCTTCGGTACTCCTCTTCTTGTTTTGCCAAATAATATAGAGAAGATTATTTTTGTTTCTAAAATGTACGCTTACATTTTTTTGGCTTGACCCAAATTTGGCATTGGTGCCAAGATCCCTTGTGGTCCAGTCTTTCCATAAATTATTGCTATATTTCTTCCATTTGGTCGAGTCTAAATTAAAATTAAAATCGATAACTATCCTAAGGGCTTATGTTTATATAAGGTATATTATGGAAAATCTGAATTGTGTTGACTCAACGAGTTAATTAACAAACAAATATCAAGCAAAGAATTTAAAGAACCAATATTTTTATAAAACTAAACGAAGCAAAATAATACCAACATCCTCAACATTTAAAAAAATAAATAATAATAATCAAAATAAACAATTTCTAAAAACAAAAACCACATTATTCGAAAGTTTGTTTGATTATCTGCTCAACTAAAACCATCACATCTGGTACTCGTGTTGCAGCGTTAGCAGTTTCCATATCGATAAATATATGGTCATATACGCGAACAACACCACATTGATTTTAGTATATATATATATATATGATTTATCTAAATACGGAAAAATAGGGAGGCATTTTTGTATTCCAGTTGTATTTATGGTTATAAATTATGCGAATCTATAGGGAGACTTTTATGTGTTCATTAAAGTAAATCCGAGAGAGAAAAATAAAAATGTAGAAAGAAGTGAGAATTTGAGATGCAAAAGGTATAAGTGATTGATAGACAAATCAATGATGATATTCTTGAAAATGCACACGAATGAAAACGGGCAAATATGCGTTACTTGCCTGCTCATTAAGGACGCGACCATTCAAATAATGCTTGCTCATCATGGACGCGACCATTCGCCAACAGTTGTATTGGATGTCTATATAAGCTTTACTCATACCTGCTTGAAGCATTCTACAATATTAAGAAAATCCTAAAAGCTTGTAAAAAATTTTTTTGATAATCTTTCATCAAGTATAATAGTGATGGATATGTTTAGGAATTAACTACCAAGATACTACTGCACCTCCAAACTGTTGAAAGCATTTTAGAAAGCAAATGTGTTTCCAAAGAGTGGAATACTATCCTCGGGGACAAAAGAATTGGAATCCTTTTTGGTGTCACACCAAGAATTGGGAAAGAAGTTACTCAACTCTTTTATAGAGAGGAAGATTTCAGCCCGATCGTAACAGCCAACAATCACGATGCCCAGAATGATGGAACCCATGAAGATTTGAGTAAGTTGCACCCAATAGTTGGATCCTGCAATGGTCTGGTATGTTTTTATGTTTCACACCACGGCATACAAGATCCTGTATACGTTATGAATCCAGAAACTGGTGAGCACCTACATCTGCCACAACTATGCATCCCAATTGCACGAGATCAAGTACTTTCGTGGTATCCACGATACAATGTAATTCGGATACTGTCAACGTACCAATGAGTACAAGGTTGTTCGAATTCACATGGATGGTAAAGTTCAAATACACACTCTAGGAGCCAAGAGGGGATGGAGGAACATAGCAGAGGAGATTCCTTATACTTTTCGGAGTTCATGTGTGTACGCACATGGTTGTATTTTTTGGAAGGATTGTTGTCAGCAGGATATTGGCATAATATCTTTCAATTTACACACTGAGACGTTCCATCAACATTCTCCACCCCCGCATCATATTCCTGGGAGTGAATTTTGGATAAATAACCCATCACTTGGGATGGTCATGTTCGGAGTTCGCATTTTATTTTACTACATCCATGAGGGGATTGATCGGCCCAGGATAGATTTCTGGGCTCCCATTTCCGAAGAAAATATTCATACATGGGCACCTGGCGGGGAATGGAATTGGAATTATAAGATAAGCATTTACTTTGAAGAGGATGAATGGCCGACTTATAACCCGATAGCCTTTATAAATAACAAGGACCTCTTATTTTGGCAAAATACGTGTTTATTGCGTTACAATACACTCACCAGAACTTGGACGGAAATTTGGGGGGGCACTACCGTGGGAAACAAGGGTTGCAATTATTCCTCACATGAGGAGCGCTGTCTCGTTGAAGAATTTTGGTGGTGGACAATCGGAAACGTGTACTCACGATGTCCATGCCGCTAACACATTCCTAGGCTTATCTATGTAGCTTTTTTTCTTGCAGTTTTTTTTTTTTTTTTTTTTTGGTATTTGGATTTTTTTTTCTATGCTAAAATGTACAATTTATTCATTGGGTTATTTATGTTTCCTTTTTTTTTCCTTGTATTTTTTTTTTTTTTTTGTTTTGGTGTTTGGATTTTTTTCTATGTTGAAATGTTCAATTTCGTGCATCAACATGAAAGTGTTGCCGCTAAATGTTGGGTCATTGTTTAATTAGCCAACATTTGGTTTTTCCTTTTTTGCGTTACACCTATGGTCCAATGGTAGGGCCACCCCAACCGACCTAGGTAATTAAATTAAAAAGGAAATTAGATAAATATGAAAATATTCATTCCATATATCTCATGAGATCATAATTTATTTTAGTTTGTTATGTTCGTTATGTATATTAGATTAAAAAGGAAATTAGATAAACATGAAAATATTCATTCCATATCTCCTTATATTGCTACAATATTCGATGTAAATACCAAAGAATAGGTGATTTAATATAATGATGGAAAACCTAAGAAATTAGGGTTTTCCTTAGAAATATATATAAATTACACCAAGCATAGAAAAAAATTAACATAGAGTATTAAGAGGAAAATGAGTTCTGGTAAGAGGGACTGTAGAGATGAAATCGAAGAGAGGATCCAAAAATGTCCTCGATCGATGGTCGGTCCTCGTAAATTGAGGATTATCATTACGTGGACGGAATAACTACTGTTCTGGTGTTCCTCTCAACGCTGTAATTAGTTTGTTGTCGTAGTGTTGACAATGATGATGTTCCTATTTATGCCGATGTTATTCCCTGGTGTTCCTCCTCGGACGCCGTAATCAGTAGCGATGAGGATGCCGATGTTTTCGATTATCTTTGATGTTCCTATTTGTGAATGATGATGCTCCGCTTCTATTATTGAAATTATTGATGAAGATCGTCCCGATGTTCCGGATATGGCGAGATAATCCAAAAGTTAACAAGCATGATCTTAACAAGCATGTGGAGCCCGATAAAGCGAGAAAATGACAAACCGAGGATGACAAGGCGCCCAAGCCTGCTGGTTGGAGTGATCGGGTTCACCTCAGCATTGCAAGAAGAATTGTTTGAAGATGGGGATGGTTCATTTGATATGTTTTTTTTTTTTGATGATGATATGGTTTGACTTATCGATTTCATTTTGTGGACGCTTTGAAAGTTGTTTTCGTTTCTTGTTTCGTTTGCTAATTTTGTCATTTAGAAGAAGGTGATGTTTATGAATTCTTTTATTATTTAGGTATTGAAATCATGAAATAAATCAAATAATTATTTACAAGTTCTTAGACTTTACAGAATGCAATATATTCTTGCAAATTTATTTATTTATGAGGTGTGCATTCTTTTGGAAAAATAAATATAATTAGCTGAAAGAACGGAGGAAATGTAGAAAATACGGTTTTTCCCCACCGTAAACAATAAGAATCAATTTATCACTTTAGGTCTGATCTTATTATCTCCTTGCAAATACTTTTAACAAAAATACGAGTTTGAACAAGTAAAGTGCTATTGAAAGTAAAGTACTGCTATACGACGATGTTAATGATAATGATCTTTGCGTGGAATTGGATGAGAATGAGGAACCATACTAATTTGACAAAGAACCATGTTTTTGATGACCATTTTGTTTTCAGTGGTGGTTTTATTTATTTTTTAAGTACTGCACTAGATGGAGGCTTTTTACGCTGATAGATAGGTTGACATTTATGTGATGAATGATTCACGTTGAACTTTTATGTTTTCTAGAAATAATGAACATGAAAAATGGATGGGTTTAGTTTATTTATCTTTATTAGCTTACTGTATGCATTTCCTACATAGGTGCCACCAATAATTCATACGTTTCCTCCCTAAACCAAGAATAATACAGGAGACAACCCAGCTTAAAATTATTAAGGTAAATATTATTCGAAATAGGAAAGTAATTTTTTTCTATAGCCTCTTCTCTAGTTGGTTAGAGATCGGAAACAAAATTTTGAAAATTTTGGGAAACAATTTTATCATAACTGTCTACGATATATTCTCTCATAAAATAAGGAAGCTAACCATATTGGTTACACATCAAAAATTTGGAAATAAAAAAAGAAAAACACCAAAAATCTTTTGTTTGGCGGGTGATGAAAATGGATTTTTATCAGGCGGGATGATTTCAAAAGGAAAATCAATTCCCACTTTGATGGTTTGGTTAAATTCCAAAAGAAAAATAAAGATGAGTTCGATCTACTTTTTGAGTTTTTATTACTCGATTCATTCTCTCTATGAAATCATAATTCTACTACTATCTCTAATCTTTACAAGGAACTCCGCTCTTCGGACTCGATCTTTGTTGTTGGTATTATTTCTACAACCCATTATCGAATGAATATTAAATTGATGTTAGATTTTTTGTTCGATCTCATGGAATCAGATGTTAGATCTTATAGGTTTAGTAGTTAAAGCATAATTAGGGTTTGCATACTTCCTCTCTGACCATCTAGGCTACTTGCTGCTTGCGAAGTAAACACACAATGCCATAATTTTATTCCATTTCTTCGCATTTGAAAGTTCAAAAATATTTGAAAAATTTTGTGCGGCTGCGAATTCGAACACATGACCACAGGTTTGTTTGCTCCAACTCTGACCATCTCTACTAGCTTTTGTTTGCGAAGATACGCATGTAGCCACCTCTTATTCTTTTCTCCTCTCTAGGCTGTAGAAAAAATGTGAAAAAATATGACTGCGGTGAGAATCGATCTTGCGACATCAAGCTTCTTCTTTTCGCTGGTGACCATCTGTGCGAACAACTATTTGTGTTGGTGTGGTAAGCTTCGCAGAACTTATTCTTATTTAATCATCTTTGTAAAAAGAAGAAAACTATGTTCGCAGGCGAATTCGAACTTGCGACCTCTTTGTTGTTCATTCAGCCTTGAACAGTCTTTGTGAATTTCTGCTCGTGACAGAAATTGCAGCGTCTGCCTCTTCTCTCTCCTGCTCTCCTCTTTATATAGTGTTTACATAGTGGATGACAGCTCACATACAACTCATATTCTCGCAAGCTCTTGTCACCTTCTCGCAGGTTCACTCTATAATTTCGCAAGTTACTCACACTTTCCTCATGAATTATGCTGATGTCATCTGCTACATCATTCTTTAAGTCCTGTGCGAAGTCTTCGCGAATTCTTATTAGTCACAATTTCGCTAGCACATAGTTGTTGCGAGATTCGCGAGACTCCTACATTTTGCCTCTTTTTTCTTGAATATTGCTTGAAGAGCGATCTTTAAGAAAAAATCCGTTGTTGTAGTAGTCTTTGATCTTTGTAAACATTTGATGAAGGAACGATCGAAAGAATCTTTCAATGGACTTGAAAAGTACGTACTTGCCTCTATTCTTTTGCGGAGTTAGAAATTGAAAAGCTTTGTGAAATAAATAAGAAGTATCAACCCTTGAAGTATAAGAACTATGAAGTATCCTTGAAGAAGTATAATAAGTACTCAATCCTCGAGCAAATTTGACAAAATATATATAATAAGTACGAAAAGTATCCTTTGAGAAGTATAAGAAGTATCCGTCCTTGATCGCGAATAAGAAGCATTGCGACTAAATTATTACTCCACGTTCGGGGAGATTGGAAGGAGTCGACAATGTCATGAAGTAGATGTAAAGCTGCGAAGCAACAAATGCCAAAAGAAAAGGTTGGAAGCAACATATGAGATGAGAGAGAAAGGAAAAATTAATGGTGGACGTTATAGAAGTAAGAAGGTGAGTGCCTAGAGAAGTGCGAATATTATGGCAATAATGAAGCAAAGGATATGAAGAACAAAAGGCATAAGAAGTGAATAATTAAAGTAATCTTTGCGAGAATCTCGTGACCAAGAGTATATGGGAATTCAGTCAAGGAAGAAAAATGAAAATACAACAAATGAAAAGCAATTTTGCGAATATGTAAACAAATAGCCAAGTAATGAAACATGAATGATACAATGATGAATGAGTAAAAGAATGGGACGAACCTTTATGGCGTGCACCCTAGTTCGCGAATAACATTTCGTAAGAGGCGCCTCATCATGCAATGCAAATAAGAAACAACAAGTTAACGATTTACAAGCAATACAGAAGTAAGAAACTGAAGGTATAATAAGCAACCTTCTCTATCGATATCATATCTTTAATCAAGGAAGTATGCTCGGCATGAAGACTAACATCAACACCTAGGTTATTCTGGCATTATCTAAAAACCTTCGCAGCCCAGGCGAATTCATCATCACTATTAATAACGAGAAGAGAACGAACTTGCTCTTCTCACGCTTAAGTATGGTATTTTGATGAAGGAGTTCAGTGCACACCAAGAAGAGATTTGTGAATTTTAACGCCGCGTGCACCTCTGTTAGTAATGCGATCGTTCTCATCTATGAGATCACTAATTTTCTTCCTTAAAGTCTTGATTTTCTTCTCGTAATCATGGTACATTCGTTTAAAGCGATTAGTCAAATTTAAACTAGATCTCGTGTTCGATCTCTAAGAGATGATGTTTGGATTGGAGATCCTTTAATGAAAGAAGGTTAGTTTTATTTGAGGAACTACTTAGAGATTGATTGAGGTAAGTAAGAAGGACATCGTCATTCATAGGTTCGGAAATGAATGGAGAAGAATGGATTCTTCGAGAGATTATATACGTCTGCGAGAATAATAGTCGACAAAGAAAGATAGAAGATAACATGACAAGGATTTGAGAATTGTAATGCAGTAGTCTTTGATCATTTTGAATGGTCAAGAATGATGAAAGAAACGTGTCAAGAAAAGACATTAATAATCAAAATCCGTGTAAAAGTACAAAACTGAAATGAGATAAAGATCGCAACAATATTGTAAAAATCTCATGATCAGAGAAATATGAGGAGAGATGGACTGCAAAAGAATTTGTACCCTATATAAAGGGCTAAATGAGTCTCGTAAAAAAGAGGGGGAGGTTTTTTCGAATTGTTGAGCAAGTCATTGAGTGTTTTAACTTCTAAGTGTAATTCCATTTTCCTGTGTAAACATTTCATGAACTCAATTAATAAATATTCTTGATCTTACATCTTTCAATGGATTAATTAAGCAAAATCGAGTAAGGGGTGTAGTGTGGGAAATCCTGCTACTACACTTATTAGTCACAATTTCGCTAGCACATAGTTGTTGCGAGATTCTGCTCCTACATTTTGCCTCTTTTTTCTTGAATATTGCTTGAAGAGCGATCTTTAAGAAAAATCCGTTGTTGTAGTAGTCTTTGATCTTTGTTGATGAAGGAACGATCGAAAGAATACTGGACTTGAAAAGTACGTACTTGCCTCTATTCTTTTGCGGAGTTCCGAAGCTTTGTGAAATAAATAAGAAGTATCAACCCTTGAAGTATAAGAACTATGAAGTATCCTTGAAGAAGTATAATAAGTACTCAATCCTCGAAATATATAAGAAGTGTCGAAGTATCCTTTGAGAAGTATAAGAAGTAGAATTTAGCAAATAAGAATAGATTAGTATTCAACATTTCTTTTATCAAAAATATTCATTTAATTGCAAGTTCAAATCGTTTTTATTTGTTTTGATTTCCTTTGTATAACTTGTTTCGTCTCATCCGATAAACATCTTTCATGGAAATGATCCTAATAGGTACCCCCTTATATGACGCACTTTAGGTACATTGCCTCTTGCGAATATTGTTCGCGAACTACGGTGTACGCCACAAAGGTTTGCCCGCTACTACTCTCCATGTTGGATATCATTCTCATTTGAAACAAAGCAAGTATTTAAGGGAAATATATAAATTGATCTGTGCGAGATTTTTCTCGATCTCTTTTGTAATATCTCGAGATTTTTCTCGAATTATTGTAATCGTGAAATCTTTGTAGTTCTGAAATCTTTGTAATCTCGCGATTATATCGCGTTTTGTAAATCAAATCAAAAATCTTTTATTTTCTGTAAAAGTAAAATGTTCAAGGAAAGTGGTACTTAGCTTTTATGTGATTATCTGTTGATGCCAAAGAAGTGAATAAATGCCTTGAAATGTATGAACTTCGCGCAGCAAAAAGAAGTATGAGAAATGAGATTTGAACCCTTGACCTGCTTCTTGGATTTTCTCGCACCATACCAACTTTTCTAACCCTTTCTTGCGAAATTAACTTGCGAAATAATCATCAACTTTCTTCTTTGCGAAATAATCAAAGTTCGTGCGAAATTTCGCATAACAAAAATAAATGTGCGAGAAGCAAGAATTGATCCTGCGACCTGCTGCTTGCATTCATGTCTCCTGAACAACTGTGCTAGCCCTGCCTCTACGAAATAATCACCTACTTTCTTCTTGCGAAATACTGTTGCGAAAAATCCATGCGAAAAATACACGTTCGTTGGGATTTGAACTCGCGACCATGAACTCATTAACTTCGCAAATAACCAATTGTGCTGCCTCTTGTTTGCGAAATAATGAAACAACCTTGCGAAATTATCCATTTTTCCCCTCTGTAAAAAGAAGAAAATTATGCTCGCAAGTGAATTCGAACTTGCGACCACGAACGCATATATTGCTCTTTGGACCAACTGTTCAAGAACTCCTCTGCGAAATTAACTCATAACTTTTTTCTTTATTCTCTTATTCGCCACTGAAAAATAAAAAATATGTGTCTCTGCAAATTTGAACCCGTGACCTCTTGCTTATTCGCTCCAACTCAAACCATCTGTGCGAATTTCTGTTTGTGATAGAAATCACAGCGTTTTGTTCTTATCCTTATCTTCGTTCTTCCTTTATTTCCTTCAACAATTTGCCTCTTGCTTTTTCTCCTGAACATGGAAATCTTCCATTGAAACCTTGGTTTTCTTCCGTGAATTTCACCACTTGAAACTAATTTTTTTCTCTTATTCTTTTCATATCTTTGAATTGTTGATGATGTTTACTCCCTGAAAGTGTGATTTCTTCCATGAAATTTCCATTTTTGAACTTAAACTTTGTAGATCTAGAAAAATATGAACAATAATTAATCTTCATGGAAACTTCTTGAACCAACAAATTACAGGAAGGATAAATCCTTTACTCCTCCTGTTTCTAGCGCCAAATGTAGTTGCAGGAAATCCCACAACACACCCCTCATCATATCTTGATAATAATTTCTAGATCTAAACTTATTTGATATGAAAATAGAGATGAAAATCCTAAAATTATAAATGGAGACACAAGAATTTACGTGGTTCGATCAATATGATCTACATCCACGGAGTTAGGATTTTTCACTATGATTATTGAAATTACATAAGTATTACATTGGGACTCCATTAATGAGTACTTGGAGCTCTCAGTCTAGTTTTAGGGAAAGAAGATGATAAAGAAAATAAAGTCCCTCTCTAAAAATATCTCTCTCTTCCTAAAATTATCCCCCCCTTTCTCTCACCTGCTCTCCTATTTATATAGGATATTACATAGTGGATGACAGCTCATGTACAACTAATATTTCCCTTAATTTCGGATTTACCTTGCGATATTTCGCAGGTCTACAAATGTTAGTCTTCACAAGTCTTCTTGACTCTTCGCAGAATCGTCACACCTTTCTCATATTTAAGCTAATGTCATTTGTTGCGTCATTTTTAATATTTCTTTTGCCACATTATTATGTTGCGTCATTAATAATTCGCAAGTGAAGGTTGCTGCGATATTCTGCTCCTACAAAAACTTTAAAAGATGTTGGTGATGCTGAAATTAGTTGGCCATCAAATCAAACCATCTTGGATCAAAAGGTTGGTTGCTATGCTTGTTTGCTTTATTAAGTCATTGGATATGTTTTTACACAAACCAGTTTTATATATATATCTTGCTTGATATAAGAGACGAATATGTTATCAGCTATATGAATCACGGATGTTAGTGTATATTTTAGAGAACCTTATAGAACGAGATATGTGGTTAGCTATTTGATTGTGAGTCAGTTGTGCATTTGCTTAAATGGTTGCAAAAAGAAGGTACAACTTTCATTTCAATTTTCTGATGCAGGTAAGTCAACCAAAACATTCTGAGGCTGTCAAATCACCGGATCTACTCAACGGAAGCCAATCTCGTATCTCAATATCTGAAAAAGTTCTGAAGGTATGTGTTTTAAACCAGTTACATGATCTTAAGACCATATGAGTCTGAAATATGCCATAAACTACTATATGAATCACGGATGCTAGGGTGTATTTTGGAGAACCTTGTATATTTGTTACCTATTCATCTGTGTCTTCGCATTCACGGTGGAATTTGGCATATTTGTCACCCGAATATGGAATATTACTCTACTGCTGCAGGTAAGTCAACAAAATTCGGGGAAACATACTCTGGATGTGACGTCAAAAGATCTACCTAGTCGGAGCCAATCTGAGATCGCGACAACTAAAGCGATTTCAAAGATTCTGTTTTATTTTTACATGCATTTTAAATCTCAATTTGTTTTGAAGTTTTCGCTTGAAGATGTTTATATGCCATATATTTCCGCAGGTAGAAGGTGCAACCTTTTTGACGAGTGTCTAAGGCAAACGTCCTTGCTAGAGGTAGAGCTTTTACGTTAATGGGAAAACAACAATTACATGGAAAGGATGGGTTGGAGGTTGATTGCCACAAAATCCTGATTGATGAAGTAATAAAACTGAATTTCTGTCTACCCATACGATTTTCTGGTATGGAAACATTAGGGCAAACTCTTGGAAAAGCGATTCCTTGGCCAAAGTTTGGTGTTCAGTTTACCGAGCCTACTAAGAAGGTTAGTTGATTAGCTTGTTTGATTTGTAAGTCGAATATACATAAACCAGTCTATCAATTATATGAATCACCGATCTAAGTGTAAATTAGAGAACCTAGAAAAATAGAAACATGTGTAACTTTCAAAAGTAACTAATAACTCTTTTAATCTTATGCAGAACCCTACCAGTAATTCATAACCAACTACTTCTCTGCGGAAGTCTCCTTCACGTAGCAACCCTTCTGATGGATCTAAGAAGCAGTCTCCTAATCTTATGCAGAACTCTACCAGTAATTCCCAACCAAATCCTTCAATATCTCTAGAGAAGTCATGCACATCTACGACAAAACCTCTGGCTAAGACATCTAATGGAGTATGTTTTTTTTGATTTTTTTTCTTCGTAAATCTATATTGATAATTCTAGCATCTTCTTTTTATATGATGTTCATATGCCATATCTCCACAGAAAGCAAAATACGACTTTTGGAATGGATCTAGGGGAAACGTCGTTGTTAGAGGCAGTATTTTACCTACGCTGCCTAACCAGAAAATACATGGACAAGATCTTCCTAAAAAAATGTTATGTTGTCAATATTCAGGAGGTTATAGTTCCATCGTTCGTGTCAACCGAACCAAGTGGTGAGTTTAAGTTATTAGGGGAAGCTAAAGATGGTTTTGTGGCATGGCCGAAAGATAATTGTTCCATCTCTAATGACAAGGTTAGTTTCTTAGCTCTTTTGCTTTGTTAATCAAGTATATAAATAGTTTTACATAAATCATGTATTCAGTTTGATTAAAGAATAAATACGAGATAGAAATATATTAACACCTAAATGGAACATGAATGCCAGTGTAAATTTGAAAATTGATATTTGGTTACGGATTTTATTATGGGCGTCAGCTGTGAAAAATGCCACGGCCTTCAGTGAAGTTGGCTTTATTACATTGTTGTAAAAATGACTTTTGTCTGTCTCTTTTTGAGAATTCACACGACAGACGAATTCACCTTGGATTTAGAATATATATATATATAATACATTTAATCTCTTGCTGCAGGAAACTCCACAGCATAGAAAACCTCATAAGCAACCAGAACCAGTTTTAGATTCTGAGAAGAAATTGGACAGTGACCTAAGAACAACAAGCAGCCTTGCAGCAGATAAACTGAATGAGGAGCACCTAGCAGTCAATCCACATTCGGGGAGACATGCAGCCTCTGACAAGCTTCCAAAGAAGATTAAAAAGGCGCTGAGAAAGTTATATGTACAAAGTGTAGATCAGGCATACCAACTTCCAGATGGGAAACAGAGGATGACAAGGTTTGCCGCGTCGAGAATGTCACAACCTGATCAATTTCTTGAAGAGACACCACCATCAAAAAAGTTGAAGAAAAACTGATGATTTTTGGATAAATGCTCTTTAATATTTTCTTTTGCAAACTGTTAGACCAAAGCTCAACATTTTTTATTGTGTTATTAAAAATAATATGAATTTTTGGCATATATGAATTTCAGATTTAACCACAATTTATATAAAGTATAAGAAAATTTGGATAGTGCCAGGTGGATGGTTTAGATGCGTCATATCTGAACGGCTTAGAGGCGTCACACGCGTAATACACACGCTTCGAGATTAATTGGCGTGGATAAACATAACATAAAGACACATTAAGCAAATATAAACTGGCGTGGCTAAATATCACATAAAGCCACGCTATATGGCGTGTCTATAGGTTCTCCGATGAACGGCTCCCAACGTTACATGTGGACGGTCAACGTTACATCTGAATGGTCAATATTGCATCATCTTAAACGAGATCCAATGGTTCCTAATACAGCCACGTGGATGAAGGTAATTGTAAATTGGCGTGGCAAAATATCACATATAGCCACGCTATATGGCGTGTCTATAGGTTCTTCAATGAACGGATAACAACGTTACATGTGGACGATGAAGGATGCATATAATTTAACGGTCAATATTGCATCATCTTAAATGAGATCCAACGATTCCTAATACGGCCATGTGGATCAAGGTAATTGGAAATTGGCGTGGCTAAATATCACATATAGCCACGCTCTATGTCGCGTGTCTATAGGATATCGAATGAACGGCTCACAACGTTACATGTGGATGGTATTCAACGGTTCCTAATACAACCACGTGGATGAAGGTAAGTGAAATTGGCGTGGCTAAAACATAACATATAACCACATTTAACCTATATGGCGTGTCTATTAGATAACCAATGGCTACGCCAAAAAGCAATTTGCGTGTCTAAAGTGAACCAAATAGCCACGCCAAAAAGCAATTTGCGTGTCTATAGTGAATCAAATAGCCACGCCAAATGCAATTTGCGTGTCTAAAGTGAACCAAATAGCCACGCCAAAAAGCAATTTGCGTGTCTATAGTGAATCAAATAGCCACGCCAAAAAGCAATTTGCGTGTCTAAAGTGAACCACATAGCCACGCCAAAAAGAAATTTGCGTGTCTATAGTGAACCAAATAGCCACGCCAAAATAATAAATCGTGTGTCTATAGAGTACCAGTACTTAAGTTTTTGGGACACTATATAGCAACGCCTATATGGCTCTGGCGTGTCTATTTCATGCAGAAATAGACACGCAAGGCAAGCGTGGCTATAAGCTACCTAAAACCACGCCGTGTTACCTAAAACCACGCAAGCAGAAGTCACGCCAATTCCAAACCAAATTGGCGTGTTAAAAACCCTATGGACACGCCAATTTGGCGTGGCAAAAGCGTCTGTCTGTACTAGTGGTAACTACAGAGCAAATAGTTGGGTCTGGCTTCATAATTCCAATGAAGTTTTCAAGTCGTTAACCTATAGGTTTTCGTGAAAAACCTAAGGTTAAAGGATAATCGACTCTAGTCGCAACTAGTATCACACATAAGGTATGGGGATTAGGTTTCCCAGTTGCTAGAGTTCCCCTTTATATAGTCTTTAAATCAGGGTTTGCAATCAATGTTACCTCGGTAACAAAGCATTCAATATTCACTGTTAAATGAAAACCTGATTAGACTCAAGGTAATATCTTTCAACCGTTAGATCGAACTTAGATTGTTACACACAAATGAAATGTACCTTCATTTAGATATGAGTAACCATACCTAAACGTGTACACCTTGTTGGCTTAACAATAGTTAACCGAAGTTAGCCATATGAACACTTTCATATCAACCATATTCATCTTAACCATAACTAGTTCAAAAGACTCGAATGAAACTAGTTCTAGAGTTGTTCAATTGTTTATATTCTCATAGAAGTATACAAGACACAATTGAAGCAAAATCGATTTTGATCCACTCGGATCAAGTCATGAATATTATAGCCACGGTTTGCAAAAGATTGCATTCCTTAATATATAAATGTATTAGTTCATGAACAAACCGATTTTAGAACATCATCCACTTAGGTATGCATACGGGTATGCGTACATAAATGGCCGGACTAAGTTTGGGTTTCGCCAGTACGCAAACTTGTACGCATACCTTCCAAACTCAGCAGAATTTCCCGGACCTGAACATTACGCCAGTACGCGTACCAATTTGCATACCAGATTCCCGGACTTTCACAAAACCAACAAGTACGCATACGGGTATGCATACCATGGTTCCCGAACATGGAATACATATATGTAAGTACACATAATGTGCTTAAATCCAATTGTTCTAAACTCTCATTTCAACCATCAAAACATTCTTAAAGACAGGACTAGGTGTCTCACACAAACTATTAGCTTCAAAGCAATTTTCAAGTGATCGAATGATCAATACGAAACATTCCAAGTCTACATCAAATGACTTCCTCACACAAATCATGTAAGATGTTACCAGGCGATTTTCACATGATCATATTTTGACTTTCGTCAAGAATATAAGATAAACTTGGTTAAATTGAAAGCTTACCAACACATATTTTGAGAAATATGTAAGCGAGTTAAACTCAGCACGAAATATCAAATGTGTATAATTGAAGTCTATATAGCTATACGACTTTTGTCTCAAATAGGAGATAGAGTAGATAGACTTTTGAGTGATAGATGAGTTCAAGTCTCCACATACCTTTTGTTGATGAAGTTCACAAGCTCCCCTTAGTAGTTCTTCGTCTTCAATCGATGAACGCC
Source organism: Papaver armeniacum (assembly GCA_023531295.1). Lineage (NCBI taxonomy): Eukaryota > Viridiplantae > Streptophyta > Magnoliopsida > Ranunculales > Papaveraceae > Papaver > Papaver armeniacum. The sequence continues at coordinate 63,279 of JAJJWW010008409.1, forward strand.
GTGAAGTCTAATTCTCAACTACACTTTCTATCCTAATCCGAGACTTAGCTATAAGTAGACTAGAAATCAAGACTTATAGTTTTGGCAACTAAACTTGACAAACAAGCTTGAGATAGCAACACTTGCGAGTTCGACCGAGTAGTGCTCTAACAATCTCCCCTTTTGTCAATTTTAGTTACAAAACTATCAATACATATGGATTTCAAAATATATAAACTTTGTAGCTTCTCAGCCAAATGTTTGATCTCCTTGGTTCTTCAACATTATTCGAAAACTTCGTCACTTCCAAGTACTGCAGTGATTCTGAACGTGTTCAACTCAGCATCAATGTTGTTGAAGATCCGTAGCTATAACAATGAGAAAACAGTTGCTCTCAATCATTGTTATACAATGTCATAGTATTATTACACATCATCAAAGTTCAATTGTATCACAACTTTGACAACAATACTATGGTGATATGTATCACTCCCCCTTAGTCAATACTTCATCTCACATGAAAACCACCCCCCCTTACATAATGATCCGTAGACCATATGTATTTGCAGTGTGAACTACACATTAATTCTCCCCCTTTTTGCCAATAAAAGTTGGAAAAGGTACGAAAACTAGTGTGATCCTAATGAAATTTCCATAGAGACACTTCATGACCAAAAGAGAACAACATATCAACTTGTTTAGATGCAATCATATAGCCGAAACTAAATGCATTCATCAAGGAGTTTATAAAGATACAAGATAACTCCTATAATATTCCACATCCGCACTCCCCACAAGATTTAGCAATTAAGCAAAAGTTCAATTAAGAACTCCCCCCATAAAATGTCATTCCCGAAAGAACAATAAGAGCGACCTTACTTTCACAAGAAAAGAAGGATTTCTTTGGACATTAATAAATCACATGAAACATGAATTTGTATCCAAAATACTCAATTAAATTAACCATAAGAGAACCCATGATTAATTTAATCGGAAATGCTCACATAGGAGAACTTATGGAGCCGCACAGTATGTACAAAAAATATGGATCAGGGAAGACCAATACTGCGGAATAAACAAATATTCATTCTATCTTTCATCACCATTTGCATAGAGACATATAATAGACTTAATCTTTATAAACAAATGTTCATCCTATCTTCCATCAATGCATAATGACATAATAGGCTTAACTTTTGTTGTCAAAAGTTCATTCAATCTTTTATCAATATTTGCATAATGACATATGAAGGACTTAACTTTTGACATATACGGGACAAAGATTAATACTACGAAATCATCTTCCAAAATAAACTTTAGAATTTAAATAAATAAATCTAAAAACATTGCAAGATGAAAATCGTTGGAAATAGCTATATGTACTCACAATAATGGCTATTCCAAACCCTAGTTATCCTTCTTAAAACATAAGAATAAATTCTCATAAGAAGTTTCCTAGACATCGTAGATTTTTCTCAGAGCATCTACTAAGAATTCCTTCTCATTATTGAAAAACCCATTGATTATGGGATCGTTCAATTCCTCCACATCCTCAGAAATATCAGTTAACTCAATATGTTCTCTTTTTAGTCCACACAAGGTGTTCTTTGTTAGAGACAACAAATGTTCATAGTGAGTTATCTTTTCTAAAGAGAAAATGATTCGAGATTTTAAATCATTTCTTTTTTTGATGAAATCCTTCACCATACCTCTAAAGTTATTATCAAAATGACAAACAGACAAGAGGCAGTTAGAGGAAGAACCTTCTTCATCATTTGTAGATCTCTCCTTCTTCTTCCCTGAGGAACTGATTCCTTCACAAAGATACACATTAACTGCTTCAACTTCATCCCTTTTGGTGGAACCTCTAGTTACAGGAGCCATAAAGCTGTATCTTTCAAAAGAAAAGTGAAGGGTATTTTTGATCACAAATGAATATAAATAGACCTATGGACAGGCAAACCCTAGAGAACTTTGAACAAGTCTTTTATGGTTCATGATCCATTACCTATTTTAACAAGAAGATATTTTCTTTACTCCCCGGCTATGATGTGGTCGGGCCACATCCATTTTGTATGTGGCCCCTCTTTATTTTTATTTTTGACACCTATTTAACTAAAAAACCCGCCCCCTCCAAATCCCCTTAACTGTTTCACTTTTTGAGAAAAAGTAGGAAGTTAAAAAAAGAAAAAATAAAAACAGTTAGGTAATAAAACAGTTTTCCAAATTTTTTCCCACTTTATACGACGTGTCAGCATTTAAAAAGGGGCCACATACTTGAAGTATGTGGCCCGACCACATCTTAGCCGCACCATTTTCTTTAACAAAAATAAAATAAAAAGAAATTACCAATTATACAAAACTTGAGCAACCTTGATTCAATCCTCATTTTCTCAAGTTAAAACTAAGGATGCAGACGTCACTAGTATTAGATAATGACGGAGTGAGCCGAATGCTCACATATTTTGTTACATAGTGACTTATCAAGGTTTGTTATATAAACAGACTTCTTACATCGTCTGAATTTGGTTTTCTTAGATTTTTTCTTGTTATCAAGAGAACTCTGATGATTACCCAAGGCCAGATTCATCCTTTGCATGTCACTTTGAAGTTTGGAAATCCTTTTGTTGTTCCTCTTGAATTTCCAACACTTACTTTGTACATGATTTGCAATTCCACAAAATGGACAAATCAAGGAAGATTTATTGTCTTGTTTATTTGCCTCCTGTTTATCACAACATTCGTCATCAATTGTCCCAAACCCAGCTGGAACAAAGTAGTTGTTTGTGCTCACAGTTTTGCTTTTGAACCCTAAACCATTTGTGTTTCCAAAAGACTTCTGACCGAATAACTTTGCTGAGATTTTGTCAGAACTTCCAGACAACCTTTGCAGGTCACACTTAAGAGTATTAATCTCTTTTTACTTCAGAGATACGGTTCTGGTGAATTCATCATTAAGAAAATCTATCTCAAGATCTTTCACTTGAAGTGATGATTCAAGTTTTTCCAAAGAAACCTTTAGTTGGAGGTTTTCTTGGTGAATTTCTTCACACTTATTCAAGATATCAACAATCTCAGTGTCACACTCAAACTCTGAATCAGAATTTGAGTAGGAAGAAGTTTCTGCTGTGAGAGCCGGAAATTCATTGCACACATTGGAAGTATCCAAGATATTGACAACCTGGGATGATTTTTCTTGTAGTGAATCATTAGAAGCATTAACCGGAGAGAAACCTTTCTCACAACTTTTGCTTCTTTTTACCAAATCCTTGATCGTTTGTGTAATCAGTGATTTATCAACATGATTGGAACAACATTCATCAGCCCAAGACAAGTTAGAAGCTTTGCTTGTGTTGATCGCATCATTGAACGCAGATGTTCTGACTGTGTTCTGATCAAGATCGAGTATTTTTAACTTTCCAACAAGAGTATTTTTAGAAAGTGTATCAAGGTTATTTCCTTCAACGATGGCATGTTTCTTATAATCGTATTGGTATGCAACGATCTGAGAATTTTCATCATAATGTCCTTTTCAGGATTAGTCTTACCCAGTTTAAAAGATGCATTAACAATTTCAGACACTTTGTGATTAAACTCATCAAATGAATCCTCATCATCCATACGAAGGTTTTCCCAATCAGAACATAGGTTTTGAATCCTAGCTTCTTTCTCAGAGGAAATTCCTTCGAAAACAGTTTCTAAGATATCCCACGCATCTTTAGACCAAGTGCACGTAGTCACATGGTGTTGAAAATCTGGGGTAATGGCATGTATGATAACATTTAAACCGTCAGAATTTTGCTTTGCAACGAGAATCTCGTTAGGTTCATATCTACCAATATCCTTTGCAATATATACATCATCTATTGTAACCATTGGAGGATCATAGCCATTAACAACATAAACCCATGTTTGAAAATGACGCGCTTGAAGAAAGGCACGCATAACAATTTTCCACCATGAGTAATTTGAGCCATCGAAGACTGGTGGTACATTTATAGAGATAACACCTCTATCCATATAGTCAGATCGTTACAAACACAAACTTATGAGGTCTTAAATGTGTTTGCCTGCTCTGATAACAATTGAGAAAGCGGCGGTACAACAACCACACCCAATATTTCGGCTAGCAATCTGTATGGACAACTCCAATATAATTCCAAGTGAATCAACTAGACATTCAGACTCAATCAATGGAAATATATCCAAGAGTTGTATCTTTGTTTCACAATGTAATCAGCAAATCAAACAGATAGAAATCCGTGAGCCTGATTATTATGTGAAACAACTTGAACAGTACCAAAGACCAATCTTCAAGTGTCAATCAATTTATATCAACAACCAAAGGTTGGATTATCTAATTGATTGAACTATGCACAACCTGTGATATTTTTATTATATAACAAAATATAATGCGGAAAGAAATAACACAGACACCAGAAATTTTGTTAACGAGGAAACCGCAAATGCAGAAAAACCCCGGGACCTAGTCCAGATTTTAACACCACAGTGTATTAGGACGATACAGACACTAGCCTACTCCAAGTTAACTTCAGACTGGAATGTAATTGAGCCCTAACCAATCTCACACTGTTCAAGGTACAGTTGCGCTCCTTATGACTCTGAATCCCAGCAGGACTCTACGCACTTGATTCTCTTGGTTGATCTCACCCACAACTAAGAGTTGATATGACCAAAGTTGAGATTTGATAAACCAATGTGTCTCACACAAAAAAGTTTATTGTATAGATAAATCTGTCTCCCACAGATAAACCTATGAGTTTTGTTCCGTCTTTTGATAAATCAAGGTGAACAGGAACCAATTGATATACCAGACTTATATTCCCGAAGAACAACTTAGAAATATCAATCACCTACAATAATCTTAATCGTATGGTAGCGAAACAAGATATTGTGGAATCACAAACGATGAGACGAAGATGTTTGTAACTACTTTTTAACAAAGCGGGGGTACACCAACCATACCCAATATTTCGATTAGCAATCTGTATGGACTAACTCCAATATACTTTCAAGAGAATCAACTAGACTCAATCTTAATAAAGTATATCAAAGAGTTATATCTCTCTTTCTCGATTCAATTTTTACTCAAGCAAATAGAAATCTGCGAGTCTAATTGAATACAAGAGAAATAACTTGGATGGTACCAAAGACCAATATCCAAGTGTCAATCAATGTAAATCAACAACCAAAGGTTGGATATTCTAATTGATTGAACTTAACGCACAACCTGTGATATTTCAATTATATAACAAAATATAATGCGGAATAGAAATAACACAGACGCCAGAATTTTGTTAACGAGGAAACCGAAAATGCAGAAAAACCCCGGGACCTAGTCCAGATTGAACACACTGTATTAAGCCGCTATAGACACTAGCCTACTACAAACTAACTTCGGTATGGACTGTAGTTGAACCCCAATCAATCTCACACTGATCCAAGGTACAGTTGCGCTCCTTACGTCTCTGATCCCAGCAGGATACAACGCACTTGATTTCCTTAGCTTATCTCACCCACAACTAAGATTTGCTACGACCCAAAGTCGAAGACTTTAATAAACAAATTTGTATCACACAGAAAAGTCTACGGTAATAGATAAATATGTCTCCCACAGAAATACCTACGAGTTTTGTTCCGTCTTTTGATAAATCAAGGTGAACAGGAACCAATTGATAACCCGGACTTATATTCCCGAAGAACAACCTAGTATTATCAATCACCTCACAAAAATCTTAATCGACGCGGCAAAAGAAGATATTGTGGAATCACAAACGATGAGACAAAGATGTTTGTGACTACTTTTATATCTTGCCTATCAGAGATATCAATCTCAAGCCAATCGTTACGATTGTACTCAATACGATAGAAACAACAAGATCAAATCACACAACTACAAGAAGGAAGTATCGGCCTGGCTTCACAATCCCAATGAAGTCTTTAAGTCGTTAACCTACAAGGTCTCGATATAAACCTAAGGTTAAAGGAGAATCGACTCTAGGTTTCCCAGTTGCTAGAGTTATCCCTTATACAGTCTTTCAAATCAGGGTTTGCAATCAATGTTAGCTTAGTAACAAAGCATTCAATATTCACCGTTAGATGAAAACCTGATTAGATTCAAGCTAATATCTTTCAACCGTTGGATCGAAAAATTAGCTTGTTACACACACATGAAATGCACGTTTCCAGGCTTGTGTAACCGTACCCAAACATGTACATTTGTTGGTTCAACAATAGTTAACCAAATGGTTAGCCATATGAGCACTTTCATATTAACCATATTCTTCTTCACCATAACTAGTTCAAATGACTCAAATGAACTAGTTAGAGAGTTGTTCAATTGCTTAGATCTTATAGAAGTATACAAGACACAATCGAAGCAAAAATGATTTGATTCACTCGAATCGATTCATGAACTTTATAGCCACGGTTTGCAAATTGCATTCCTTAGTTTATATAAGTATAAGTTCACAAATAATCGTCTTTAGATATAACCAACTCAAGTACGCGGACTAGGTTCGCGGACTTAAGTTCCCGAAAGAAGTTTACAAACTCCAACATGTTTTCTCGGGATGAGAACCTACGGCAGTTCGCGGACTGGGTTCACGGACTATTGTTCCGGTTTTCCTGATCACAAAGTAAGCATACTTCGGTTCAAGGAATAAGGACTTATACATGTATGCGTTTCCACACAATGCTTATATCCAACAATGGTTATATAATCTAAACTCTCATTACAATCATTGAAACATTCTTAGAGGACGTTATATAGTTGTTATTCACAAACTATTTTTCGTCAAAGCCATTTTCAAAGTGATTGAAACATAACAAGACTTTCGTCACTAGGTAAAGATGTATATGGCCAAAGCGAAAGGTTACCAACACATATTTCGAGAAATAGATAGGCGAGATAAACTCGGCTCGAAATAGCAAATGTGTCTAATCAAAGTCTATATAGCAAAACGACTTTTGTCTCAAGATAGGAGATGAAGTAGATAGACTTTTGAGTGATAGATAAGTTCAAGTCTCCACATACCTTTTTAGTCGATGAAGTTCCACCAGTTCCTTGAGTAGATCTTCGTCTTGTATGATGATTGCCATGGAGTTCTTGAGCTCAACTACACTTTCTATCCTAGTCCGAGACTTAGATATAGTAGACTAGAAATCAAGACTTATAGTTTTGATCACTAACATTGACAAACATGCTTGAGATAGCAACGCATGCGAGTTCGACCGAGCAATGCTCTAACAATCTCCCCCTTTGTCAATTTTAGTGACAAAACTATCAATACATATGGAATACAAAAATAAATAAATAAACTTTTGTAGCTCCTATTCCACGTGCCTAATCATCAACATTACTCGAAATCTTCGTCACTTCCAAGTACTCCAATGATCCCAAAGGTTGTAAGTTTAGTATCATCGTTGTTGAAAATCCGTAGCTATAACAATGAGAAAACAAAAATTCTCAATCATTGTTATACATTGTCATAGTATTATTATACAACATCAAAGTTCAATTGTATCACAACTTCGACAACAATACTATGGTGATATGTATCACTCCCCCTTAGTCAATACTCCATCTCTCATGGAAACCACTCCCCCTTACATAATGATCCAAAAACCATATGTATTTGTAGTGTGAACTACATATTAATTCTCCCCCTTTTTGTCAATAAATTGGCAAAGGTACGAAAATGGGATCCTAATGAAATTTCCAAAGAAACATTTCTTGACCAAAAGAAAGCACATATCAACTTATTTAGATGCAATCATATAGCCGAAGCTAAATGCTTTCATCAAGGAGTTTATAAAGATACAAGATAACCCCCATAATATTCCACAGCCGCACTCCCCACAAAGATTTGGAAATTAAGCACACGTTCAATTAAGAACTCTCCCCCATAATATGTCATTCCCGAAAGAACAACACGAGCGACCTTAATTTCAAAAGAAAAGAAGGATTTCTTTGGACATAACAAATCACATACGAATATGAATTTGAATCCAAGAATACTCAATTAGATTAACCACAAGAGAACCCATAATTAATCTAATTGGAAATGCTCAACATAAGAGAACTTACGGAGCCTCATAGTATATACATAAAATATGGATCAGGGAAGATCAATACTGCGGAAAAAATAAGGATTCATTCTATTTTCCATCACTATTTGCACAATGACATATAATAGACATAATCCTCGTAAACAAAAGTTCATCCTACCTTCCATCAATAATGACATGATAGGCTTCAAACTTTTGTGATGTCAAAAGCTCATTCATTCTTTTATTAATACATGCATATCGACATATGAAAGACCTAACTTTTGACAAAGTATGGGACAATCATAGTTCACGGACGCAAACACACATATCCCATAAAAAATTGCAATATATAAAACCATAAAGATTAATACTGCAAAAATCATCTTCCAAACAATTTTAGAATTTAACCAAATAAACCTAAAAACATGAAGATGAAAACGTTGGACATAGCTATGTGTAATCACAATAATGGCTATTCCAAACTCTAGTTATTCTTCTAAACAAAACAAGAAAATTAAATTCTCATCCGAAGATTTACTAGATGTTAAGACCTTTGAAGAATTCTTTATCGTCCCCGAACTCTTTGTCGTCAACATCCATTGGGACATAAGGTTCATGAAGATAAGAGTTAATATCAATAAACCTTCTTGGCTGATGTCGAACCAGGGCCTTATGAATTTCATGAGTCTTAAACACAAAAGCCTTTATTTGTTGAATATCCTTTTGCGTCTCCTTCAACACTTCAAGAACATCAGAAAACTTCTGAGAATTTGAAGGAACAACTCTAGGCTTCCTCACATTCCTTCCTTTTCTTTTCAATGTCGGAGCTAACAGAGATTTCTCTTTTTCCTTCATGATTGATGGCTTGACAATCATATTAACATCTTTTCCATCAGAAGACATGATGCTTGGAGTATCCATAAACTTATAGGTTTGTGAGAGGAAATCACAATCTCAACAAGTGGTCTTAAGATAAAAGAAGTTTCAAGGAAGGAAAAAGGAATGTAGGGTTAACCTTTAACAGGTTCGTGCATGCACAATTCTGAACCCTAAAGAGAGTAGAATTGTCAAGAATGACCCTCCTTTATTGACAGATAGGGAATTCCAAAAACTAAGAAAACAAGAAAACAAACTTTTCCTAAAGCCTGAGAGGTACATAATCTTGTCTCTTTTGATCAGGTACATGAGACAAGATTTACAAATCAACACAATCAAGTTGTGTTGCGGTGGACAACAATTTTTCCACCATGTTCCTCTTGAGAGGAATCCACAGACCTCTGTTTATCAAAACGATTTGACCATACTTTCTTCTATAATGGTCTTGTTTTGTCCTTGGAAACTAACTTTTTAGACAAAGATAAAATCTTACATACCTCAGCGGTTTTCTGAGCAAGTTTAAACTTATTTGCTAATCGATTTGCTCTTCGTCGAAGTTTGTTGACATGCCTCAATTTGTGTTTGTACTTGTAACACTTTGATAGTTCATGACCCTTTAGAGAACAATATGAGCACGTCAATCTTGGATAAAATTCAAGCATTTGAGATGTGTAAGTATCTAGACATATAGTGGAATCTGAAACATTATACACAGAGTTTCCAAACAAGGGGTCAATTTTTTCTTCCTGAATTGTTGGGTTTTCTTCTGAAAAAATATCAAGATCGATGTATATGTATTGCTACATTTATCAAAATCAATATTTTCACCAAGAAGTGCAACACTTGATTTCTCGTCTTCATTAGAATCATAGCTGTCAGACATTTCATCAAGAGTTGCAGCAAGACCTTTGTTCCCAGTGTATTTCTTCCGATTTGGACAGTCATTTGCATAATGACCAAAACCCTTACACTTAAAGCACTGAGGCATATCCTCGTCATCAGTTTCATAAATATCCCTATTTTTAGGAGGAACACGATTACGAGGTTTAACTGATGACCTAGGCTTGTCTCTTGAAAACCGTTTACTTCTCTTTAATAGAAGATCCCTAAACTGTCTTGTGATCATAGAGACTGATTTGTCAAGATCTTCATCTGATGAATCAGTCTCAGAAAGATCATCCTCAGAGACATAAACACTTTTACTTTTGTCAAGTAATTTAGTGTTCTTTCGTGCTTTGAAACCAACATCCTTTCCGATTTTGGATGTGTGCTCATGATCAAAGATCTTTAGCTTTCCAACCAACGTGTTTCGGAAAGAGCATCAAGGTTATTACCTTCAACGATGGCATGCTTCTTAGAATCGTATCTAGATGACAGCGATCTGAGAATTTACATCACAATGTCCTTTTCAGGAATAGTCTTACCCAATGCAAAAGATGCATTAACAATTTCAGACACTTGTTGATGGTGGAATTTCACTTAAGGCTAAAAATTGTAAAGGCCAAAATTATGCGCTAACATCTTGCAAAAGATAAAGCCATTAATAAGTGATGAATATTTCTTCACTTTACTAATTCACCTAAAATAGAGTATGTGGCAACAATCCCAGTATTCTGTGAATTAAATACACAAAATTCATCCAGGTTGGAGCATGTAACAACAATCCCATATACCTGTGAATTTACAGCATTATTAATTAATGCATGACCAACCTTGTATTTCCTGTACTCATTACCGGTGTGGCATGATGACTGAGTGTTGTTCTCAGCAGAGCAACACGAATCTCCAAGCATTAATAATAAAACATGTACGAAATACCCATACAGGCTACAACTCTCGGTGTGTTATACTAGCCCGATTGAGCATATTTGAACCTGAACTGACCATATCAGTCTCAGAAAACGATCACGACCATCCAACTTCACCAGCATGATTGGATGGCTTAGATTGAATCCATGACCCCAAGCAGGTATTGGAATATTCACTACCGACCCAACGCGGGCCCCGTATGGTCGATCTCCCCAAAAGGGTGGCATAGTTTGCCAAACCGTCCAAACCAGAGCTGTATGGACAAAAAACCTTAAATTAGGGTTTGCGGCACATTACATGTATCGCAGAACAGTCTAAACCATCCATCTTCGCAGGCATAGATGAAGGGTGTAGATGTAGATTCAAAGAGCCCAGAACATGTCAACACAAACACCGTGGTCCCGCCTACATACATGACCGATCGGTCAAGACCAACTATAGTTGGTCTTCCAGTTCGTGCGCCCAAACAAGGCATGACGCACGGCCGGTGAAACCCCAATTAGGGTTTGAACAATCACGAGCGTCCATCTTCTCCTGCACGAATGAAGGGTCCGGGATTAGACTAAGCAGGTCCGGTGCGCATCAACATGACCACCGTGGGCCCATCTATCTCCACACCCGATCGGCCAAGGCATATCATGCCTGGTTGCCTCGATTCACACGCCCGAACTAGGCTTGGTCGCACCTCCCGATTACAAACTAATCTCGACCACTCAACTTTGCCGGACAAATTGAGTGGCTTAGATCACGTTTCTATGGGATGTTGAGATATGGACGTGTATACCAGCTCGCCGTCTGTATACCAGACTAATCGAACAAGACCGACCAAGCTTGGTCGTCTTGAAACGCGCGCCCGAAGTGGGCATGATGCGCGGCTTTTGCAGCACCAGATTTCTGTTGCAAATTGATCTCGACCACTCAACTTCGCCGGACGAATTGAGTGGCCCAGATCACACTTTCACGAGACAATGAGGTATGGGCACCTACACCGTCATGTCGTCTACACACATGCACGATCGGCCCTGTTAAAATTGTATCCCAAGCTTGGATTCGACCAAGCTGAAGAGTGATGCTTGCACATCTCTTCAAAAACCCTAATTCCATCAAAGGTCGCAGATGAGTGTCTCAAAGATCATCTCGTCCGTCCAACTTCACCGGCTTGGTTATACAACCCTGGTCAGGAGTTAATTGGTCAGTAAGGCGTCATGGTGATCACCACCCGTCACTCTACCATATCATGATGCAGTACCTGCATAGAATACACACGATACTTCACAAGTATCGACTTCCTAAATAACTTTGTTATTTAATCTAGCATTACATGCTACTTTCTGTGGGTCCCACGATCCACACACTCGAGACATCAATCATGTCACAAAGCGGGGATACATACTTTGGGGTATTGGTCTGGCAGTTTACAGCGTGCATCGTGCAACGCGCCATCACAAGAACGTGTCAGGAAGTCATGGACGGTTAGAGATGACAGGAGAAGTGGGCAAGACTGGTCGTGTAACACCAACACACAACTCCACTACTCCTTCACTCCACTTCCTCCACTTCCCACGAGAGACGTGAATAAGGCTCAAATGACTTGTATAAATAGGTTCTCCTCCCTATTTCCAAAAAGAAGAACAAGTCCAGACAACAGAGGCAAGTGTTGATACCATCGTATTCAAACACCGGAACTGATAGCTTACATCCTGCAAGCCGGTTCGACTTTACGATACAAGTCATACATAGCCAACACCTTCACAATCTCAACACCTTCTTCGCTTCCCTCCCTAAGATCAACCCCAGCTCCTTCACTTTGTGACCGAAACAAGTCGGGGAACGACCATTTCTTGGTTTAGGACGTATTTGCACTGCATTGATTTCTCGAATCTACAAGCACTCCCGTGTAGTGCATTTGTTTAAGGTTTAGACTCATTTCTCATCCACACACCCCAAATTACCAAAACCGGCAGAAATAGTTTTCACCCATAAACAATTGGCGACCACAGCGGGAGGTTGATCTCTCGGTTGCAAAAAAATTGAATTCTCAATTTTTCGGTTTTCATCTCGCGATGTATCCTCACCCGGAAACCACAGGTGGTTCAGATATCATGGGAAGTGTAGCTAGAATGCTGGAGGATGTCTTGGCTAATCAAGCCGGTATTGCTAGAATACAGAGCGAAACATTCCGCCTTTTGAATGATATAACAACACAATTACAAGAAGGGTCGGCAGGCATCTACTCAGCCAGTACAAGAAACGCTGAATCCTTAGCCATGAGTCACACCTTTACCAGTGGAGATGCAGAAAGAACACGTAATCACATGGGAGTCAGGAGAAATGAATAACATGGTCCAGCCGACAACGAAGACTCGAGGCAACTCCACGGAGGAAAAGACTTGTCCGGTGTACCACAACGTCTGCCGGATAAAGAAAGGGAGCCTGCAGCTTACGGATCCATGCTAGAAGATTTATATCTCAAGAACCTTGTCGAAGCCCACATCGACCTTTCAACTAAGTGAAGAAATGCTTGAAGAAGGAGAGATCAATCAAGGAACACGTGAGTACAGAGGATGGGAGCGTTCAATTCGATCACTCAGCAGTGATATTACGACGCCTTCCACATCCCGTCAATAGGGCAAGCGATCCGCGGATATGATGGCACTCACAAGTCTTCCAACTTCATCTCTGAAACGTGCTCCACATCGAAGCCATGTAGAACACCACAATGCCCACGAACACAAGAAAAGCTAGACTCGAAGTACCTACACTTTCCGTTCCCAATGGAAAAGATTTTGGAGTTGCTGGAGGCGTGGATACGAAACAGAGAGGTGGAACTACCTCCTGTATGGTGTCCACCAACTGATCAAGAAGTAATGGACCCAAGGTATTGTCATTTCCACCGGTTTCTTCACCACCCTACCAGTGAATGCAACGCTTTGAAACGCATTGTTCAAAAGAAACTTAATTCAGAGGGATAGCTTTCCTTCTCTGAGAGATTGATGCAGACGATTTCCTTAGAGAGGCTACTTCGGTTGATACAAGTAAAGCTTCAAAATCAAGTAAGTTCTATTCAATAATTTTACAAGTAAGATAGTTTTAGAATTCACTTGGGACTTGGCATCCCGCACATAGAGAAAGAGGCTCAATGATCAAATGCCATGTTTGTTTCCATTCATACTTCTCTTTTATGCGACATTTGCAATTTCATATGACATGTGCAATCAAACATGACCAAGATGCAAATTCCATTTAAAATAACCTCTTTCAGAAAAGTTATTCACAAAACTATCTCAAAATAAACCAATTCAATTACCTATTAATTCAAAACCGGAAGTCAAAGGAAATCCTCACTATCACTCGAAAAGAAAAGCATCTAAAAGAAAAGACAAGTAGGTGGCACGAATCCTTCAAGGAAAGTCCTTCATCAGCAACTCGTCCTTCTGGGTAAGAGACTTTCATCCTTTGAAGAACAGCCTGCTTCAGCTTCAACTCCTCAGACAACTTTTCAACCTCTTCTTCCTGGCGAGTAACACAATCTGCAGAAGGGACTTCATCTTGTAATTTCTGGAGCTCCTGAATCTCGGAGAACCCTTTGAAGAACCAAGGAGCATTGAAGTCGTACTGCACAAACACATCTCGATGGCACTTCCAGTCTTCAATCATCTCCTCAGAAACTGTTCGACCAGTCGTGACGCTCATCCCATGGATAGAAAATAAAGCTTCCTGAACGCGGTTGACCAATGAAAGACGACTTTTGAGCTTCGTAGTGGTAGCAATGTGGCCGTGCTTCTCCCATATCGCCATGTACAACCCTTCGAACCGAGCTGGCACACTGAATCCTCCAACCAACACATGACCGGGATAAGGGACAGTGAAGGGAGGATCGAACAAAGCCCCAGGCTGCATTACCGATACTTCACCAATCATAGGAGCCTTGTCAGTTGCAGGAGGTCTTTCGGAAGAAGTCACTACGACAGCTTTATTAATTGGAACCTGCTCAGAAGGTTCTTCAAGGGGAGCCACCTCAACAATAGCGGATGTTGCCTTTCTTACATTCCTCCCGATGTCTACTTCACTCTGGGTGCTAATTTCCATTATGGACCCATCAACAAGATCACTTAGGGAGGCACCTTGTCCAACCGAGCTTGCGTCATCTCTGTCATTGTCTGGAAAAGGAGCAGTTTCACCAGACTTCTCAGCATGAAGATCAGTGTTACCATACTTCTGAGGAGCAGTGTTATTAGACTTATCAGCATGAGGATCAATTTCACCAGACTTCTCAACATGAAGGCTAACGTTACCAGACTTCTCGTTCTGAATGCGCGCCAACCTTGTGAAAACATTCTCTTTCGGAATTCCCTGATTTCAAGCAAGGATCACTCTTAGAAGAATTCGCTCTGGAGAAATGAAAGAATCGACAGAAAGAGATTTAAATACCTGCATATTGGAGGAATTGAGGACCACCGAATCACATGCCTGCCTCTTAGATCTTTCTCCTGCTTCGGGACTGCAATCATCAGCTCTGGTCCGTTTGGCTGGGAGTGGCTTCAACCGGAAATGCTTCTTCAGAACGTCAGAAGATGGCTCACCACGGGAATCTGTCACAACATCCTCCGAGAATTCTTGAAAAGACAACAGTTGATTCCTCAAAAATTCCTTATACTTATCGGTTACCACTGGGTTTCTCCCAACAGGCCAGAAGGGAAGACTCTTCGATGCCAAGAACACGTCAGCATCAAAGATACCCGGGAGAAGTTCTTTCGGAGCCTCCGACGTACGGATAAACGGAACACCCTAGTCAAATCCCATTTGACGAGCAGCCCTGTCAATGTTGTACGGAGTCACAAGAGCTTCGTTGAATAGAGACGGGATATATCCCGGAATACAGCTGTGCAGATAAATAAGTTCTCCAAATTTCATAGTCTTGGCATCGGTACGCAACACAGCATCAGGACCGTCAGAAGCAATAGCAAAAGTCTTCGGCTGAACAATGGAAGAGTGGATCGGCCCCCATGGGCGGAAATTTACGGAAGACTCATTATCAAAGATGTCCACGAGTTTCGCACCGGTTCTGGGACGCCTCCTCTGCCAACGGAGTATTCTCGAGCCACCATACAAATTACTGAGTGAAGTTGCGGGAACAGGAGCATAACTTTTGAAATGTTCCCACAAGAATGCCTGAAGAAAAGCGATGTGGACGGACGACTCCACCTTCTTGTACCCGTTGGAAACATGCATGTCCATTGCTAAGGCGTCCATATGAGAATACAGCGATCCAAGGAACAAGGCACCCAAGGGAAGAACTTCACCTTTTGCTAGCTTTATATAAATCTTAACCAGGACACCTCTTATGGTCTTCTTTCCAGAACCGTCGTCAAATATATCTCTGGATAGCCATAAAGACATGAATGCAATCACGCTGAGCTCGTTTTCCAACTCCTGATCCGGTTCTGGGTCTACAGGAGACCACTTCGATACACACCAGGTATAAAAGCATCTTGTATCTTTTTTCTCCTCCTTGTACAAATCGTCGAATTCTGCCACCTTTCGGAGTATAGCGTCATAATCACGTTGTTCCGTGTCAGAAAGCTCGTAATAAAAACTTCCAGCGACAGGCAGGTTCATCAATGCAGCTACGCTTTCCAGAGTAATAGTCATCTCTCCCCATATAGATATAGTTGTATGAGTAGAAGGGCGCCACCGAGAAATGAAAGTAATCAAGCCTGCAGCATCTTTCTTGATTTCAAGAGTAGCGGATGCCATGACTGCATTGAGGATTTGCGCTTTGGTCAAATTGGCTCTAACATCCTTATTATTCAACATGCGTCTCATCCACCCTTCATAAGAACCCAGTGGAGTATGACAAATCTTGAAATCGATAGGAGAAGGCGGATATTCATTTCTTCGAAGACAGAACCTCATCACAAGTGTCGAAGAAGAAGATGGATCAGCTTCCATATTTTCTGAACCGGAGAGCAGGACTATCCTGTGAGAGGGATGTTTCCTAATGTTTGGAAAAGGCAAGGTGAACAACTCATCAGCAATGTTCGGCATATCTTTGAAGTTGTCAACACTTCCTGACTTAGCACCAGCATTATCTCCAGAAGACATCTCAACATGAGTTCTTTTCTTCATTCTACAATAAAAGACAGGAGTCAATACTTATATAAAAATGCATGGGATGTGTGGTCACACACGAAGGAACACACATTCACGTTGGAGCACACAAAGCTGGTATTGGATCCAAACGAGGCTGGTATTGAGCCACGTCAACAAATTAATTCGTTGGTCAAGTCCACGAAGCCGGTCGAGGTTACAGGGCTAACACCCCAAATGGGTTTAATATCACGTAGATCAATATCATGTTAATAGGCTGGTACGGGTCATGTCAGCAAACAAGACCGGATCAAGTCACAAGTCCGGTATTTCTCAAGTTTCAAGTCTGCTATTGATCAAGTCACAAGTCCGGTATTGCTCGAGTTTCAAGTCCGATGTTGGTCAACGGCACAACGCCGGTATAAAGACGACATTCAATCAGGCATACACGGTATGAGACCCACGTTCAATCGAGCATATATGGAGGGGCCACATTTATTTGCATAACACGGTTCTCTTATGTTCATGGGAATCATGTTCACGAAATCCAAGACGAATTTCTTTCCAAGCTACAACCTAAGAAGCTAGGTTTTGGATGCGACAAATTTATGGATTCACGGGTTGTTTTACTAAGCAATTCTAGAAAATATTGGCGTATCAACCTCGGTGGAAGAACTAAGCATAATACACGTCTTGCAAAAGGTGTTTACCTAGCAAACTAAGGTTTTACCTTAAAAAAAAAAAAAAAAAAAAAAAAACGCTTACCTTGCTGCGGACGGCGACGGCAAGCTCCGGCGGCGGTTGGCGGAGGCAGTGGAGATCACGGACGAAGAGCTGCCGAACAAAAAAAAAAAAAAAAAAAGAGAAAAAGTGTGAAGAAAAAAGAAAAGGGATCGGTCCTTTTATAGACAAAATTTGGAAGAATCCCAATAGAACAAGGATTCCTCTTTTGATTCAAACACGCAAGGAAGGAAACCGGTCCCACCAAAGGATTCCGCGCTTGCACAACGGCGTTTACATGGATAACTGCTAGCGGTCGGTCAAAATTCCTCCGGGTAAATTTTCTTTATCCTTCCTTCTTCACATAAGTATGTCACCATCTCATGCCTATCCCACAATAGCGCAACCATTATGCGCTAGGCAGGGGACTTAATGTTGATGGTGGAATTTCACTTAAGGCTAAAATTGTAAAGGCCAAAATTATGCGCTAACATCTTGCAAGAGATAAAGCCATTAATAAGTGATGAATATTTCTTCACTTACTAATTCACCTAAAATAGACCTGGCGAGATTGGGGTATACTCAAACTAATTGGGGTATACCCAATAAGACAAAATCTGGTCATTATGAAGTAAAACCAAGCCACCCCTTAACCTTATTTTTTCTAAATGGCTAATATGCCCTTGGTTAATTAATACTAAAATTCTGATTAGGTTAATTAATTGAGTTTAGATTAAAATTTTGAAATTATGAATTTAGTAGATTAACCTTTTGATCCGTCATATGAGTTCGATTCGATCTAAAAATTTTGGTTTTGAAAATGTATAAAGCCGGCAAGGTCGTGGTTTGAATAATCTTCCAGACCAAACATACTATTTGGAAGGTTCAACTTTGAATAAGTTGCCGATCGCTCTTCCGCCGGAAGGTTCAACTTTGAATAAGCTGCCGACCATATATCCGCCGGAATGGTCCTCGGATGAAGAACACGCCGACTATCTTGGGCAGCAATCTCTCGGCCGGCATGTAAATATTTCCTACCCTTCCGGCTATATTAATCTCGGCATGAAAAACAAATACAACCTTGCCGGCTGACATAATATGGAAGATATAATTTACTTTATTCATTCAATTTTGGTTACTACATTGATTGAAACATAAAACCTAATCCTTGTCGACGGAAAAACGAATGCACTTAGCATGTGCATCAAGCCTTTGAACCCCTAGGCGACCCTAGTGGACGAGTTATAGTCTCGCGAGGGTTTACATAGAGATCCACCCACAAAACCTACACTAAAACTTCTAAAGCCATCAATCTTCCTCCTCCGAAGACGATACACCCTCCATCATCTCAGGGGCATACTCCGGGATTTTGGATTCCATGAATTGATAGCTTGCATCGAATGCGAATGCTTCCCCTTTTCCTCCAAGTAGCGCTTTGGCGACTTCATGCTACAAAAACAAAACATAAACTTACTTTGTTAGTGCGGTTTAAGTTGGAAGATCAAACAACATGGATCACGTAAAATAAACCACAAAAATACTTACAAATTGTTCAATGGACAAGTTAAAGTGGGGAGCGTTAAAAATTGGTTTTTGGATAGCTAAATAAGCAAGTATCGCATTTTCAATGACTATGTGCCTATCGTGCACTTGTTGAACACTTCTTGAGTTAGGATTCCCACACTCTTGGCTAAAAGTGTTGTGAACCCTAGCCCAAAAGGTTGTGGAATCCACCCTTACGGAGGACTGCCTTCGAACTCTAGTCTCCGCATACCAAGCTTTGGTGATTGCCAAATCTTCATTAGAATCAAATGAAGCCATTTCTTGTGTGTAGAGAGCTATTGGGTGAGTTAGATGGAGTGTGTGATGATATGAGCTTTGGAGAGTATATGCAAATAGTTGTGTGTTGTTTTGTGGAGATAAGTAGTGCATTTATAGGATGGTGCCCAAATTTGGCCGTTATAGTGCCCAAGTACAAGTCAATCAATACAATTGTACTTGCCAAAAATTTGAATTTTGAACACGCCGGCATGGTCGTAAATTTGCTACAATGCCGGGGTCCCAAAACGGCCGGAATTGTATGGGTTCATTAGCATGCCGGCTAAAATACCGCCGGCATTTTATTGTTTTGCTTCCCTCCCGACCTTACATGATTTTAGGCATCAGAAGAATGGATTTTTTTCAATATATGGCCGGCAGGGTTTCTGTTTTCGTACACTTCCGGCTATAAACACGCCGGCTTGGTAGGAATGGTATTACCTTGCCGGCCCTGGTAACTACACAATTTTTGGTTGACAGGGCCGGCAGTCTGACATTTCACAACCTTGCCGGCCCTGGTAACTACACATTTTTGTTGACAGGGCCGGCAGTCTGGCATTTCACAACCTTGCCGGCCCTGGGACATCCGACAGGGTAGCTTAAACAAAGCATGCCGGCAAATATATTGACACTTTATAAACAAACCATTCATTCATCCAACATTTTTTGTCCAAAATACGAAACATGTCCCATAAACCGTAAAAAAACATTTGTCCACACCATTAACTTAAACATTTGTCCACCACAACATAAAAAAATGAACTAGGAAAGAATTCATTGGCCACGACCACGAGCACGACCACGACCACGGCCCCGTTTAGGAACACTACCTTCACCACCACGACCACTGCTGCTACCTTCACCACCACGACCACTGCTGCTACCTTCACCACCAGGAGCACTACGAGTCCTCTTTTTATCAGCCTTTGTCTTGGCTTGTGCATCCTTAATAGCTTTTTCTTCCGCCTTTACTTGAGCTTGAAGTTGCTTGAACAATAGATGGGCATCCTCATTGTCAACATTGCAAGCATAGTCAATGTGCTTGCTTTGCACATGTTCTCCTCTATCTTTCGCGCAACATAACACCCTGACAAAGGTCTTCAACTGATCCTTCTATATTCAATTAAACAATAAACAATTAATAGAATGATTCGGTAATGCAATCAATCTTAAAATAGTAAGAGCAACTCTAAAATACTTACAAATATCTTAAGCATTGTTGTTGGGTCTTTCGATTCCATCTTCTTCTTACGAGCCAGTTCTTCGTAGTCATTGGCCTAATCACGTAGGGACGAGCCCAACCCAAGTACCGCGCCATGTATTTCTCAGTAGCTTCATGACCGGTGGTCACCTCGTCCAAAAGACTCACATCGATGTTACGGCCCCGTCTATTGTCCCAATGTTCTTGAGTTGGCGCTGGATCGTAAGAGACGTTAATAGTTTTTTGGGAGGTGGTGCAGTCATCCCGGTTCACTTCAGAAAGAACGGTTCTTCATCGAAATGAGGTTCTTCTTGGACGTAACCCAATTGGCGCATTACCCGATGTGGATCGTACATTGAAAATCCTTCAAACACAGTCATCAAGGGTCCATAGTATAATGCAACAACTTTATTTCTCCTTGGGATTAAACCTTGATTTCTATCCTCCCAATACGGATCAAATATCACCTCTTCCGCAGTCAATCTGTCGATGGCGGCTCGGAGTTTCATAAGATTTTGCGGCATATCCTTATCCTGAGTACCATTAAAACTGTACCTTTGAGCTCTTGGCAAATGAACCGGAACACTGTTATCCACTTTGATGTAAGAGTTGTCTTTGAACAAAGAAGGAAAGCGTTCATATATCCAAACCTATGCAAAAAGAAAAAAAAAGTTTAGTAACAACCCTTATCTTTCGAGATTTGCAAATATAAATGTTTTAAACAATAAAATTACCTGGAAGAGACATGTGTTTTCGTTAACTTGCTTAGTGAGTGCCCTAGAAGATTTTGTCAACTCATTGTTCAAGAAGGCAACCACCGCAGTACCCCAAGAATACCCACGCATCTCATGTAAGGGATCCAATAGTTGCAAGTAACTGGCCTCGACTTGGTTTCCGGAACTGTCGAGGAAGATACATCTGCCTAGGGTGTATAGCAAATAAGCGGCCGCGGTAGCATTGATTCGCACCGGGTGCACCATTCCTTCACTATCAAGGATTTCCTGAGTCTTCCATAGTTTGTCCCTCAACTTCTTCACATTAAACTTCTTAATTAGTCGACCATCCTTCTTGTCAAGAACATCATCCGTCTGAACCTGACTCCAACCGAACAATTTCTTGCTCAATTCGTAAATCTTCTCGAAAGAAATGGCATTATCGAATCCCTCGGTGACTGCTTTTCCATCAACCTCGAGGCCTAGAATTTGTTGAGCATCATCGGGAGTTATCGCCATCTCACCGAATGGGAATAATAGAGTATCGGTCTCTCCATAGAACCGCTCACATAATGCAGAGATGGTAACTCTATCATGATTAATATTCGAACTCTCCACCGCAGGCAACAACCCGGAGTTCCTCACAATCACTTTCACCTCCTCACATTCCAAGTCAAGATTCCAAGTATGCATCACTGAACACGAAGCTTGGCGCCTCATGAGACGGATGGCATGCTTGTGATCCTAAATACCAAAAAAAAGAAAATGAAAAGAAATACAAACACTTGATGCAAATTTAATTAAGATAGTTACACACTTGAATAAATAACAAAGACGGATTAAGATTACTTACGATAGTATTATGGACCGTACATGCCCAAGAGTGTTTGTATCCAAAAAGAACAGCTCCACCATCTGCTGGGGTCCCTTTTGGAGGCTCACCTTCTTTCAGTGCAACCATCAAGTATTTGGGAGGCATGTGAGAATCAGTAGGTTTAGTGATCACCCTCTTCTTCGTTCGGTTGAAGTTGAAGCCGAAGCTTCGGTGGCTTGAACAACAGCTAGAGTTTGTTCTCCTTCTCCATCTCCATCTCCTTCTTCTTATTGTTCCTCTTCCTCTTCAACAATTTCATCTTCGATGATATTCTTACCTTTATCTCCATTACCATCATCATCATCACCATCATCATTACCTCCTCCGACCTCATGCATGTCTTGATCACCACCATCATCATCATCATTGTTACCTCCTCCAAGAAAGTAGGATTGATTTCATCAACATCATCATCATCACCTCTTCTACCAGATGGAATTGATTGGTCTTTATCTGGAGTCTTGTCTGAATCATTGGGTTCAGATAGTGGTTCTAAGACCTTTGTCGTTCCGGGCACAACATACACCCCTCGATGTTTTGAAGACAATAGTTTATCACCAACACGAGGAGGGTTTGAAGGAGGACTAAGAGCTGCTTTCAGAGCTGCTTTCTTCTTTGCCATTCGCAATCTGAACAAGAACAATTCAAAAAAAAAAACATTACAGTGCCTAAGCAGGTTAGATATATTCAACATATTCGGCGGAACAATAGCCGGTAAGGTCGACCAAAAGATGAGTGCCGGCTAACCAACGCCGGCATTGTATCATCAAAATAGCCTTCCGGCGCACAAAAAAAAACAAGAAATTTTCACTAAACTGGTCGAAAAGGTCCATTTCCCACACATCGCCGGCTGACAAAACGCCGGCATGGTTTTATATAACTACCCTTCCGGGTTTAAAAACTCGAGGCATCAGGAAACATTCAACAGAAGTAGCCGGAAGGGTAAAAAACAAAAACTTGCCGGCTTCATTAAAAGATAACAAATGCGGAAATGTATACAGTTGAATAACCTGCCGGCCCCCGCTAGTAGCGATTCATGAAACTATACAAATGCAAGCAAGTTCTTCAACCTTACACCCTTCCGGCCAAACCCTAACTATGAAATCCCGGAAAGGTCGATAACCAAAAACCTTTCCGGCGCCGTAACTACCAATTCACAAATTCGATTTTTCTGACCTAATTTGACATGCAAACATGAAATTGAAGTACTAGAGTGATTTTAAGTGTTCCCTTACTTTCTTAAGCGCACCATTTCACGTGTTTCAGCGGGTTCAATTCCTTCTTCTTCAACCGTTTTTCTCTTCACTTTCTTAGCAACCAAATTTGCAATTCCAGGGTTATATTCATTGGGTTTTCGATTAGATTGTTTCATACGAGTTGCCTCCTTCCGTGGTGGATCCATTGATGAAGATTAATCGGAGTTTTCGAATCGACGATTTTAACGAATTGATCGACGAGTTTTGGTGGTGGTGGGGGTGATGGAGCCGGTAAGGTTGTGTTGTGGAGGAGAAGAAGAAGAGAAGAAGATGTAATGAAGAAAGAAAACTGATTTTGGTAGTAATTAGAGTTATAATGAGAAAGGGTAATTTTGTAACTTTACCCATTGACCTCCCCCTTTGCCCTTAAAAAAAAGTCCCTATAAAATTGGGTATACCCCAATTAGTTTGAGTATACCCCAATCTCGCCAGGTAAAATAGAGTATGTGGCAACAATCCCAGTATTCTGTGAATTAAATACACAAAATTCATCCAGGTTGGAGCATGTAGCAACAATCCCATATACCCTATGAATTTACAACATTATTAATTAATGCATGACCAGCCTTGTATTTCCTGTACTCATTACCGGTGCGGCATGACGACAGAGTGTTGTTCTCAGCAGAGAAACACGAATCTCCAAGCATTAATAATAAAACATGTACGAAATACCCATACAGGCTACAACTCTCGTTGTGTTATACTAACCCGATTGAGCATATTTGAATCTGAACTGACCATATCAGTCTCAGAAAACAATCACGACCATCCAACTTCACCAGCATGATTGGATGGCTTAGATTGAATCCATGACCCCAAGCAGGTATTGGAATATTCACTACCGACCCAACGCGGGCCCCGCATGGTCGGTCTCCCCAAAAGGGTGGCATAGTTTGCCAAACCGTCCAAACCAGAGTTGTATGGACAAAAAACCTTAAATTAGGGTTTGCGGCACATTACATGTATCGTAGAACAGTCTCAACCATCCATCTTCGCAGGCATAGATGAAGGGTGTAGATGAAGATTCAAAGAGCCCAGAACATGTCAACACAAACACCGTGGGCCCGCCTACATACATGACCGATCAGTCAAGACCAACTATAGTTGGTCGTTCCAGTTTGTGCGCCCAAACAAGGCATAACGCACGGCCGGTGAAACCCCAATTAGGGTTTGAACAATCACGAGCGTCCATCTTCTCCTGCACGAATGAAGGGTCCGGGATTAGACTAAGCAGGTCCGGTGCGCATCAACATGACCACCGTAGGCCCATCTATCTCCACACCTGATCGGCCAAGGCATATCATGCCTGGTTGCCTCGATTCGCACGCCTGAACTAGGCTTGGTCGCCCCTCCCGATTACAAACTAATCTCGACCACTCAACTTTGCCGGACAAATTGAGTGGCTTAGATCACGTTTCTATGGGATGTTGAGATATGGACGTGTATACCAGCTCGCCGTCTGTATACCAGACTAATCGAACAAGACCGACCAAGCTTGGTCATCTTGAAACGCGCGCCCGAAGTGGGCATGATGTGCGGCTTTTGCAGCACCAGATTTCTGTTGCAAATTGATCTCGACCACTCAACTTCGCCGGAAGAATTGAGTGGCCCAGATCACACTTTCACGAGACAATGAGGTATGGGTACCTACACCGTCATGTCGTCTACACACATGCATGATTGGCCCTGTCAAAATTGTATCCCAAGCTTGGATTCGACCAAACTGAAGAGTGATGCTTGCGCATCTCTTCAAAAACCCTAATTCCATCAACGGTCGGAGATGAGTGTCTCAAAGATCATCTCGTCCGTCCAACTTCACCGGCTTGGTTATACAACCCTGGTCAGGAGTTAATTGGTCAGTAAGGCGTCATGGTGATCACCACCCGTCACTCTACCACATCATGATGCAGTACCTGCATAGAATACACACGATACTTCACAAGTATCGACTTCCTAAATAACTTTGTTATTTAATCTAGCATTACATGCTACTTTATGTGGGTCCCACGATCCACACACTCGAGACATCAATCATGTCACAAACTGGGGGATACATACTGGGGTATTGGTCTGGCGGTTTACAGCGTGCATCGTGCAACGCGCCATCACAAGAACGTGTCAGGAAGTCATGGACGGTTAGAGATGACAGGAGAAGTGTGCAAGACTGGTCGTGTAACACCAACACACAACTCCACTACTCCATTTCCTCCACTTCCCACGAGAGACGTGAATAAGGATCAATTGACTTGTATAAATAGGTTCTCCTCCCTATTTCCAAAAAGAAGAACAAGTCCAGACAACAGTGGCAAGTGTTGATACCATCGTATTCAAACACCGGAACTGATAGCTTACATCCTGCAAGCAGTTGCTTGACTTTTCGATACAAGTCATACATATCCAACACCTTCACAATCTCAACACCTTCTTCGCTTCCCTCCCTAAGATCAACCCCATCTCCTTCACTTTGTGACCGAAACAAGTCCGGGAACGGCCATTTCTTGGTTTAGGCCGGATTTGCACAGATTGATTTCTCTAATCTACAAGCACTCCCGTGTAGTGCATTTGTTTAAGGTTTAGACTCATTTCTCATCCACACACCCCAAATTACCAAAACCGGCAGAAATAGTTTTCACCCATAAACAACACTTTGTGATTTAACTCATCAAATGAATCTTCATCTACCATACGAAGGTTTTCCCAATCGGAATTAAGGTTTTGAATCCTAGCTTCCTTTTCACTGGTATTATCTTCGAATATGATTTCTAAGATATCCCAAGCATCTTTAGACCTAGTGCACGTAGTCACATAATGCTGAAAATCTGGGGTAATGGCATGTATGATGGCATTCAAACCATCGGAGTTTTACTTTGCAACAAGTATCTCGGCAGGACTGTATTCACCAATATTCTTAGGAACGTTTACATTCCCTACTGCCACAACGGGAGCATCATAGCCATTAACTACATAAACCCATGATTGAAAATCACGTGGTTGAAGAAAGGCACACATAGAAATTTTCCACCATAAGTAATTAGAGCCATCGAAGATTGGTGGCACGTTTATGGAGATAGAATTTCTGTCCATAGATTCAGATCGCTACAAACACAGACTGGTAAGGTCTTTAAACGTGTTTGCCTGCTCTGATACCAATTGAAAAAGCGGGGGTACAACAACCACACCTAATATTTCGATTAACAATCTGTATGGACTAACTCCAATATACTTTCAAGAGAATCAACTAGACTCAATCTTAATAAAATATATCAAAGAGTTATATCTCTCTTTCTCGATTCAATTATTACTCAAGCAAATAACTACGAGTCTAATTGAATACAAGAGAAATAACTTGGATGGTACCAAAGACCAATATCTAAGTGTCAATCAATGTAAATCAACAACCAAAGGTTGGATATTCTAATTGATTGAACTTAACGCACAACCTGTGATATTTCAATTATATAACAAAATATAATGCGGAATAGAAATAACATGATAACCGGAATTTTGTTAACGAGGAAACCGAAAATGCAGAAAAACCCCGGGACCTAGTCCAGATTGAACACACACTGTATTAAGCCGCTATAGACACTAGCCTACTACAAACTAACTTCGGTTTGGACTGTAGTTGAACCCCAATCAATCTCACACTGATCCAAGGTACAGTTGCGCTCCTTACGTCTCTGATCCCAGCAGGATACTACACACTTGATTCCATTAGCCGATCTCACCCACAACTAAGAGTTGCTACAACCCAAAGTCGAAGACTTTAATAAACAAATCTGTATCACACAGAAAAGTCTATGGTAATAGATAGATCTGTCTCCCACAGAAATACCTACGAGTTTTGTTCCGTCTTTTGATAAATCAAGGTGAACAGGAAACAATTGATAACCCAGACTTATATTACTGTAGAACAGCCTAGTATTATCAATCACCTCACAATAATCTTAATCGACGCGGCGAAAGAAGATATTGTGGAATCATAAACGATGAGACAACGATGTTTGTGACTACTTTTATATCTTGCCTATCAGAGATATCAATCTCAAGCCAATCGTTACGATTGTACTCAATACGATAGAAACAGCAAGATCAGATCACACAACTACAAGAAAGTAGTATCGGTCTGGCTTCACAATCCCAATGAAGTCTTTAAGTCGTTAACCTACATGGTCTCGGTAGAAACCTAAGGTTAAAGGAGAATCGACTCTAGCTTATACAACTAGTATCACACGGGAGGTGTGGGGATTAGGTTTCCGATTCTTTGGAGTTCTCCCTTATATAGTATTTCAAATCAGGGTTTGCAATCAATGTTAGCTTAGTAACAAAGCATTCAATATTCACCGTTAGATGAAAACCTGATTAGATTCAAGCTAATATCTTTCAACCGTTGGATCGAAAACTTAGCTTGTTACACACACATGAAATGCACGTTTCTAGGCTTGTGTAACCGTACCCAAACATGCACATTTGTTGGTGTAGATGGTGGATTTTCGACAAAGGCTAAAATCGTAAACCCATACTTATATGTATTCCTGATCCAGCAATCAGATGAATATTGAGGCTCATGTCTCTTATTGAAAGCATGAAAGATCATGCTATGAGAATCTCTGACTGAGAATACTGTCTCTCAGAGTATATATTGATATGTAGTCTCTCAGCTGAGGCAACGGCATATCTCACGAATACTGAGCAATTTCAGTAATTACTTTTATATAGAATCAAAAGATTAGACGGCTCCTAGACAGCTTGCCTGCTAGTATAGAGCAATAACGTCTTCAGGATGTAACAATGTTTTTCCTGACTATATGAAAGAAATATAATGCTTCAACAAGATCATATCACTCAATTCCTGAATAATTAACGCTCCTAGACGATCTTACTAGTATAGAGCCATTAATTAATTATTCTCAAAATCAATAGATTCAAATCCCTGGAAAATATTCAATATTTTCATAATATTTCGTTACTTCAATTTATGGTTCTTCCCAGCAGAATTCCATGGGTTAGTAATAAATATTCAACACACGGCATCTGAGTTACCTTCGAGTAAGCCCCACCAAAATGGTGTAAATGTATTCGACAAATAATGCATTAACAAACACCTGAATGAACAAACAAGTATTTCAAAATACGACGAGACGATGAACCTATGCAAATAGGAAAGAAAATAATAAAATAATAGTCAAGGCGCTAGGGGACTGGATCACCGGCCGGCTAGTCATGCCGTGACCAGTCCCACGCCCAAATTCTATATTTTATCATATTTTATTATTTTCCTTGATCTCATGAAAATCCTTTCATTTGAACAAATATCCTTCGTTTTGAGGAAACTCCTCAGTTTCATGGTGTTTCCTTCACACTGAGGAAATAATATAAAATTAGGGAAAATATTGAGAGGCCGTGATTATTGGCCAACCGGCCATGCCTTGATCCCGGCCGGCCCCACACCTCATGGTTCCCCATTATTTTATTATTATTTCCCTAATCTCATGAAAACTCCTTAATCTCGTGATATTTCCTTGATCCCATGAAAAATAATATAAAATTAGGGAAACCCGTGGGACCGGGCCTAGCCGGCCGGTCATGCCCTAGCTGGCCCCACACGCCTTATTTTTTTATTATTATATTTTTCATGTTTCCTTAATCCCATGAAATTCCTTGATTTCATGATGTTTCCTTCAAATTATGGGAAAATACACAAAAAATACATAAAATTAAGGAAACTTGTGGGACCGGGCCCAAGCTAGGTCATGCCCTAGCCGGTCCCACAAACCCCTTATTTTTTTATTATTATTTTTATATTTCCTTGATTTTATGAAATCCCTTGATTTCATGATATTTCCTTCAAATTATGAAAATTCTTTCAAAATTATGAAAATCCCTTCAAATCATGAAATAATACATAAAATAAGGGAAAACTCACGCGACCGGGCCCTAGCCGGCTAACCATGCTCAAGCCGGTCCCACATGCCCTTATTTTATTATTATTAATATTTTTGTTTCCTTCATCTCATGGAAACTCTTTGATTTCAACAAAACTCCTTGGTTTCAACAAACTCTTTGGTTTTATCATATTTCCCTAAAATCATGAATATATTATAAAAAATTAGGGAAAACACCGTGGGACCAGGCTCCTTGGCTGGCCGGCCATGCCTTGGCCATACCCGGTCCCACACTTCATGATTCTCTCATTTTCTATTATTTTCCTTCATCTCATGAAGGTTTTGACGGTTTCAGTAAAAACCCTGATTTCTTCATATTTTCTCAAAATGTTGCTCAAATGCACACCAGAAAATATCAAAATTCTCAAAATTGAGATACAGACACTTTGGTGACGTGATCATGTTACCTTGACCGACCAAGGTTGGCTCTTTGGCTTGCAAGAAGCCGGTCCCACGTATTCTCATGATTTGACCTAATTTGCACAATTGCAGGTATTAGGTCCAAAACTCTTCCAAACAACTTGGAACTTCATGGAACGATCATCATTTGATCCCGTGAACACCCAGGGCTGGTTTCATGACCCCTGGATCGTTCCCTCATCTCTTCATAATTAATTGGGTTTTATCACCTAAGGTTCAGCATTATTTTAACAAATGATTAAACTAGCATTTAATCATCCTTTCATCAACAAATTAACTGGTCTTCAGGAGATCTTGATATTTTCTCACGTGAGCATATGTGCACTACATGGTCGAACCATAATCCCATGTAGCCGGTCCCTCCTTTTCTGTGGTTAATTCTCAATAAACCGTCAATAAATCATCAATTGATCAAATTAGGGTTTTGAGTCCAAGGTTAATGATTCCAGATTCAAACGCTAATAATTTTACGTTGATCCCGTGATCAACATTTTATTTATCATACTCGGTTCAATTGCCAGTATTTTGATTTAATATTTTATTTGGTCATGTTACCATAATTCATCAAACGAGCAATATTTGCTCAGATGAGCAATACTTGCTCAAATCAAAGAATATTGGTTCAACTATCAATATTCAACAATTCATCGAATGAGCAATATTTGCTCATGTTAACTTATTCACACATCATATCTCTGTCTCAACATACATGTTCAATTCATGAGTCTCAGAAAATTTCCAAACCACGTTCGACTCAACAATACAAGGACTCATCGTCCCATGAAGTCAACAACTGACTAACTAAATACACGTCTGCCTTGCGGACTCCACACTTACAAGAGACATCAATCGTGTCACATGGGGGGATATTAACTAGGGTTTTGGTCTGGCGATCTACGACACGTGTGTTCATACCCACGATGAGAGTGTGAGGAAGTCGTGCAATCAGTTGAAGGAGTTAACAAAGTAGTGGATGGAAAATCAACCAAGTCTCCGCACGTTGAGCAACTGGTTTTAACACGATTTCCACTTCCCCATTCTTTGATTCCATCAACTGTCACACTTCATGGGATCATGGTGTCTATAATTCCAGCAATATAAATAAATCTATGAATCATGATTGAAACAAGGATAATCTCATGTCAAATAGACAACACGAGATTAACAATCCAACTCTCAACAGAGCAAATTCAATCATTCAGAATTTATCTTACTTTCAGAATACACAACACACCTACAATCTTCGATCACCATTGATCTCACACATTTCTCAGCTTCCCTCCTACAGACCGACCCGTCCTCTCTTGTGACCAAATTTACTCTAAAATGACCATTTTCTTGGTTTAGGCCGGAGTACTACAGATTGATCTCTCGAATTCAAAGCACTCCCTTCTTGCAGTGCATCTGTGTGAGGTTAAGCATTTTGCTCGGTTCAAGGGGTTTCCTCCGTGCGATCATCTCCTCAATTCCGTAAAAACCAGCGAATCGTTTTTCCCCATCTACAGATTGGCGACCACAGTGGGAGATCATTCTCTCGGTTGCAAATTCACTTATCACAAAGATGGTCGGTCTTAGATCTGGTTCAGTTACCAACCCGGATTCAACACCCGGTTCTAATATCGCAAGCTCTAGTGGTACTACTGACACCACTCCTCCGGTGCAACCTGCCACTACCACTCCTCCAGTGCAACCTGCCACTACCACTCCTCTGGTGCAACCCGCCACTACCACTCCTCCGAACGCTGGTACTAGTACTGGAGCCATCAATAATCCACTCTTCGGTCGGTCTCCTGAAGAAGTCAGAGAAAATCCACCTACCATAGGTGACCTCATGAAAGTGCAAGAAACTCTTGCCAAAAATCAGACTGATATGGCTGCCACTCAAAAAGAACTATTCAACTATCTCGGGACTCTCTGGACAAGGTGTCGAGAAAACTCAAGAGAAAGGAAAAGCTAAAGAAAAGTCTGCAGATGCTGATCCCGAAGTCACTCTGATCCATGTAGTAGATGATGAGGAAGTTCCTAAGGCTGCAGATAATCCACCCGCGAAAGAGCCATCCAGTTTCATCACTCGTGAAGACTTGGAACGACTTTTGGAGGATCGTGGAAAAGATAAAACGCCTTCGAGCATCGTCACCAACCTCCATACCCTCGCTACTACGCAAAGAGTTCCTCCGCAAAAGGTTACACCTCTCCAACCTTCACACTTTATGATGGAATAGGCAACGCTCGAGAACATGTTTCTCGGTTTCTGGAAGCACTGGGCGAACATGAGCACAACCATACTGTCCGTCTGAAGGAATTTTCAAAGTCTCTGAAGGGTAGAGCATATACCTGGTACAACAACATCGCACTGTGAAGTATCAAAAGTTGGGGAGAAATGGTTAATGCTTTCTACAGAAATACTTATTCGTTTCAGAGAAAATCACCCTCTCTGACCTCGGAAGGATGTTTCAAATGAGCAACGAACATCCTAACGATTATGTGAAAAGGTTCAGGGTTCAGGCCTTGGATTGCCATGATCCGAATGTCACAGAACAACAACTCGTGGACTTGTGCATCAACGAAATGATCCCAGTCTATAGAGCTTTATTGGAAAATCTCAGGTTCCAGACTTTCTCAGAACTCCATGAAGCAGCCAAGAGATCAAGAACTCATCGCACCGCCCTATTAGAAAGGGCTAAGACTACGAAGGTTGAAGAGCCACGGAGACTCAAAGCTAGCGGGCGCCTAATTAACAAACAAGACAACCTCCAACCTTCCACAAATGTCTGTTGCAGTAAGGGAGTAAACGAAAAGCCGAGCCACACAAGCGCAAACATACTTCCTCAACCCCTTCAAAGGCGCAAAGGAAGGATAATGTGCAAGTTCTCGCTCAACACACGTAAGCCGATCCAGAGGCACCGACTTTCCTGTTCCGTTGAGGAAGTTATTGAACTTCTAGACGCCCGGGTTCAAGACGGCGCGATCAAGCTCCCATATGTCAAGAAAGAACCAACTGAAGAAGCCATGGAAAATCCTCGTTACTGTCGCTTTCATAGGTTTGTCAACCATCCCACAAGTGATTGCAGAACTTTGAAGCGCATATTCAAAGAAAAGATCGAATCATGAGAACTCAACCTGGGGACTGAAGGAGTACACAGAGATCCTCTCCCCGTCGAACCTTCCTCCTTCGAACCACTGTCAAACAAGCAGTTCAATCTTTAATTGAACATATCTGTGAATTGCTATACTTATCAAAAGCCCGGAGGGGAGACATGTTCGCTGCATTGAACCATATCGTGTCAGGAAAGCGTTTGTTGATCCAAGAAGCGTTCCCTGAGCCGCCCTCAACAACAGATGAAGAAATGTACGACTGGGGACTCCTCACCACAGTCCATCTCAAGAGAAACGAGTTCAAACGAGCATTGATTGATGTCGGCACCGCTATTAATATTATCCCTCTGAAAACTCTCAGAGCTGCTGGTATCACATGACAAGAATGAACATTACAGATCATGAAGGAACACCCAGAGATGCTTATGGCCACATCACCCTCAAGGTGAACATAAACTCAGCCTGGAGAGAAGCAAAAATTTTTATAATTCGAGAAGATCCAGGATATGATATGATTCTTGGACGAACATGGATTCACACTGGAAAGGTAACACCTACACCTTTAGTTGCACATCTCTATTGAAGAAACCTCTGATTCAGAAGAAGAAAAAGAAGATACTTCACCATTCGAGTATCTGAAGGAAGTCAGAGCCCTAGCAGAGTTAACACAAAAACTTGAAGAAGATGCAAACACTTTCATCAGAAGGTTTCGTACTCAGGCAAGTCTTATTCCTCCTCATGTGTCTGTATCATCAGTTTTCAAATATGCTTATTTGATCCGATGACTTTACTCCACCAACAACTTAGCAATTGCAAAATGCTATGAATGGATAACCTCGCCCCAGCAATATTTCACCAAATGGCTAAGTTCAGAGCTTCTTCAAACTGAACATATCATCAAAAAGTTTATTGCTGAAGACATATCCAAGTATGATAAATAGTGCCTCAAATACTCTCCTTTGCATGAGTGTCCATACATACCACAGCCGTGGAAATCCACTGCACGAAGAATTCCAAACCAGCAGAAAATATTCAGGGCACGAATGTTCAAGTCTAACAAATTCCAGGAAGGAGATTTGGTTCTCAAAGCAACTAAGCGTAACTCCCATTCTGTAAAGAATTCCAACTGGGAAGGACCCTACATGGTCTCTAAGTCTGTTGTTGGTGGATACTACAAATTGATCAACATGGATAACAAGGAAAGCGTGGCCGTGATACATGAGAATTGGCTCAAGGCCTTTAATGTCTAAGGTTTTGGACATTCGAGGTATTAGATGTTCATGGCACGAACACCTAAAATATTTGGCATTTAAAGTTTTCTTTCATTATATTTCAATTTCTCCAAAATGTTTGCAATACTTGCATTCAGTAATTTAAATCCAGCAATTTATCAAAATTCAGTTTACTTAAAGAAAATCTCAACCAAACCCAAAGAAAATCCTCAATCATCTACCGATCCAAAACCAATCAAAACCAAAAATAAAACCTCACATCTCTCAGAAGTTCAGAAGTTCAAGAGATTATGAAAAGAAATCAAAGGAAATCAGCAAAGAAAGATTTTTGCTCCTCTGCATCCTTCAAGACTTGCAAAGCCGCCTTCTCCATGTTCAGCTCTTCAGTCAGTCTGGCAATTTTGTCTTCCTTTTCCGTCACAGCATCATTGGGAAAGGGTATATTATTCTCACATGAGTCCTTAATAGCATTCATCTTCTTACGGAGCCACTTCACATTGAAGCCAAGTCTCTCAGAATTCTCCAAGTTGAACTCCCAATCAAAGAGTACATCTGGAGTCACAGTATTTCTATCTATAGTGCATATATCGATTACAACACGCAAGATAACACTTACTTGCATGGTTAAGGAATAAGCACGCTTTAGGTCTCTAGTAACGACGATGTGACCAAATTTCTTCCATATTTTCTCGTACAAGTTGGCATATCCAATGGGAACGCCGAATCCACCAACTAGTTTGTGGTATGGGACTGATGCATAAAACGGAGGATCAAAAGCAACTCCTGCACTTGGGTATTCATGCACCACTATACGGTTTTCAATCACTGGGACAATCTCTACAACAACAGTTTCTTCAGTCTCTTTTACTTGCGGCTCAGATTCTTTAATCACTGAAGCAACAACAATCGAGGTATCGATCCCCTTAATTGCTTCAGCAACAACACTCTCATGGCCCTGAAGTGCAGGGATAGTTACTTCTTTATCAATAACCCCAGGGTTGCTCGTTTCATCATTATTGATTCCTTTATTCTCAACT
Organism: Papaver armeniacum; assembly: GCA_023531295.1. Lineage (NCBI taxonomy): Eukaryota > Viridiplantae > Streptophyta > Magnoliopsida > Ranunculales > Papaveraceae > Papaver > Papaver armeniacum. Next base: position 98,418 of record JAJJWW010008409.1, read on the forward strand.
TTAGTATTTTGTACCTAATACGAAGATTACATGAGATTAGGATCACCCAAGCATGAAACCAAAAGAAATCATAAAATACAGCATATGAGTGGTCTAGCATCATCAAGGTTCTTCATTCTACATGTTAGAGGTCAGCAAATAACATAAAAGTCATGAAAATACGTTTTACGGTAATCTCGTCTGAAAAACTGAACTCTACTCTGTACTAAAAGATGAACTGGGAGCAACCTACAAGGAATCCGAGGATAGGTCATATACCGTTCTCTTCGTATGGATTTTCTATACAACATGTCAAAATTTCATGACAATCCGATGAACGAGCAAAAACATGTGGTCGAAACATCGGGTAACATGCAATCTGAAAAAGTTCTAGAAGTCTCCTGGAAGTTTACTGTTTCGCCTTTTTCAGGTCCTAAACGTGCTCAAAATTCAAAAAGATTCTTAGCTAAAGCTTGGAAATTCTCTGGGCTTGAATATACATATGCGGATCATGAAAATCCGACTTCAGATGAAGGTTTTACGGTGTTTTTGCTAAAAGCTGAAATCTGAAATTTTCTGACGACGTATTTCGCCAAAATTACTTGTACACTCACATGGATTCTCATTCATTCACTCAAAAATCAGCAACTTCATACTTCTATGAAGATGTTACAAGATATGTGCTTACTTGGGGGGTCTTCGAAGTGTTCAAAGAGTTGGGGTTACCCGTGTCAACATCAAGAGATTCATCATTTTCATTCGGTTCCGAATATTTGGAACTTCCTTCGCCTTTATTCTCGGGAGATGACCGAGTATCAGTACTATCTACTTCCATGGCAATATCCTCCTGGACACATTCTCAAACAAATTAGCATTTTCACGTGAGGCATTTATGATTGGCTATGAGGGAGAGTACTCACAATATTTTTTTCTCCAACGCTCAAATCAGAGATTGTCAGCCCAGCAGCAGAGAATTGAAGACCATCAATACTAGACGGAGCAAAGTTCTGTAATCAAATAACCAATATTAGTTTCATGATCCTAGCAATACGAAGTTACAGCGGAAAAGTGTTGACAACTCACCAAAGAAATAACCGGGGACTTTATGGTGTTAGGCAACAACTTATAATTCTTATTCCTGCCTTCTCCGCCATGAACAGTTGCTTCAGCTTCTGAGAGGTTTACATCAATCCGTGGTCTTACATTACGACCGCCCTAGGGAAAATAAAATTTTGATGCAATAATCAAAATACAATCATCATAATCTTACGAAGACTTTGTAAAATACTTACTTGCGAACATCCTGGAGATGTTTTCCGTTTGTCACTACCAGGGAAATGCTTCAATCTTGGTCGAGTAGCAATCATCTCAGGAGAAGGGGGCTCCTTCACTAAGGGTTGATTAACTCTTACAAAATCAGATAAGCGCTTGAGTTGTTGATCCCAAAAGTCTATGTAACCCGGAGTTACATATGAAACTCTTTCAGAACTGGGGAACCAGAATTTGCTTCCTTCCACATGTGAGCGTTCCAGACTGGTCATAAGCTGATCAACTGAGGGTTTTCTTCTTCGGAAAGTCGGAACACACTGATCCATACCCATTTGCCGAGCCGCCCTATCAATATTATATTCTTCCACCGAGAATTCACCATGCATTATGGATATTAGATAACCGGGAGTACAACTTAGCATAAAAGCTCTCTCACCGTCGTCCAAATCAGCACCAGATTTCAAAGTCATGCTCTTCATCATTAAAAGTTCTCAACTGAGAGATATAAAGGGGAACTGGTACCCATGGGCGGAAGTTGAATTCAGATTCACAATCCAGAACATCAACAAAGCGAGTCTTCAGTTGAGGTTGCTTTGTAGACCAGCGCATGATCCTGGCATTAACTTTCTCAGAGAAAACATGACGAGCATCAGTATTCAATCCTTGCAAAATGGTACGTGGAATAGGTGCATAATTCTTGAAGTGCTCCCACATCAAAGCTTGAAGAAACATTATATTGGCGTAACATTCAATCTTCATAAAACCGTTCTAGACACTAGAGTCCATGATCAAGGAGTCCAAGTTGGAATACAAAGAACCCAGGAACAAGCTACCTATTGGGAGTTGCTCGCCTTGAGCCATCTTAATCGCAAAAGGAATCATGAACGGCTTCAACAAGTTTCCAGCATCTTCAAATATGTCTCTGGACAACCATAAACACAAGAAAGCAGCAATAGATAACGTACCGTCAACAGGACACTCCATAGGAGTATCTCTTGGCCACAAGTGTATTAACCAATGAGCATAACAACCTTTGCTGCCAGATGCTTTATTAATCTCCTCCATCGTGGTTGTCAAGATGTTAGAGATTGCAACTTCCTCTGGTGAAGAAAGATTTTCAGGAAGATTACCCGTGATTGGAAGATGCAACAAAGCAACTACATCTTCTAAAGTAACGGTAAACTCTCCCCATCTACATATGAAAGAGTGAGTTGGAATACACCATCGAGCAAGTAAAGCTACAATACCTCGCGCATCATGAAAAATGAATAAATCTCCAGAAGCTTGAATAGCTCGTATTACTCGTGCGTCATGCAACTTAGCTCAAACACGAGGAAAACCCAAAGATGTACCTCACCCATCCGTAAAACTTTTCCAAGGGCCGTCGAGAAAGCTTGAATTCAATGATTGATGCGAAAAAATATCCTCGTTCAAGACAAAACCGAATAGCTGCCTGAGGAGTCACCAATTTTTTCTGAGTAACCTCTCTGGGATTTATCAGAAGACAAAATGCTGGAGTTTTGAGACGCTTTTCAGGCCCTTGATCTATGAAGAATGCATCCTCTATGTTTGGAACGTTTTTGATTCCAGGAGTTTCATTTTCGCCAATGGAAGTCTCATCCGTGCATGAATCATCCCTATAGGCATCATTGCCTATGTGTGAATCTTCCCTGGAAGCATAATTGTCCACACACATATCATCTCTGGAAGCATCATTGACTTGAGAATCAGACATCCTTGCAAAGTAGCGTGCACACAATACTTCACTTCAGTATACCATTCATACGAGATGCAAACGTCTACAAAATAGTAATTCTCAACTCTTACCTTTTTACGATTCTACTAGTAATGCAAGAGTTAACACTTCTAAACTTGCTCGTTTCTTCAAACCTACATAAGACGAGCATAAACTTCATAAAATCATGAATAATTCTACTGCGTAAGCATTAACCAGGGAATTATGAAAACTAAAGCATTATTTCATCATAAATAATTGTTTACTTATAAAGATTACACAAAACTCAAGTTTTGATTTATATTTTTATATATAAAAATATTTATACGTGATTAACTCACGTAAATAAAAAAAAAGAAAGAATAAGAACGTTTTGATGTGAGCAAGACTCACTAAATAAAATTTGTGGGATAGTCCACGGTTTCATAAAAAAAAAAAAATATTTTTCCTTCGTATAGTCAAATGTCGTTGAAACGAAGGTTTATTTCAATTTTGTGAAAACTCATACATTATAAGATAAAGTTTTGACTTACATGAAAGCTCATAAACAAAATTTTATCACTGAACACAAGTTCATATATATAAAGAAGACAAACTCTTTCTTCGTGTCATCGTCGTTCTTTAAAACGAGGGTTTATTTCAGTTTTATGAAAATTCACCTTTTTCATGATAAAACTTTGGCTCACATGAAAGCTCGTATGTAGTTGCAGGATTTCCTACAACACACCCCCTATGATATTATGATAATATTTTCTAGATATGAACTTATTTGATAATCAAAATAAAGATAAAAGTGCTAAAATTATAAATGGAGACACAAGATTTTTTACATGGTTCGATCAATGTGATCTACATCCATGGTTCTTCACTAGTGATTTTTGTAATTACATGAGTTTACATTTAGAATCTCCATTAATGAGTATTTGGAGCTTTCTAGATCTAGTTTTGAGGAAGAAGATGATAAAGAAAATAAACTCTCTCTCTCTACAAAATTGTCTCTCTCCCTAAAAAGATCTCTCTCTTAACAAAATGTGTCTTCTCCAAAAATGTGTATATCCCCCCTTTCTCTCTCCTGCTCTTCTCCTTATATAGGTGTTTACATAATGGGTGACGGCTATGTTGTCCCTTATTTTCGGATCTAGCTTGCGGCAATATCACAAGAGCTTTAATGTTAATCTTCGCAAACACTCTAAACTTCGCAGGATCGTCACGCTTTTCTCCTGTTTCTGCCATCGTCATCTGTTATGTCATTCTTCAAATCAACCTGCGACACTCGCAATGTGTTGTAGATGAAAACTTCGCAAATATGTCCTTCTGGCGATATTCTGATCCTACATCTTGCCTCCTTTTTCTTGAATATTGCTTGAAGAGCGATCTTTAAGAAAAAATCCGTTGTTGTAGTAGTCTTTGATCTTTATTGATGAAGGAACGAGCGAAAGAATACTGGACTTGAAAAGTATGTACTTGCCTCTATTCTTTTGCGAAGTTCCGAAGCTTTGCGAAATAAATAAGAAATATCAACCCTTGAAGTATAAGAAGTATGAAGTATCCTCGAAGTATAAGAAGTACTTAATCCTCGAAGTATAAGAAGTATGAAGTATCCTTTGAGAAGTATAAGAAGTATCCGTACCTGATTGCGAATGAGAAGTATTTCCTCTGTTCATGCGAAGTTATTATTCCATTTTTGGTGAGGATTCTTGCTATTCACTAGTGAACATCCACTTTGGAAATGATTCTTGCCGAGAAGATGAAGAACATAAAATGTTTTCTTGGTTATCCATAGTTGCCTCTGTTCTTTATCTATGAGGGTAGAATCCTTGAGAAAGTGTTGATTGAGCGAATTGTTTTTGCATTCTTATTTTGCCTCTGTCTCATGTTTTGTGCTCATGCGATAGTATAATCTCTTCAGACTGCTTATCTTATCTTGTGGAATAATCACATTCTGCGAAATTCTTAATAATTCTGCGAAGTTTTGAATAATTCTGCGAAGTTTTGAATAATTCTGCGAAATTCTGAATAATTCTGCGAAATTTTGTAAAATACTTGTTCGAATATAATGCTTATGTAATGATTATGTTATGAAATGTGTATGCGATGTTTATGCCATGAAATGCTTATGCGATGCTTTCATGATGCGAGTATGATGGTTGTATGATGAGAATGCTTATCTACTGCAATGTATAGCTAATGTTTGTGTTACTTAGTTTATTTTGCCGCTTTAAAGTTGATGTAGCTTTAAATCGCTTCCATTCGTCATTTCTTTGATTTTGTCTTTAGTATATGCATTCCTCTTCACGTATTTATTGTTCCTCGCGAGTTCTTTTGCTTGTGCTTCATTTTTCTTGCTTTTATTCTTTATCCATCTTTAGCTCACTGTATCTCTTTTTTTTTTATTGTCTCCACTGTTTATTCCTGCACATAAAAGATAATTCTTTTTTGCAATATAGTTAATCAATATATGACTTATCAACTTCTCATTTCATATATGCGTAAATCTGTCATGTGGAGACAAATGACATATTTTTGCTTCTGTTGAATTTTGTCATTGCGACAAGATCGCAGGACGTCTTTACATTATCATGCAATGACCCATTGACCTTGCCTTATCATTTCTCTTGTGTGGTCTTATTTTGCCTTCCTAGTTAAAGGTCTTATTTTGCCACCCCTCATTATTGCGACAATATGACAGGCCTAAATATTCTTGCGAACATAAAGTCCCATGACATAGCCGTCTTGCGACAAAATCGCAGGACGTCGTTACACTTTCATGTAATGACCCATTGATCTTGTCTTATCATTTCTTTAGTATTATTGCCTCTGCAGGATATTTTTATTGCGACAATATGACAGGCCTAAAAGTTCTTGCGAATTTAAAGCCCCATGACATTGCCGTCTTGAGACACTTATCAGCTCCCTAATGGAGGGTGCCGCCCTTATCATCTCCCTGGTTGCCCCTTCAAGGAGGCGTACATCGGCCATACAAGACTAGCTCCTCCCATCCGGTCTTAACAACAACCAGTTATTTTCGTAGCCTCTTATCCCTTATACCTATAGGGCTTATGGTTACGAGACTGCACCCTAAGTGGAGTTTTCTTCGGGCCGAGTGCAGCATGTGCCAAGACTTGCCAAGAATGGTCGAGACACTTCAAATGCCCCAGGCACTCTTGGCTCAACCGTGTACCTCGACGCCTTGAGCATACACTGACTCCTTGGAAGAGACCCTCGGGCGTCCAACCAGGGTATAACCTTATATATATAGTTGGAAATCCAAGGTATCTCTCCCGGATAGGCTTTCATGGGCCCCAAATCTCCATGACTCAGGTTCCAGGAGCGGTGTAACCTTTTCCCTGAGCCATGTCAAGAGATACCCCCTTATATGACGCACTTTAGGTCTTACATTTGCCTCTTACGAAATATCATTCGCGAACTAGGGTGTACGCCATAAAGGTTCGTCCCATTCACTCATTCATTCATTTTTGTCAATTCGTTCAATCATTCATTTGTGATTATCTCTTCTCATTATCTTTGCGAAATTATCGCATTTCCATTATCTCTGCGAAATTATCGCATGTCTTCATTCTTTCATTCATCCTTTCATTCATTCCTTCATTTCTGTCACTTCCTTCACTCATTCCTTCATTTCTGTCATTTCTTTCATTCATTCTCATAATATCATATCATTTGAAGCAAAGTAAATATTCAAGAGAAATTCTAATATATTATAATTCGGAAATCTTTGTAGTTGTGAAATCTTTATAATTCTGTGATCGTATCGCGTTTTTTGATTCAAATCAAAAATCTTTTATTTTTTATAAAAGAACTATTCTAGAGAAATATATAAATTGAATTTCTTTTTTTTTTTTTTTTTTTTTTAAATTTTGAAATCTAGAAATCTTTGTAATTTTGAAGTATTTATAATCTTGAAATCTTAGTAATATTTTTAATCTTGCGATCGTATCGCGTTTTGTAATCAAAAATCTTTTATTTTTTGTAAATAAAATGTTTAAAGAAAGTGGTACTTAGCTTTTGTGGTTTGCTGTTGTTGTCAATCTCGCACAGCAAAAAGAATTGTGAGAAGTTAGACTTGAACCCATGACCTGCTTCTTGGATTTTCTCGCACCATACCAACTGTTCTAACCTTCTCTTGCGAAATTAATTTGCGAGATAATCATCAACTTTCTTCTTTGCAAAATAGGCAAAGTCCATGCGAAATTTCGCATAACAAAAATAAATGTGCGAGAAGCAAGAATTGATCCTGCTACCTGCTGCTTGCATTCATGCCTCCTGACCAACTGTGCTAGCCCTGCCTCTGTGAAGTATTTCTGCGAAATAATCACCTACTTTCTTCTTGCGAAATAACTAAAGAAATGTCTTTGCGAAGTAAACATCTGTATGTAATATTTGTTTGCACTGCGAACATTCGCGAGGTAGACATCTGCGGAAGAAATGCTTATGATATATTTGCGAAGCAAAAAATTCTTTGCGAGGAGGGAGATTCGAACCCAAGTCCTCTGGTTTTTACTCTGGCGTCGTGACCATCTGCACCAACTCTGTTTTGTGACAGATAATCATACTGCTGTGCTTTTGGAAATTCTGCGAATTATAAAACAATCCCAAATTGAAACTTATCTTCTCTGGTGACCACAAAGTTGTTCTTTGCTGAAACCTCTATCGAAGTAAACCTTTTCCATATCTCTTCTTATCTAGCTGATTTTTGTACTTTGACAAATTTTATCCATGCTGATTCGATGAGATTTTCGGTGTGAAGAGGACAATTTTGTTATATGCGAATAATGATGAGTTCGCAACTCATGCGTTAAATTCTCTGATTTATGTTCTTCTTCTTCTCGCTGATGATTGATGATGATCTCTCCTGCTGTTTGAATCTGAATTCTCCTATGCGAAATAATCGCACTGTCCTACCCTCTTGCTTGCGTCTATTGTTTGCGAAATTATAGTAAATACTTTGCTTGGTTGCTTCCGAAGTAGTTGAACTGATATTATCAAGTTCATTATTCATGTTGTAGCACCGAAGTGAACTTGTCTCTTATTCCTTTCCTCGCTGATACTAGAAACTGAAGTAGTTGCTTTGCTCTTGTTCGTGAATAAGGCTAAATATTGGGATTCCTTGCTAAGTTAATGATAACGATGTCGATTGACGAAGTAAATCCTTTCGTCATCTTCCCTTTTGTAGAAAATGTCACCTGCAAAATACATTTGAGGAAGCTGCTGATGACGCTGCCTACTTCGTATCCCTTCTCCATTGTTTGCTTCTTCCTTGTTTGTTGAGGATACTTCTTTCACCTTCTATGAGATGTCTTCCTTTACATAATAGTTGACTGACTGAAATTGATTCGCCACTTCATGCTTTTGCTTATCTTTTCATTATATAGTTAATGAAATATGCTTTGCTGATTTTGTTATCTTCAATTTACTCCTCGAATTTTAACTTCGTCAAAGTCATTTTAGTCTTCACATTTTAACTTTGATTTTGAATTGCTCAAGTTATCTTTATGACTCACGAACTGAGTTTCGCTGTTTTTCTTCGCTAGTTCAAGTTGATAGAGATTGGTGATGGTTATCGATTTTTTATCTGCTAGCTTTCTCGTTGGACGTAATTCACCTCTTCATTTATCATTAACAAATCATCTATTGCTCAAGAAGCTGCAACATTCCTAATGCCTTCCCGTTTGTCATTGACGAGAATGAAATTTATTTCGACCTTCGCTATAACATCAAAACAACCAAGGAGATGGTTAGAGCTCTCGCTGATTGATATGGAAAATCCCAAATCAGTCTTAGGTTCATAGAATTAGCGTTTCCGAAATCAATTCAATGGGTATGTAAAATGAGTTTTTTAGATTGCAAATTTGTAATCAAATCTTGTTTTGAATCACGGTTTTGAAAAGGAAATTAGGCTTTTGTTGAATGATATAAAGATTTTTCAACATTTCTTAAAATCAGATCTAAAAAATTTCAAAAAGAAAATAAATGAGTTGGGGAGTAGATTTTTTTTCTTGAACTATTGCCGACGTAAATCCTTTCAATCTTGCACGGTGGTGTTGTTTCGAATAAGCATCTATATCTTTCTTCTCTATGTTCTTCAATATCTCTATCTCTTTGGATTTCTTCCATTCATCAATGATACTAGTTGTCTGAAAATGATAACATTTCGCTGAAACTTCCAGTTTCGTCCTTAGACTTTCAAATCCAATGGAATCCTACACCAACAGTAGCCGATTTCTCTTTATTTTCTTCAATCTATCCAGTTCTATTCATTCCCTCCCTGTTTCTAGCGCCAAAAATGTAGTTGCAGGATTTCCTACAACACACCCCCTATGATATTATGATAATATTTTCTAGATATGAACTTATTTGATAATCAAAATAAAGATAAAAGTGCTAAAATTATAAATGGAGACACAAGATTTTTTACATGGTTCGATCAATGTGATCTACATCCATGGTTCTTCACTAGTGATTTTTGTAATTACATGAGTTTACATTTAGAATCTCCATTAATGAGTATTTGGAGCTTTCTAGATCTAGTTTTGAGGAAGAAGATGATAAAGAAAATAAACTCTCTCTCTCTACAAAATTGTCTCTCTCCCTAAAAAGATCTCTCTCTTAACAAAATGTGTCTTCTCCAAAAATGTGTATATCCCCCCTTTCTCTCTCCTGCTCTTCTCCTTATATAGGTGTTTACATAATGGGTGACAGCTATGTTGTCCCTTATTTTCGGATCTAGCTTGCGGCAATATCACAAGAGCTTTAATGTTAATCTTCGCAAACACTCTAAACTTCGCAGGATCGTCACGCTTTTCTCCTGTTTCTGCCATCGTCATCTGTTACGTCATTCTTCAAATCAACCTGCGACACTCGCAATGTGTTGTAGATGAAAACTTCGCAAATATGTCCTTCTGGCGATATTCTGATCCTACATCGTATACATAGTTTTATCACTGGACCTAAATCTTCATATATAAAACAAAAATCTCTCCTAAATCAGGGATTATTATTAGCTTTCAAAAACTAACGATCAAACGAACATACGTTTTCAAAAAACAAGGGTTTTTCAATAAAATCCTACTCACATGCATAAATATGGGGTTTTCAACATGATCACTTCATGAAACTCACATAAACTCAGCAACTTCTGTAAAAAAAAAAAAAAAAAAAAATCGGTACATACCTGGCGTGAAGATGATGAAGTTGGCCGGACGGTGGCGGCGACAGCCGGCGGTGCTGGAAGCTCCGGCGAATTTCTTCCTCCTCCCTGGCGTGAAGATGATGAAGGGATTGTAGGATCTGAATATCGCAACATCAGTATCTCGCGAGATTAGTAAACGACAGCACCTCGAAGGCGTCGCAGAAGAGTAATATAAATGACGCAATGAATGACGATAGCCAAAACACGAGAAAGATGTGAAGATCTAGCGAAGTTTAAGAGTGTCGCGAGATTATATACTTGTAAACTTGCGATATTTCGCAAGTCATTCCCGAAAATAAAGGATAGCTTAGCTGTCATCCACTGTGTACTACCCTATATAAAGAGTTGAACAAGTCTATTGTGAGGAGGATTCTTTTCAGAGTGTTAGACAAGTCATTAGGAGAGAGAAAGTTTGTGGTGATTGTAATTTCTTTAGCTCTTTTCTATTTTATCTTGTAATCATTCAAGGAAATAATCAATAAAATCATTGTTATTCATCTTTAAATGTCTTAGTTGTGTGGATTATTGTGAGGGGTGTAGTGTAGGATTTCGTGCAACTACATATTGGCGCTAGAAAGGGATGTTTGAGTAAGGATTGCCATCGTGATTTGAAAGAATTTGGAGTAGCAGAGAAGGAATTTGATATAATTTTCAACAGTGTACCAAAATTAAGGAATTGCTAGAAGGAGAAATGCATCTGAGAAACCAACAACTGTTAGGAGGAGTAGGAGACTTGCCGGAGAAGAGAGAAATGAAATGGGAGAATCCTCAAGAAGGAACATAAGGAATGATGAAGAAAATCAAATTCAATCACCAATTCAACCGAAGAGAGATAGAATCGTGGATTATGATAGAGTAAGCGTGCATACTTGGAGATCAGACTCTGTGGACGAAGGGGAAGAAGAACAACAATTGGTAAAAAAATGGACAAGAGGGGAGAGACCGAGAAGGGAATGGAGACATAATTCATGGAAATGAAGAGATCGCAGTATTAGAAGCGTTGAGGCAAACAATACATGAAGAGAGACGATTAGAGGCAGAGGAGCGTGCAAACTTGACAAGACAGAATCATGAGCTGAGGATGGAAAACATCAGATTACAAAATAGAAGGTCGAGAAGCACTACAAGGTCAAATTCAAGATCGGTTAGAGAGGAAAGAAGGAGAATTTTACCTACGAAAAACGCGCCGGTGAAGAAAACCATGAAGAAGCGCAAAATCAAGGCATAGAACATTGCGAGAGAAGAGAAATGATGGAAGATCGTTATGTTCCACGTCCCGAGACTTTTCAAAATGGGCAGAATGGTGGAAACCAAGGAAATAGGCAGCGTCAGAGGCAAAATAATCCAGTTGATGAAGAAAATCATGAAGAAGGAAGAAGAATATTGCATGGGAGAGAAGCACAGAGGAAGCAAAAATAGATTGAGGATGAAATTGAAAGACATTATGTTGAACAAGCACGTCTAGCTCGCGAAAGCGAAAGATTGCGAGCAGAAAGGGAAGAACATGAGTTGGAGGAGGCAATTCGCCAGAATAATCATGATAATCGAGAAAGAAGGCGAGAACAAAATCGCAACAATGATAATATTGATGAAGAATATGAAAGAGCACAAAGGAGAGCTGATAGACAACAAAGAAGAGAGATTGATAGATATAACGGTGTGCGAATTCGTGAAAGAAGTGAAGGAGAAGATCGCAGAGAAAGACGAGAAGAGAATGATGAAAGTCAAAGCAGACATGAACGCAGGAGAAGAGAGGCGGAACTAAAAAGACCAATAGATTCAAGTTCTGATGTAAATAAACAAATTTTGAGAGAATTGGCAGAAATGAGAGGAATGATGAACAGTAAAAGGGGAGGAGGAAAGAGACAGTTGGATGAAGCCATAGAAGAAGCTGCGAAAACTCCATTCACACAAAAGATACATTTAGGAGGAATACCACCGAAGTGCAACTTACCGACATTAACCAGCATTTTCGATGGAACAACATGTGCGATACAACATATCAAAGCTTATTTGAGATGTATGTTACAATGGGAGAATCAAGATGCTATATTGTGCAAATATTTTGCATCAAGTCTGACAGGAGAAGCTTTGAAATGGTTTGAAGGGCTGCCGAAGAATACAATAACATCTTTCAATCACTTGCAGGCTATATTTTTAGGGGCATATATAAGTAATAATTCCTCGAAACCAGGTATTGAAGATGTATTTGGGTTGAAACAAAGGGTTGGTGAAAGTTTGAAGCATCTAAGCGTGAGGTGGAAGACAATGTGTAGCGAAATGGCTGGCCGTGTGGAGGAGAGATATCTCATCTTATCATTCATTAATGCTATGTTCGCGACAAATCTGTTGTATATTCAAATTTTTAGAGTCAAGAATACAATCACCATGACTGAGTTGCGAGAGCTTCAAGAGGAGTATATTGCTTTAGAGGAAAAGCAAAATGAGATGGAATCATACCCTGTTGCGAATACAAGTTCACGGGCTGCTAATGCAAGTTTGTTACCTAAATTGATAAACACTGTGGCGAGTACCTCGCAATGTCAACAAGGAATGAGGATACCCGATGATGGTCAACAAAAGTTGGTAGCCATGGGAAGTCGCGATCAGGAAGAATTTGAAAGAGAAAGAAATTTCTACAACCGTGGCGGAAATAATAAAATTCAAAGACTTGATCACCGCAAAGAAAACTATGGAGGTCGAGGCATAATCCGCAAAGAGACTTATGGAGGCCAGAGGCAGAATTATCATAGAGGGCAGCGAGGTCATAGAGTCGTATGGGAAGAAATCAAGATGCCACCACTAAATGCTAGTGTGGAGAAGATATGGGAAGCTATAATCCTGATGGAAAACATACCCGCACCATGGAACATGGGGAATGAACCACCTCCAGGTGACAGAAGTCATGAATTCTGTTCCTACCACCATTTTCATGGACACCAAACGAATGATTGCAGGAATATCAAAAGAATCATCCTTAGAATGATAGATCAAGGAAAACTAAATCAATTCTTAAAATGTGAAGAGAAGACTCAACTATTACCAACACCTCCAGAAATTCACAGAGTGAATACAATAAAAGGGAAAGAAACATTTGTAGTGGAAGTTGGAGCGAAAGCCAAAAACTTGTTCTGCAACTCAATTGTACATTCGTACAGGACAATTGAAGATTTCCATGATAGCGTTCTCAATAGGGTTTTCGCAAGAGATGCTGACAATAGAGAAATAATGAACATCGCGAAGATATCGCCACTAAAAGAATGGCAAACGCAGATTATTTGTTTCACTGCAGAAGAGGTACCTGAGGGTGGCGAGATGCATGACAGTCCATTAGTGGTAAGATTGGAAATTAACTCAAAACCTGTTGATGATGAAGATGATGAGGCAGAAAATTCATGGGCTATAAATAGAATCTTAATTGATACTGGAAGCTCTGTAAACATCCTTTTTTACCACACTTACAAGACTATGGGTGGGAAAGACGAAGACTTGATACCTTCAGCTTATAAGATTTATGGTTTTAATGGTACTGCAAATAAACCCAAAGGAGAAACTCGCATGAGAATACCGCTGAAAGGATTATCAAATGAAATCTTGTTTTGTATAGTCGATGTGGAATTCCCTTATAATGCATTAATTGGGCGACCTTGGTTACATGAGATCTTGGGTGTAGCATCAACTTACCACCAGTGCATCAAATTTCCACATCCCAGTGGTGTTGGAGTTATAAAAGGAGATTGGGCTGAGGGACTAAAATGCTATGAAGTCGATGTGGAGTCTTGCGATGAAAGGGCTGCTCAACAGAAGAATTGGAAAAGGAATATCAAAGAAGAACAAAGAAGAGAAAGACTGATGGTGGACACAATAGAAGTGAGAGATGAAGATATATTGCGAAATCAGTGCTTGAAGACAATTGAAAATTATGATGGTCTCGCAAAAGGGAAGGAAATATCTGGAAATATGAATGAAGAAACAAAGAGCAACATGAGTAAGAAGTGTAAGAAATAAATAATTGATTTTAGAGTTGTGTAAAAAAAAAAAAAAAAAAAAATGTGTGTGATGATGATCGAAGAAGAGTGCGCGAAAATCTCGCGATATATGAATATGATGAAAGTTTGGTTAAATAATTACAGCGAGATCTCAGAAAATGAAGCAAGACTATGTGATAATTTCGCAAAGAAGATGAGAAGAAATAATCAAAAAGCAATGAATGACTACAAGAATTGACAGAAATGAAAAAATGAGTGAATGGGACGAACCTTTATGGCGTACACCCTAGTTCGCGAATTATATTTCGCAAGAGGCAAATGTAAGACCTAAAGTGCGTCATATAAGGGGGTATCTCTTGACATGGCTCAGGGAAAAGGTTACACCGCCCCTGGAACCTGAGTCATGAAGATTTGGGGCCCATGAAAGCCTATCCGGGGGAGATACCTTGGATTTCCAACTATATATATAAGGTTATACCCTGGTTGGACGACCGAGGGTCTCTTCCAAGGAGTCAGTGTATGACCAAGGCGTCGAGGTACACGGTTGAGCCAAGAGTGCCTGGGGCATTTGAAGTGTCTCGGCCATTCTTGGCAAGTCTTGGCACATGCTGCACTCGGCCCGAAGAAAACTCCACTTAGGGTGCAGTCTCGTAACCATAAACCCTATAGGTATAAGGGATAAGAGGCTGCGAAAACAACTGGTTTTTGTTAAGACCGGATGGGAGGAGATAGTCTTGTATGGCCGATGTACGCCTCCTTGAAGGGGCAACCAGGGAGATGATAAGGGTGGCACCCTCCATTAGGGAGCTGATAAGTGTCTTAAGACGCAAATGTCATGAGGCTCTATTTTCACAAGAAAATTTAGGATTGTCATATTTGTGCGATGATCCTGCAGAGGCAATAATACTAACGCGAGGGTAAGACGAGATCAATGGGTCTTTACATGAAAGTGTAAATACGTCCTGCGATTTCGTCGCAAGACGGCAATGTTATGGGGCTTTACGTTCGCAAGAACATTTAGGCCTGTCATATTGTCGCAACAAAAACATCCTTCAGAGGCAATAATACTAAAAAAATGATAAGACAAGATCAATGGGCGTTACATGAAAGTGTAAAGACGTCCTGCGATTTTGTCGCTAGACGGCAATGTCATGGGGCTTCAAGTTCGCAAGAATTTTTAGGCCTGTCATATTGTCGCAAAAATGAGGGGTGGCAAAATAAGACCTTTAACTAAGAAGGCAAAATAAGACCACACAAGAACAATGATAAGGAAAGATCAATGGGTCATTACATGAAAATGTAAAGACGTCCTGCGATCTTGTCGCAATGATGAATTTCAACATAGAAATTGAGTAACTAAACAAGCTAGTAAAAACGGCTATATTTCTGCATTTATTTGTGGAGAATTAGCAATAGCGATTCTTGTAAAACTAAGAAGTATTATTACTTAAAGATTATCGACTTAATCTCTCATGTGAAAATAAATAACAGAGGCAAGTATGAGAATGATTAGAGTAAAAACTTGTTATTTATTTTCATATGATAGATTTACAGTAAGAGATTACAAAAATGGAAGGCTAGAAGAATAAATGTACAAGCATTACAAGAAGAGAAAAAGGAAAATGGAACTATCTCTCAGCTTATTCTTCTTCTTCATCAGATTCTTTATCAGGTTCCTCTTCTTCGCTTGCATCACTATCAGAGACATCCGAGGAAGGCATATTTTCAGGAACTTCATCAAGAAGACAAGGATATGAGGAAAGAGGAATGCGATGGTCATTACAAACTGTTTCAATAGTTTGATTGCGAAAACGAACAGCGTCATTATTAAAATTCGCTACTGTAGTTTGTAATTGCTTCTTCAACCTGGAATACTTGTTGTTGCCAAGAGAGAAATCTTTGGCAAGTTGTGCTTTCTCAGATTCAAGTTCCTTGATTCTAGTTTGAAATCTCTTCTCAGATTCTGTGAACAAATGACAATGAGTTAGCAACTTAATAAGCAATTTCACAAAAAAGAGGTGGTAAAGTAATGAAGAACAGTAAACAACCTTCTCTGTCAGAAATCATATCTTTAACCAAGGCAAGTATGCTCAAAGATGAAGACTGACGTTAACACCTAAGTTATTTCTGGCATTATCTAGAACTTTCGCAGCCCAAGCGAATTCATCATCATTGTTTATGACAAGAAGTGAACGAATTTGATTTTCTCGCTCATTAAGTATGGCATTTTGGCGAAGAGATTCATTTCATTCAATTTGGACTTCAAGAAGAGTTTTTTGGAATTTCGCTAATGCTTGTGCACCTTGATTAGCAATGCGATCCTTATCATCTATAAGGCTGCTAATTTTCTTCCTTAAAATATTATTATTCTCGTGGGAGCTAAGATATAAACGTTTAAATCGGTTGGCTAAACCTAAACTAGATCTATGCTCAATTTCTAAGAGATGAAATTTGGTTCGAAGTTCATTTAATGAGAGAGAATTAATCTTGTTTGAAGAACTACTTAAAGATTCATTGAGATGAGCGAGAAGAGCATCATCATCCATAGGTTCAGGGAATGAATGGAGAAGGATGGCTTCTTCAGAAAGATTATAAATGTCTGCGAAAATGATAAGTCAGGCAAAGAAAAATAAATGACAAAGTAGAAACGAAGAAAAGAGAAGGGTATTATACCATAAAGTTGCTGATTAGCACTTTGAAGGGTAGATATTTTGTTCTTCTGGGTAGAAGACTCAACTTCCAATTGTTGAATTCTTTCGCGAAGAGCGGCAGTCTCACTTTCATCCTTCTTGCGAGATGTCGCAACTTCAACTTCTAGTTCTTTGTTCTTCTCCTTAAGTTGAATATTTTTCTTTTCAAGATTGTTGCGCCTCTTCTCAAGATCTGAGGCAACGACAAAGGAAGCTCTCCCAGACTATAAAGGAAAATAAAGGAATTGTTAAGATAAGGTTTATAATCGAAATCACAAAGAAATAAAGAAATATGAACATACCAAGGCACTAAGTGCATTTAAGAAACTGGGAGTCATTGTCCGGGAAACTCCACGAAAAGAATCATTATCCACTAGCAGGGGGGCATCGTAGATATTTGCGAGAGCTTCGTGCATAGAATCAGAGAAAACACTAGACAATTGCGCCATAGAGGATTCGACTGAATGATTCTCCTTCGCAAAAGAAGTATCAACCTCATTATAATCTTCATCAGAATTCTCGCTGGCTTGGGAATTAGAGTGAGAAGAGGGATGGATTTTCCGTTTTTTAGAAGATGGAGCAGAAGATTTATCCTTGCGAAGAGTGATTTTATTCTTGCCTTTAGCCTTCGCAGCTTCAGGAATGTCAGTTTCTTCAACGCCAACCTTCGCACACGAATGAAGATAAGAAACCGAGGCAACAATATTGTTAAAAATAATAAGAAAAAAAAAATATTTCTTACTTCATCCGTGATTGAACGAAGTATCGCCAGAGTACTCGCTTTTGGATTTCTTTTGTAGCTTTTTCTCAATTTGGTGATTTGAAAAATTCGCAAGATTAGATATAAGAGGGAGTGAAGATTGTAAAATAAGTAAAAGTTAGGAAGTATACCTCTTTTGAGTAGCGACGAACATTGTTCTTGCCAGAATGCCAGTCTATATCTAGCATGAGTATCTTATCGTCGGAAACGTTCTCTTTTCTTCTCAATCGGGCACCCCAGTGAGATTTGTCATTCTTCATATTTATCACTTCATAATTTTCAAAAAAGTTTTCTACCGAGTACTTTTCAGTGAATATTTCTAAGTCTGCGAATTTAGGATCTCTGACGTTATCAGGGTATAGAGATCCCTTACCAGCGCCGCGATGAGCGAATTTAAGCATTAGACGGATGAAATCACCACTTAATTGATAAATAGCTCGCGAGAATTTCTCATGAGCAAGGATTCCATAGAACAAGGGAAGTTCGGGATCGTACAGAGGAATGGGAAGACCTGCGAGGATTTGACCTAGCGAGATTATGATTTTCTGATTATCACACTGATGATCAGTGAACAACTTTGCAGAAAGAATAAATGAAGATTCTTGATTGGGAATAGTAGACAAGGTGAAACCCTTCTCTTGTAATTTCTTTTGAGTTTCATCTAAAATGGTTTCATATTTACAACCAGGTGGGGCCATTCTTCGAATATGGGAATGATTAGAGAATTTAAGATCAAGAGAAAGAAGAAAAGGAAGATTTACAGTAGCAGAAACGCAAATTGCGGAGGAAGAGAGTTGAAGAAAAGTTGCAGAGGGAAAGTAAAAGAGAAGAAGAGGAGGGTGAGAAAACTATATATAGAAAGAAGAATTCTCGAGAAAACAAATGAATTTAATGCGAGAGGGGACGTGAATGGTCAAGAAAAAACGGTTGAAAGAGACGTGTCAAGAAAAGAATGGAAGAAGAAACATGTGTAATAAATTCCGTGTAAAAGTACGGGATTGTAACAGATAAAGATGAACAGTTGCGGCATTTCAAAATATTGGTTCTCATGACATTCCCTTCTTCGCAGAGAAGACATGAGAAGATGCAAGATGTAGGATCTGAATATCGCAACATCGGTATCTCGCGAGATTAGTAAACAAAGACACCGCGAAGGCGTCGAGAAGAGTAATATAAATGACACAATGAATGACGATAGCCAAAACACGAGAAAGATGTGAAGATCTAGCGAAGTTTAAGAGTGTCGCGAGATTATATACTTGTACACTTGCGATATTTCGCAAGTCATTCCCGAAAATAAAGGACAGCTTAGCTGTCATCCACTGTGTACTACCCTATATAAAGAGTTGAACAAGTCTATTGTGAGGAGGATTCTTTTCAGAGTGTTAGACAAGTCATTAGGAGAGAGAAAGTTTGTGGTGATTGTAATTTCTTTAGCTCTTTTCTATTTTATATTGTAATCATTCAAGGAAATAATCAATAAAATCATTGTTATTCATCTTTAAATGTCTTAGTTGTGTGGATTATTGTGAGGGGTGTAGTGTAGGATTTCCTGCAACTACAGGGATCAAGGCAGTGGTCGTGGAAAAAAAAAAAGGATTAATTCCTTTTATACCAAATTTTATTTCCAAAACCTAATTTTCTAAGGATTTCCTTACTGGGCCCGGCCCGCGAATCCTAAACGACCAAGGTCCCGTCGTCAAAATCAGCGATTCAACACCAACCTATGTTCACCAAACGACACTCTATAATGCCACGGGGATCCTCATTCAAGTCATGGTATGCTCGTACTATCGAAATCCGGTAATATCTTAACTTACGACTAAGTTCAATTACTTATATTGTTTATGACCGGAAAATCACCATTCAATGCTGACTGAGGAACACGGCTTTCCTCACTAAGTAGGGGACTTAATGTAGATGGTGGATTTTCGACAAAGGCTAAAATCATAAACCCATACTTATATGTATTCCTGATCCAGCAATCAGATGAATATTGAGGCTCATGTCTCTTATTGAAAGCATGAAAGATCATGCTATGAGAATCTCTGACTGAGAATACTGTCTCTCAGAGTATATATAGATGTGTAGTCTCTCAGCTGAGGCAATGGCATATCTCACGAATACTGAGCAATTTAAGTAATTACTTTTATATAGAATCGAAAGATTAGACGGCTCCTAGATAACTTGCCTGCTAGTATAGAGCAATAACGTCTTCAGGAAGTAACAATGTTTTCCCTGACTATATGAAAGAAATATAACGCTTCAACAAGCTCATATCACTCAATTCCTGAATAATTAATGCTCCTAGACGATCGTACTAGTATAGAGCCATTAATTAATTATTCTCAAAATCAATAGATTCAAATCCTTGGAAAATATTCAATATTTTCATAATATTTCGTTACTTCAATTTATGGTTCTTCCCAGCAGAATTCCATGGGTTAGTAATAAATATTCAACACACGGGCATCTGAGTTACCTTCGAGTAAGCCCCGACCAAAATGGTGTAAATGTATTCGACAAATAATGCATTAACAAACACCTGAATGAACAAACAAGTATTTCAAAATACGACGAGACGATGAACCTAAGCAAATAGGAAAGAAAATAATAAAATAATAGTCAAGGCGCTAGCCGCTGTGGACCGGCTCGCGGGCCGGTCATCATGTGCCGTGACCAGTCGCACGCCCAAATTCTATATTTTATCATATTTTATTATTTTCCTTGATCTCATGAAAATCCTTTCATTTGAACAAATATCCTTCGTTTTGAGGAAACTCCTCAGTTTCATGGTGTTTCCTTCACACTGAGGAAATAATATAAAATTAGGGAAAATATTGAGAGGCCGTGATTATTGGCCAACCAGCCAAGCCTTGATCCCGGCCGGCCCCACACCTCATGGTTCCTCATTAATTTATTATTATTTCCTTAATCTCATGATATTTCCTTGATCCCATGAAAAATAATATAAAATTAGGAAAACCCATGGGACCGGGCCATAGCCGGCCGGTCATGCCCTAGATGGCCCCACACGCCCTATTTTATTATTATTATATTTTTCATGTTTCCTTAATCCCATGAAATTCCTTGATTTCATGATGTTTCCTTCAAATTATGGGAAAATACACAAAAAATACATAAAATTAAGGAAACTTGTGGAACCGGGCCAAGCTGGCCGGTCATGCCCTAGCTGGTCCCACAAACCCCTTATTTTATTATTATTATTATTTTTATATTTCCTTGATTTTATGAAATCCCTTGATTTCATGATATTTCCTTCAAATTATGAAAATTCTTTCAAAATTATGAAAATCCCTTCAAATCATGAAATAATACATAAAATAAGGGAAAACTCACAGGACCGGGCCGTAGCCGGCCAACCATGCTCAAGCCGGTCCCACACGCCCTTATTTTATTATTATTAATATTTTTGTTTCCTTCATCTCATGGAAACTCTTTGATTTCAACAAAACTCCTTGGTTTCAACAAACTCTTTGGTTTTATCATATTTCCCTAAAATCATGAATATATTATAAAAAATTAGGGAAAACACCGTGGGACCAGGCTCCTTGGCCGTCCGGCCATGCCTTGGTCATACCCGGTCCCACACTTCATGATTCCCTCATTTTCTATTATTTTCCTTCATCTCATGAAGGTTTTGACGGTTTCAGTAAAAACCCTGATTTCTTCATATTTTCTCAAAATGTTGCTCAAATGCACACCAGAAAATATCAAAATTCTCAGAATTGAGATACGGACACTTTGATGATGTGAGCATGTTACCTTGACCGACCAAGGTTGGTTCTTTGGCTTGCAAGAAGCCGGTCCCACGTATTCTCATGATTTGACCTAATTTGCACAATTGCACGTATTAGGTCCAAAACTCTTCCAAACAACTTGGAACTTCATGGAAGGATCATCATTAGATCCCGTGAACACCCAGGGCCGGTTTCATGACCCCTGGGTCGGTCCCTCATCTCTTCATAATTAATTGGGTTTTATCACCTAAGGTTCAACATTATTTTAACAAATGATTAAACCAGCATTTAATCATCCTTTCATCAACAAATTAACTGGTCTTCACGAGATCTTGATATTTTCTCACGTGAGCATCTGGGCACTACATGGTCGACCCATAATCCCATGTAGCCGGTCCCTCCTTTTCTGTGGTTAATTCTCAATAAACCATCAATAAATCATCAATTGATCAAATTAGGGTTTTGAGTCCAAGGTTAATGATTCCAGATTCAAACGCTAATAATTTTACGTTGATCCCGTGATCAACATTTTATTTATCATACTCGGTTCAATTGCCAGTATTCTGATTTAATATTTTATTTGGTCATGTTACCATAATTCATCAAACGAGCAATATTTGCTCAGATGAGCAATACTTGCTCAAATCAAAGAATATTGGTTCAACTATCAATATTCAACAATTCATCGAATGAGCAATATTTGCTCACGTTAACTTATTCACACATCATATCTCTGTCTCAACATACATGTTCAATTCATGAGTCTCAGAACATTTCCAAACCACGTTCGACTCAACAATACAAGGACTCATCGTCCCATGAAGTCATGAAGTCAACAACTGACTAACTAAATACACGTACGCCTTTGGACTCCACACTTACACGAGACATCAATCGTGTCACATGGGTGGATATTAACTAGGGTTTTGGTCTGGCAGTCTACGGCACGTGTGTTCATACACACGATGAGAATGTGAGCAAGTCGTGAACTCAGTTGAAGGAGTTAACAAAGTAGTGGATGGAAAATCAACCAAGTCTCCGCACGTTGAGCAACTGGTTTTAACACTATTTCCACTTCCCCATTCTTTGATTCCATCAACTGTCACACTTCATGGGATCATGGTGTCTATAATTTCAGCAATATAAATAAATCTCTGAATCATGATTGAAATAAGGATAATCTCATGTCAAACAGACAACACGAGATTAACAATCCAACTCTCAACAGAGCAAATTCAATCATTCAGAATTTATATTATTTTCAGAATACACAACACACCTACAATCTTCGATCACCATTGATCTCACACATTTCTCAGCTTCCCTCCTACAGACCGACCCGTCCTCTCTTGTGACCGAATTTACTCTGGAACGGCCATTATCTTGGTTTAGGCCGGAGTATTACAGATTGATCTCTCGAATTCAAAGCACTCCCTTCTTGCAGTGCATATGTGTGAGGTTAAGCATTTCGCTCGGTTCAAGGGGTTTCCTCCGTGCGATCATCTCCTCAATTCCGTAAAAACCAGCGAATCGTTTTTCCCCATCTACAGTTAGTTCAACAATAGTTAACCAAATGGTTAGCCATATGAGCACTTTCATATTAACCATATTCTTCTTCACCATAACTAGTTCAAATGACTCAAATGAACTAGTTAGAGAGTTTTTCAATTGCTTAGATCTTATAGAAGTATACAAGACACAATCGAAGCAAAAACGATTTGATTCACTCGAATCGATTCATGAACTTTATAGCCACGGTTTGCAAATTGCATTCCTTAGTTTATATAAGTATAAGTTCACAAATAATCGTCTTTAGGTATAACCAACTCAAGTACGCGGACAAGGTTCGCGGACTTAAGTTCCCGGAAGAAGTTTACAAACTCCAGCAGGTTTTCTCGGGATGAGAACCTACGACAGTTCGCGGGCTGGGTTCGCGGACTGTTGTTCCGGTTTTCCTGATCACAAAGTAATCATACTTCGGTTCAAGGAATAAGGACTTATACATGTATGCGTTTCCACACAATGCTTATATCCAACAATGGTTATATAATCTAAACTCTCATTTCAATCATTGAAACATTCTTAGAGGACGTTAGTTTCCCTCTAGATACGATTCTAAGAAACATGCAATCATAGAAGCATGCAATCATAGAAGCAAATGATCTTTCAACTCTCTCACGAAGCACACTTGTTAGAAAGTTAAAGATCTTTGATCATGAATCACAGTCTATTCAAACAAAAGGAATCGCTTTTAAAGCTGCAAAAGTTCCGAAAGCTCCAATGGAGGGGAATAGACAGATGGATGATTCATATGAACTGATTGCAGAAAATTTTGATGATGAAATTGAACAATCATTATCATTGATTACTAGACAGTTTCGAGATCTCTTAAAGAAACTAAATAAGAGATTCATAAAGGATACTCATCGATCTTCTCGTCCACATGATCGAGTTCCTGTCAAAAAAGAACATGAAGAAGATGATGAATATCAGCCACAATGCTTTAAGTGTAAAGGGTTTGGTCATATTGCTAAAGACTGTCCCAATCTTAAGAAATACACTGGAAGCAAGGCTCTGGATGTAACTCTAGATGAGAGCTCCGATTCATATGATTCTGCAGAAGAGGAAACAACTAATGTTGCATTAGTTGTCAGTCTTATTCCTTCCTCCTCCATTAGTGATTTACCCATTTTAAAAATGGACATGTCTTCCAATGTTATTAAATCATCTAATGGTAAAGGGAAAAATAAGACAAGATGCAAAAATTGTCTCAAAAACAGAATTGCTAAAAGTTGCGTAGGCAACTCAAGTCAATCTCAAGATACTTCGCTAGTTCGAGGTTACGTGAGAAGAATTTCTCATACGATACTAGATCAAGAACACTCTGGTTGTTCAAAATTCCATAATGAGAGAAAATCTAATACTAATACCACCTGATCGGTATTAGAATTCTTTCCTCCCCATGTGTGCCGAATTTTGTATGATGAAGAAGAAGAAAAATCAAGGCACCTATGTGTAGATTATGGAAATAAAATCTAGTATTTGAAAATATTTAAGATATTCGTATTTATAGGTGTTGATGGTGGATTTTCGTTTAAGGTTAAATTTGTAAAAACCAAAAAAATTATGCGCTGACATCTTGTAAAAGATAAAGCCATTTATAAGTGTTGGATACTCCCTCACTTAATTCATCAAGAATGGAGCATGTGGCAACAATCCCATTCTGTGAATACATGAAATTCCTCCAGGTTAGAGCATGTGGCAACAATCCCTTCCAGTGAATTTCATATCAGCCTTGTATTTCCAGTACTCATTATCAGTGTGGCATGACGACCGCGTGTTACTCTGTAAGAGTAACACGAACCTCCAAGCACTATAATGAAACCATGTACGAAATACCCGTACAGGCTGACTCTCGGTGTGTTATACTAGCCCGATTGAGCCCCTCTCGGTGTGTTATACTAGCCCGATCGAGCATCCGGACTGACCGTATCAGTCCGGATATGATCGATCATGATCATCCAACTCCATAAGCATGATTGGATGACCCCAGATCAATTCCATCACCCCCAAGCGGTATGGAATACCCACGGCCGACCCGCATGGTCGGGTCATTGGCCTAGCTTGCCAAGAAACCGTTCATACCAAGCATTATGGACGGAAAACCCTAAATTAGAGTTTGCGGCATATTACATGTGTTGCAAAGTAGTCTCAACCATCCATCTTCGCAGGTATAGATGGAGGGTGTAGATGTAGATCCAAAGGGCCCAGAGCATGTCAACACGATCACCGTGGGCCCGCCTACACACTTGACCAATCGGTCAAAACCAACCATGTTTGGTCGTGACAAAATTGTCGCCCAAACAAGAGATGGCGCACGGCTTTGAAACCCAAAATTAGGGTTTTGAGCATCATGAGCGTCCATCTTCTCCTAAGCACGAATGGAGGGTCCCAGATTAGATTAAACAGTCCGGTCATACCAAAGCATGACCACTTTGTGGGCCCATCTACCTCCTCATGTGTTCGGCCAAGGCATATCATGCCTGGTTAATCCAAAACGTGCGCCCAAACTAGCGTGGCCACGCCTCCCAAACCACAACCGATCTCGACCGCTCAACTTCGCCGGACGATTTGGGTGGCTCGGATCACGTTTTAATGGGATATTCGGGTATAGGCGTGAACACCAGCCTACCATCTTCACGTCAAACCAATCGGCCAAGACCGACCAAGTTAGGTCGTCATGGAACGCGCCGGAAAAGAGCATGGTGCGCGGCCTTTGCGGCATCAAATTCCTATTGCAAAATCGATCTCAACCACTCCTCTTTGCCGGTCAAATTGAGTGGCCTAGATCGCACCTTCATGGGACAGTGAGACATGGATGTGTACACCGGCATGCTATCTACATGCACGCCCCTGTCGGTCCTCTCCGAAATCCTTCCCATGCTTGGTTTCGACCAAGTCAAGAGTGATGCTTGCGCGCCTCTTCAAAACCATAATTTCATTAACGGTCGCAGATGAGTGTCTCAAAGATCATCTCATCCGTCCAACTTCACCGCCTGGTTATACAACCCTGGTCAGGAGTTAATTGGTCAGTGAGGCATCATTACCCATCACTTTACCACACCATGATGCGATCGTGCATAAAATACACACGATACTTCACAAGTATCGACTCCCTGAATAACGCAGTTATTCAATTCAGCATTACATGCTATCTTTCGTGGATCCACAATCCACACATTCCAGACATCAATCATGTCACAAAGCTGGGGGGATACATACTGGGGTATTGGTCTGGCGGTTTACACGTGCGGCGTGCAACGCACCATCACAAGAACGTGTTAGGAAGTCATGGACGGTTAGAGATGAACGGGGAGAAGTGGGCAAGGATGGTCGTGTATCACCAACGCACAACTCCACTACTCCATCACTCCACTTCCTCCACTTCCCACGAGAGACGTGAATAAGACTCAATGACTTGTATAAATAGGTTCTCCGCCCTATTTCCAAACAACGGAGAACAACGGGAGAAAAACAGAGAAAAACAACAAGAAAACACCAGAGCCTACTTACACCAATCGTAAGCTTGTTCACTTTCCTATTGCAAGTCATAAGCAAGTCTATACCTTCACATTCTCAACACCTTCTTCGCTTCCTTCCCTAAGATCAACCCCATCTCCTTCACTTTGTGACCGAAACAAGTCTGGAACGGCCATTTCTTGGTTTAGGCCGGACTTGCACAGATTGATCTCTCGAATCTACAAGCACTCACCGCGCAGTGCATTTGTTTAAGGTTTAAATTCATTCCTCATATACACCACAAATTACCAAATTCTGCAGGAGTAGTTTTCACCCATAAACAATTGGCGACCACAGTGGGAGGTTGATCTCTCGGTTGCACAAAATCGAATTCTCAATTTTTTCGGTTTCCATCTCGCAATGTATCCGAAACCACGGGTGGTTCAGATATCATGGGAAGTATAGCTAGAATGCTGGAGGATGTCTTGGAAAATCAAGCCGGTATCGCTAGAAGACAGAGCGAGACATTCCGCCTTTTGAATGATATAACAGCGCAATTACAAGAAGGGTCGGTGATGAGTGCCAAATAGTGCATATTTATACACCTTTTTATTGGCATTTTACTCATCTTTTGCGCTTAGAAATCAGATATTATCCCATATTCTGTATTTTCCTTGTTTTCAAGAATAAACATTTGTATTAATTAATTTTGTGTTTTTAGGCAATAAATAAAGTTCGGAGAAACTGAGGAGCCAAAGAGCGAAGAATTGGAGTCGAGCATCCATGGAGCAGAAAGCCTAAGCCCGCGCGCGCAACAGTTGCAACCCAACAAATAGCAACTCATCTACAAGACATGGGCTAGAGCTACCCATGACCCGGATCCGAACCCGCTCATCCCGAGCCGTTAAGATCTTCACTCGCCACATCCTACGCTCGCTCCGACTTCCTCATCACATCTTGATGCGCTCGCTCAACACCAGATCACTCCAAGTTTCCCTCGGCCGTTCAGATCCCCATCAGCTCCATCCTACGCTCGCTCGGCCCGTCTCATCATCACTCGATGTACCTGCCTCACAGCGAAACTCTCTATACCTATACCCTAATCGACCTTACCCATTTTCTCTTATTTCTTCTCTTTCTTCTCTTCTCCTCTCCACCCAACAGAGCAGAGCTCTGCTCTCCCATACCTTCTTCTCCATCTCCTCCCTCTCCCTGACAAACCACCACCTCACCACCTCTCCTATCGCCATCACCACTGGCTCTATCAACCACATCCGCACCCTCTCTAGAGCTAGTTTTCTCTCACTTAGCTTCTTTCAACTCTAGAAGCTAACTTAGAGAAAGCTAGAGCTAGGGTTAGCCAACAACCATGCATGGCGTCTCAGAGCCAAATTGACAGAAGAGAGAGCGAATTCAGAGTATGGGTGAGAGTAATTTTTACTTAATTTATGTTTTATAATAAATTAGGGTTTGGTATTTTTGGGATATTTTCACATGTATAAATAGGAGTGTTCTGTGGATGTTTGAAGGAGGCCTGGGCTAGCCAGTGCTTCAATTTAGGTTTAATTTGTAGTTTAATTTCATTTGATGTTTTAATTTAAGTTGTTGGGGTTTCAATGAAACCCTAATTCCAAATTGTGTTTAAACTGTGTTAAATTGTTCTTAAGTGCTTAATTGACAAGATAGCTTCAATTTTAACACCTCAATCCTTTTCTCTCACAGTGCATGCCAAGTATGCATTGTAGTTAGGTTAATCCGAGTTGAGAGTGTTTCAGCTCTTGCTTCTATTTTTAATACTAATTCCCCTGACTAGTTGTGCTTAATTAGACAACTAGTACTTAGGGTTAGTACCTTAGCTGATATTTGAAGTATCATTAGGTGAAACTCCGTAGACAAGCGGCGGAATTGACACATTGCCCTTGTCTGCCATAGGAACAAGACATTCAACTCAGTTGAACTCACAATAGGAGTTAGAGGCGAATTTTAAGACCTATCAATCCCTTACCCTCACTGTGTACCTTAGTTTAGAGTCACTACATTTCATCTTAGCCGTATCGGCAACCAAAACCAAACAATTGTGTTACCTTCACTTAGAATTCAGTTAAGTAAGCCCTTGATCAACCTTAGAGCACCACAAGTCCTTGTGGGATCGACCCGTACTTGCCGCGTCTCCGATAGACGCCGTGCACTTGCGGTATAACATGTAGGCTTAAATTAGAAACACCTTTCGAGGCCTACCAAGTTTTTGGCGCCGTTGCCGGGGACTTGGTTGTGCAACTGAGCTTTTGGTTTGAATTTTTCTGAGTTTTTAGTCTCATCTTGCATACATCATCTTACTTTTGCATATTTTTGCTTGTAATCATCCTATTTTTCCATTTGCTAACATCTTTGTTTTTCCATATTTTTGCTCAGCAAGTTTGTTGAGTTCACCTGTTTTTGCTCTGCATTTTGCTGAGTTTTATCACTTTTTTGCTCTGCTAATTTGCCTTTGGCACTTTAGCAGAGCCATTTGAATAGTGATTTATAGCTTAGTTTGCTTTGCTCTTGCTTTGGTGGTTGGCCTTTGAGCATCACCAAACCCCAATTTAGTCCAATCCCATCTAATCCAAATATTCCCAATTAGAAAGAACAAGACGGTGAGCATAGTTGAAGAGAGATGACCATCTTGGCTGCACAGGTTGGTGACTCCACCCGCAATTTCCATTTTGAATGCTAAGTGCCATGTTTGCATGATCTCGAAATGTTGTATATATAGCTTGCTCCACCCGACTTGCAATCTTGCATGATCTCGAGTGAGATTTTCTTGCTTAAATGTCTTTGTTTTTTTAAAATCAATAACTGATAATTTGTCCTGCAACTGTGCATGCTCTGAAAAATCTGCCCTGTGCACATCTGAGTTGAGAATATAATCTGCTTGATCTGTTCTATAATTGTTAAACTCAACTGTTGTGTATCTGCCTTGCCAGTCATTGAATGTATGCCCTGTAACTTGCTTGCTGAATGAAATTTGCATGCTCTGAGTTGATGTTGCTTGCAGCTGTACTTAAACTGTAGCTAGGTTAGACTTTGCTTAAACTCTAAGTTGCAACTGTGATTAGACTTAGCTTGAACTGTGCTTAGAACCTATTTTTCCCTGCCTAAGATTTCACCCTGCAACTAGGATAGATCACCAACATATGGAATTTGCAAATTCTAAGTTTTTGAGTCTTTGGGTTGTAGCTTGCTTTTGCCTGAGACTTTGCATAATCTGTGCACCATCTGAATTTTGCAAAGCCCTATCATTGCCCTGCAACTTTACTTGTGATATCTCAATCTTGCAATATTGTGTTATATCTCCCCTGCTATATTCTTGCATGCTCTTAGTTGGAATTTTGCAAACCATTTGTCTTTGTCATTGTTTAATGTACCAATTTGGGTAAATGTTGTTCTGTGAAATCCGCCAATTGCTGATTCTTTTGATCTGTTAGCCTAGCCATACTCTAAATTTGCCCTATCTTTGTCCCGCATTACTTGGAGAGTTGGTTGAGAGTTTTGCTGACGGTTTTGGAGAGAATTGTTGATAGTTTTGGGAGAGATCTGTGTGAGGTTGGTAAATTTTTTTTTTGGCTGATTAGAGCTGAGTCTAGCTCTACCGGTTAATAACCACTAAAAATCACAGCATTTGAGCTGAGATTGCTGAAACTTTGAGTGAGATCAGTCTGAGCAGTGAGCTGAGTGGAGAGCTGAGTGAGGGCTGAATAGAAAACTTTGACTCAGCTGAGTAAAAGTCTGAGCGGAGAGCTGAGTGAGTGAACTGGTTACTGTTCACCGAGTTGAACCGGCCGAGTTGAGTTGACTCCCTGAATCGCTGAGTCAATCCTAACTCAGCGATTTACCGAGTTGAATCGGTTTTCATTTTTGCTAAAAAAAAAAAAAAAAAAAAAAACTGTAGAAAATTTATTTGTTCTTCTTTACGTTTTAGTCTTTTCCTTACAGAATTTGGAATTCGGAGCGAAAGAAAATTTGCCAAAGCTTTTGGTGAATATTTAAAAGACTTGGAGTAAAAGGCGAAGCTAAAGGAGCGAAAGAAAAAGATTTTTTTTTAAAAAAAAAAAAAAAAAAAAAAGAGTTTATTTTATTTATTTATTTTTAGATTGTATTAGGATTTCTCTATTCTTGTAATTTTCTTTTTCTTTTGCATTTTATCTTTTTGGACTTGGACACTGGACATTCTTTTATTTTATTTTTAAAAACCCTACGGAAGGGTCGTATTAAGTATCAAACTATTTGCAGAGAAGGACGGTGATTACAATATCACCTCGGCCCCTCGGGTTCGTTCATGACATAGGAGTCGTGGCCCGAGTCGACAACAACGGTTCATCCCCCGTCTGGCAACAATCCCTTCCAGTGAATTTCATATCAGCCTTGTATTTCCAGTACTCATTATCAGTGTGGCATGACGACTGAGTGTTACTCTTACAGAGTAACACGAACCTCCAAGCACTATAATGAAACCATGTACGAAATACCCGTACAGTCTGACTCTCGGTGTGTTATACTAGCCCGATTGAGCCCCTCTCGGTATGTTATACTAGCCCGATCGAGCATCCGGACCGACCGTATCGGTCCCGGATATGATTCGATCGCAGATCATCCAACTCCATAAGCATGATTGGATGACCCCAGATCAATTCCATCACCCCCAAGCAGGTATGGAATACCCACGGCCGACCCCGCATGGTCGGTCATTGGCCTAGCTTGCCAAGAAACCGTTCATACCAAGCATTATGGACGGAAAACCCTAAATTAGAGTTTGCGGCATATTACATGTGTTGCAAAGTAGTCTCAACCATCCATCTTCGCAGGTATAGATGGAGGGTGTAGATGTAGATCCAAAGGGCCCAGAGCATGTCAACACGATAACCGTGGGCCCGCCTACACACTTGACCAATCGGTCAAAACCAACCATGTTTGGTCGTGACAAAATTGTCGCCCAAACAAGAGATGGCGCACGGCTTTGAAACCCAAAATTAGGGTTTTGAGCATCATGAGCGTCCATCTTCTCCGGCACGAATGGAGGGTCCCAGATTAGATTAAACAGTCCGGTCATACCAAAGATGACCACTTTGTGGGCCCATCTACCTCCTCATGTGTTCGGCCAAGGCATATCATGCCTGGTTAATCCAAAACGTGCGCCCAAACTAGCGTGGCCACGCCTCCCAAACCACAAACTGATCTCGACCGCTCAACTTCGCCGGACGATTTGGGTGGCTCGGATCACGTTTTAATGGGATATTCAGGTATAGGCGTGAACAGCAGCCTACCATCTTCACGTCAAACCAATCGGCCAAGACCGACCAAGTTAGGTCGTCATGGAACGCGCGCCGGAAAAGAGCATGGTGCGCGGCCTTTTGCGGCATCAAATTCCTATTGCAAAATCGATCTCAACCACTCCTCTTTGCCGGTCAAATTGAGTGGCCTAGATCGCACCTTCATGGGACAGTGAGACATGGACGTGTACACCGGCATGCTATCTACATGCACGCCCTGTCGGTCCTCTCCGAAATCCTTCCCATGCTTGGTTTCGACCAAGCTGAAGAGTGATGCTTGCGCGCCTCTTCAAAACCATAATTTCATTAACGGTCGCAGATGAGTGTCTCAAAGATCATCTCATCCGTCCAACTTCACCACTGGTTATACAACCCTAATCGGGAGTTAATTGGTTAGTGAGGCATCATTACCCATCACTTTACCACACCATGATGCAAGACTTCGCATAAAATACACACGATACTTCACAAGTATCGACTTCCTGAATAACGCAGTTATTCAATTCAACATTACATGCTATCTTTCGTGGATCCACAATCCACACATTCAGGACATCAATCATGTCACAAACCGGGGGATAGATATCGGGGTATTGGTCCGGCGGTTTACAAGGCGTGCGGCGTGCAACGCGCCATCACAAGAACGTGTTAGGAAGTCATGGACGGTTAGAGATGAACAGGAGAAGTGGGCAAGGCTGGTCGTGTATCACCAACGCACAACTCCACTACTCCATCACTCCACTTCCTCCACTTCCCACGAGAGACGTGAATAAGACTCAATGACTTGTATAAATAGGTTCTCCGCCCTATTTCCAAACAACGGAGAACAACGGAGGAAAAACAGAGAAAAAACAACAAGAAAACACCGAGCCTACTTACACCAATTGTAAGCTTGTTCACTTTCCTATTGTAAGTCATAAGAAAGTCTATACCTTCACATTCTCAACACCTTCTTCGCTTCCCTCCCTAAGATCAACCCCATCTCCTTCACTTTGTGACCGAAACAAGTCCGGAACGGCCATTTCTTGGTTTAGGCCGGACTTGCACAGATTGATCTCTCGAATCTACAAGCACTCACCGCGCAGTGCATTTGTTTAAGGTTTAAATTCATTCCTCATATACACCACAAATTACCAAATTTTGCAGGAGTAGTTTTCACCCATAAACAATTGGCGACCACAGTGGGAGGTTGATCTCTCGGTTGCACAAAATCGAATTCTCAATTTTTTCGGTTTCCATCTCGCAATGTATCCAGAAACCACAGGTGGTTCAGATATCATGGGAAGTGTAGCTAGAATGCTGGAGGATGTCTTGGAAAATCAAGCCGGTATCGCTAGAAGACAGAGCGAGACATTCCGCCTTTTGAATGATATAACAGCGCAATTACAAGAAGGGTCGGCAGGCATCTACTCAAACAGTGCAAGAAACGCTGGATCCTTAGTCAGGAGTCACACCTTTACCAGTGGAGATGCAGAAAGAGCGTGTAATCACAGGGGACTCAGGAGAGACGAACAACATGGTCCAGCCGACAACGAAGACTCGAGGCAACCCCACAGAGGAAAAAACTTGTCCGGGGTACCACAACGTCTGCCGGATAAAGAAATGGAGCCTGCATCTTACGGATCCCTGCTGGAAGATTTATATCTCAAGACCCTTGTCGAAGCCCGGAAGACTGTTCAATCCGCATCGACCTTTCAACTAAGTGAAGAAATGCTTGAGGAAGGAGAGATCAATCAAGGAACACGTGAGTACAGAGGATGGGAGCATTCAGTTCGATCACTCAGCAGTGATATTACAACACCTCCCATCACCAGAGCCAGAGCAGCCGCAAATCCTGTCATCTCATCAAGCGTAACACCTCTGGTAGTCACCAGAGCAACAACTTCCACTCCTTCATCAGGACGAGGAGCCGGAGGGACGAGAGGAGGACCATCCCCCATTACCATTGTAGACTTGATGGAGAAGCAGGAAGTTCTTGCTAAGACTCAAACGGATATGGCCGCAACTCAGAAAGAGGTACTCACTTTTCTTAAGACATTAACTGATCGATTTCCACAACAGCCGTGACAGCCCCTGGAGCAAAAAAGGAACGCATTCAACGCACCGGAGAAGGTACTTCCGCGGCGCGGACCTCCATGGACCCGAACAAAGAAGCGACATCGGATATGAGCGGTCCTGTCATGGAGACTCCTACACTGGGGACCGATCCTCACAACGACCCTCCTCAAGTCAATAGTTTCACTATGAACCAGAGGCCGGTGGATCGGGAAGCGTTTTCTCTAGTGGAAAGTTTATGCGAACTTTCACACCTCTCGAAGAATCAGCACGGAGACATTTTGCTGCAATCAACCAGAAAAAGGTCGCAACCGTGCCCTACATGTCACCGCACGCATCAAGGATTCAGAGTTCAAGACGGCCCTTATCGACACATGAGCGTCTTCGAATGTGATTACTCTCAAGACTCTCAGGACATCCAAGGTTCTCCAAGGCAAGGTCGCACGGAAGCCTACCACGGTGACGGACTTCGAGGAAACCAAACCAAAGACATACGGGAGAAGCTCCGCGGAAAGAATCAGACAAGTTCGTTGCATCCCACTCCCCACGTGGGCGTCAATTCAGGAAGAAGACCGGCTTGTATCATTGAGGGCTAGTACCCACGATGCATCTTTGCTGACGAAGCATTCTTCTCCATCCTGTGAAGCCACGACCCATGTTCACACGAAGAGGGAGCGAACTTTTATGGCGAGTCGTGACCAGAAAGGGAAAACGGTATATCGATACTGCCATTATCAATTAGCAGGGGAGACTGTTACCCAGTCTCTCCACCCAATGGAATACTACAACAGCAACAAACCACAAGAGCAAGTGCTAGATGCTCCACAACAGCTGCAAGAGGGCACCAACTCCACAACTGATGAGATTGAAATCGTTGAGGAATCTCCTAGGCCTATCTCCATCAGCTCAACCTTGTGTGTACGGATAAACGCACGAAGCTCGTGGAACTTCTCAAAGAGTACCAGGACATATTCGCTTGGAGATATGAAGAAATGCCGGATTTAGATGAAAATTGGTCACCCATCACCTACATGTCATACCTGGATCCAAGTCGGTTAAACAGTTGTAGTTCAGATCAGGTGCTGCATAGACTTCAGAGACTTGAACAGGTGTTGCTCCAAAACGATCCTCCTTTACCTAACATCGACATGTTAGTAGATTCAACCAGCGGACACGGCATGTTCTCCTCCATGGATGGATGTAGCGGCTACAACCAGATGAGGATATACGAGCATGATGCAAGTAAGATAGCTTTTCTAACTCCTCTCAGAATTTTTTATACCATACTGCCATTTGGTTTAAAGAATACCGGTACAACATATCAACGCTCTATGAAGGCAATCTTCCACTGGAGCCGATACCTCAAGGGAGCAGCCTCAAGAAGATAACGATGTCCACGCGTCATATCGAGCAAGATCCGGGCGAGTCACTTTATCAGACAGTGGTACATGTCTATCATGCTATGTTGGAGAATCCACGCTTTTGGTCATCCTCTGGAGATGTTGAACGCTCTTCTACAATAACATATGCCCCGATAGAAAGAACCAGGCCTGCCGGTAATGAAGAGCCTCATAATGTTCGTAGGGGCATATATCTCACCAACAGGCGATACAACCTTGACCTTCTCGCAAGCGGTTCCTGAAGCACCAAGAAGAAAACTACCGAGATACAACATCCTGCGTGTCCGCCAACTCCAACTCCAGTACCACATGCACGACTCCCATAATGATGAAACAACGTCCAAGATGTTCCATACCTGGCTCGACAACAACCACTACGAACAAACCATGTAAACCACGCTTGGGGACTGAGTCTCAGCATGAAGTTCCTTCACCGTCAGTCAAGGACTTCTTCAACACGAGAAAGATGGTCAGTCAAGAATCATGGAATTCGCAAGGGTAAATCGAACTGAAGAGGAAGCAACTTTAACGCTCCCTCCAGCAGAAGCTGCTTCAATGGTCTATTCAAGAGACGCCTCAATGCTCTCTCCGGGACCCCTGTTCGCTTCAGAATCCTGCTTCAACACTCTCTCCAGGATCCACCTCAACGTTCGTACCAGAAGCCACTTTAAAATCCTCTATAGTCGTTTCAACACTCAAGCTACATCAATAATATGCTCTGGTCAAGTTATCTTTGATGTACTCATTGCTCAACATACGTATCATCCATCCTTCATGAGGACCCAATGAGCATGAAAAACCTTGAAGTCGATAGGAGAAGGGTTATCTTGTGGAACGAATATTTTCATATAGTTGAAAGGGCGCGGTGAACAACTCATCATCAATGTTCGGCATATCTTCGAAGCTGTCAACACCTCCTGACTTGGCACCAGCATTATCCCCAGAAGACATCCCAACAGGAGTTCTTTTCTTCATTCTACAATAAAAGACATGAGTCAGTACTTGTATAAAAACACGTGAGATGTGTAGTCACACACGACAGAACACACATTCACCTGGAGTACACAAGGATGGTATTGGGTCCAAACACCGGTATTGATCAAGCTTCAAGTCTGGTATTGATCAAGTCACAAGTCCGGTGTTGCTCAAGCTTCAAGTCTGGTATTGATCAAGTCACAAGTCCGGCGTTGCTCAAGCTTCAAGTCTGGTATTGATCAAGTCACAAGTCCGGTATTGCTCAAGCTTCAAGTCCGGTATTGCTCAAGCTTCAAGTCTGGTATTGATCAAGTCACAAGTCCGGTATTGCTCAAGTTTCAAGACCGGTATTGGTTAAGGGCACGAGGCTGGTATAAAGGTGACATTCAGTCAGGCATACACGATATGGGACCCACGTTCAATAAAGCATATATGGCGGGACCATATTTATTTGCACAACACGGTTCTCTTATGTCATGGGAATCATGTTCACGAAATTCAAGCCCACGTTCGATCAAGCATGCGCAGTAGCCCCACGAACGAAGCAGGTGCAGCAGTCCGTCGATTAGGCACAACCCCACGATTGAGCGAAGCAGGCGCAATAGCCCCTCGACCTAATCATGCATAGCAAGGTCGATCTGGCAAGACCGACATTTCAAACGGAGCAAGCACGGAGCGGGCCCTCGACCGAAGCAGGCATAGCAAGGTCGATCGAAGCAGGCAAGACCGACATCATACTAGGGGAACGCTCTCCTAGATGACTTTTGAACGTGACATACTCCAAGGACAGGATGACCCGTCTCTCCTGGTAACATCTAACTTTGTCTCATAAGTTTTATCTTTAACTGTCACCATCTTATGCCTACCCCACAATAGTGTAACCATTGTGTGCTAGGCAGGGGACTTAATGTTGATGGTGGATTTTCGTTTAAGGTTAAATTTGTAAAAACCAGAAAAATTATGCGCTGACATCTTGTAAAAGATAAATCCATTTATAAGTGTTGGATACTCCCTCACTTAATTCACCAAGAATGGAGCATGTGGCAACAATCCCATTCTGTGAATACATGAAATTCCTCCAGGTTAGAGCATGTGGCAACAATCCCTTCTTGTGAATTTCATATCAGCCTTGTATTTCCAGTACTCATTATCAGTGTGGCATGACGACTGAGTGTTACTCTTACAGAGTAACACGAACCTCCAAGCACTATAATGAAACCATGTACGAAATATCCGTACAGGCTGACTCTCGGTGTGTTATACTAGCCCGATTGAGCCCCTCTCGGTGTGTTATACTAGCCCGATTGAGCATCCGGACTGACCGTATCATTCCGGATATGATCTGATCGCAGTCATCCAACTCCATAAGCATGATTGGATGACCCCAGATCAATTCCATCACCCCCAAGCAGGTATGGAATACCCACGGCCGACCCCGCATGGTCGGTCATTGGCCTAGCTTGCCAAGAAACCGTTCATACCAAGCATTATGGACGGAAAACCCTAAATTAGGGTTTGCGGCATATTACATGTGTTGCAAAGCAGTCTCAACCATCCATCTTCGCAGGTATAGATGGAGGGTGTAGATGTAGATTCAAAGGGCCCAGAGCATGTCAACACGATCACCGTGGGCCCGCCTACACACTTGACCAATCGGTCAAAACCAACCATGTTTGGTCGTGACAAAATTGTCGCCCAAACAAGAGATGGCGCACGGCTTTGAAACCCAAAATTAGGGTTTTGAGCATCATGAGCGTCCATCTTCTCCTAAGCACGAATGGAGGGTCCCAAATTAGATTAAACAGGTCCGGTCATACCAGCATGACCACTGTGGGCCCATCTACCTCCTCATGTGTTCGGCCAAGGCATATCATGCCTGGTTAATCCAAAACGTGCACCCAAGCTAGCGTGGCCACGCCTCCCAAACCACAAACTGATCTCGACCGCTCAACTTCGCCGGACGATTTGGGTGGCTCGGATCACGTTTTAATGGGATATTTAGGTATAGGCGTGAACACCAGCCTACCATCTTCACGTCAAACCAATCGTCCAAGACCGACCAAGTTAGGTCGTCTTGGAACGCGCGCCGGAAAAGAGCATGGTGCGCGGCCTTTTGCGGCATCAAATTCCTATTGCAAAATCGATCTCAACCACTCCTATTTGCCGGTCAAATTGAGTGGCCTAGATCGCACCTTCATGGGACAGTGAGACATGGACGTGTACACCGGCATTCTATCTACATGCACGCCCTGTCGGTCCTCTCCGAAATCCTTCCCATGCTTGGTTTCGACCAAGCTGAAGAGTGATGCTTGCGCGCCTCTTCAAAACCCTAATTTCATTAACGGTCGCAGATGAGTGTCTCAAAGATCATCTCATCCGTCCAACTTCACCCACTGGTTATACAACCCTGGTCGGAGTTAATTGGTCGGTGAGGCATCATTACCCATCACTTTACCACACCATGATGCAAAGCACTGCATAAAATACACACGATACTTCACAAGTATCGACTTCCGAATAACGCAGTTATTCAATTCAAGATTACATGCTATCTTTCGTGGATCCACAATCCACACATTCCAGACATCAATCATGTCACAAACTCGGGGATACATATTTGGGGTATTGGTGCGGCGGTTTACAGCGTGCAGCGTGCAACGCGCCATCACAAGAACGTGTTAGGAAGTCATGGACGGTTAGAGATGAACATGAGAAGTGGGCAAGGCTGGTCGTGTATCACCAACGCACAACTCCACTACTCCATCACTCCACTTCCTCCACTTCCCACGAGAGACGTGAATAAGACTCAATGACTTGTATAAATAGGTTCTCCGCCCTATTTCCAAACAACGGAGAACAACGGGAGAAAAACAGAGAAAAACAACAAGAAAACACCAGAGCCTACTTACACCAATCGTAAGCTTGTTCACTTTCCTGTTACAAGTCATAAGCAAGTCTATACCTTCACATTCTTAACACCTTCTTCGCTTCCCTCCCTAAGATCAACCCCATCTCCTTCACTTTGTGACCGAAACAAGTCTGGAACGGCCATTTCTTGGTTTAGGCCGGACTTGCACAGATTGATCTCTCGAATCTACAAGCACTCACCGCGCAGTGCATTTGTTTAAGGTTTAAATTCATTCCTCATATACACCACAAATTACCAAATTCTGCAGGAGTAGTTTTCACCCATAAACAATATGAATTTTATATTTTCGAAAGTATGAAAAATATAAAAAGATCAGTCTCTTTCTTTGGACATTCCTTGTCCGAACCATGAGTCTGGATCCAACATCTTCTCTTGGTAAGATGCTAGAGCAGAAAGATCAACTTAAGAGTAAGTTTGCATCTTCTCTTGATATTAAGAGTAAAATCAAAAAGAAAGATTGGCTTAGCAAGAAGGAAAGAGAGAATATGCTGAAGTAAGATCAGTGTATTGAAGCATTGACACACTTCTGTGTTCAATCAAAGACAGAATTACATGCTCTTGCAGAATCGTTCACTAAAATTTCTCACCTGCAAGAAATTCTGGTCAAGCAACAAGGTTATCTACTTGAAGAAATTCACAAGCTGCAGACTGAAAGTAATAATCCGCCTTCATTTAGCACTGATATGAAGGACTGATTTGCAAAGAAAATAGACATCAGTTTTTGAATCCTTTCAATAATTGTATTAGGTCTATTATGAATAAAACTATCTTATTATGAATAAAATTATTTTGGTTTATAATTTTTCTTGTGATAGTTTATGATTACATAGCCTGTGCTTGAATGCTCTATCTTATTGCTATGTATGTTTATGGGATGTTTGATTTCCGTTTTCTGACCTTAATATTCGATCTCATATGTTGTGAACCCTTATGGTTTGGGTGACTTTTTGGTTTAGCAGTATTAAGTGCTAGCCCATGTTGGTAGGCTTTATCAAAGGATCATGAGGGGTTCTGATTGAAACAATATGTGAAAAAGTCACAATATGTTGAATCATTTGGTTTAGCATAAAAGCATATGTGTTTCGGGGTTTTTTCAACTTTTGCTTGCAATAGTTAAAAACCGGTTTTCAACCTTTCTCTGGTAAAGGTTGGTTGTTGTTATTCTTTTGTTTTGCATAAGGATGGTAACATAATGATATTTCGGTATCAATTCTCCCTAGAAAGAAGATGCAAACATATTGGAGAAAAGGATGCGAAATTTGAGGTAACGACTTTGTTAGTTAATTGTTTTCCTGTTTAAGAAAAGCCTGATTTTATTGCGTATATTTATTGCTTTTGCTTAACAAAATTTCGGTAAAATTGATGTTTTATTCCATTATTTGTGTATGGATGTGTGTGTGATTCAATTGTTTCGGGTTAAGAAAAAGCATTGTTATCTTTCTTTATTGTTTGATAACAATCGTTTAGGCTTACAAAATTTCGGTGCAATTGCGGTGCTTTAATGTCCATGTTGTTTCAACTGCTTCCGGTTGAGGTAAATAATTATGCAAGTTGATTTTTTTGGTTTGGATGAATTGTTTATGGCTTAACAAAAGAAAATGCTTTCGAGATAAATTGTTTAGTCCAATTTGATTTCGGATAAGAGAAACTAAGTTAATTCTGATCTTAGTTAGACTTATCAAAGTGGAGGTTTCGGTTATTCAAGTCTAATCGAATGCCTTAACAAGAAATGCTAGTTAACTAACCTAGTACTTGTCTTGTTTAAAAGTGAAAGGTCTAAGTTATATGGATAATTTCAACCTGATGAGAAAAATAAAGTTATCTTTATTTTGGTCTTATCGAATAAGCGATTGTATTTGTGCAATCGGTTTAGCAAAGGAACTAAGGTGCTTAGTCGATTTTTGGTTTGCTAAACTATTAGGGAAAATTGCTTCAGGCAGTTGTTTCCTTGGTAACATATCAAAACAAAATTACTTTGTAGTTTCGGTTTTGATATTGGTTATCAAAAATGGTATGTGGAACCCTCGTGCTTAAGTCTATAGGTTGCAAGTCTTGTAAGATTTGTAAGATCCTTTCGGTTTGTCCTTTATTTGCTCGTACCTTTGTCATTTTGTGACAAAAAGGGGGAGAAATATATGGAGTAAACAAGTGATACTGGTATTGATTTGTATTGATTGGTATCACTAAGGCAAAGGACATTGGTGCTTAAACGTTTTATCTAACGAAAGAGTAAAGCATAGACTAAGGGGGAGTAGCATATCATATGATAATTTTAGTTATATGGGCTACAAATGAATAAAAAAGATGTGCGGATTGAAAAAATCTACCTATTTTACCTTTAGGGGGAGTATTAGCTTTGTTATTATAATGTAAACAACGACATTTATGGATTGAATGTATACAGGTTATTGTGTTGTTGAATTCGGTAATCAAGCGTATGTGTAATGAATTCTTGTAATTTGTATATCCATATGATGTAAGAGCTTTGTCACTAAAATTGACAAAGGGGGAGATTGTTAGAGCATAGCTCGGTTGAACCCACCAAGCGTTGGTATGTCAAGTTTGGTTGTCATATATTAGTGAGCCAAAACTCATTTAAAGAGTTGCTTGATTATGTACTAGAGTCAACTTCATATAGGTTAGCTTGAAAGTATTAGGATATGAGACATTACAAGTATTACGTGAAGACTTGAAAAAGTGAAGAAGTAAGGATCTATAACGACAACATCATCCTTCCACTTGAGGTTAGTGATATTTGACTTGAAATGTTTCATTCCCTAACGTATCTTTCATGTCTTACATATTGAAAACATAACTGCGAAGCATGAATGATTATACTCTAGTTAAACATTGTATTAAGGAATACAATACGAGGTTTATTGCTTAACCATTAAACTTTGTATATAAGACATCGACATAATCGTTTGAATGCTATTGTGATTATGTATGGGTATGAGGTGAAGATTTCATCCTAGGAAACAATGTTTTACATTCGTTTAAAGGAATTAAATTCATGAAATTGTTTTGTGAATCGAAAGGGAAATCGCTAGGCTTATTTGTATTGTTATTCATTGCAAATATATTGAATTACCAATATGTGTGATTAGTATAACCGCTCATGACTTGCTTATGTTCTTGGTAAAACTATTCAAAAGGCTTGACTTTTGTATTGGTATGACTTTTATTAGTGAAACCGATCTTAAGTAATCACTTGAGATGGTATGATCAATTTGTTGTAATTGGTATGGCCAACTCTAGGCAAAGGGGAACCGATCCTAGTAAGAGGTGCAACCGATCACAAAGGGGAACCGATCCTATGAACATGTGCAACACGCTTTTAGATATTGGGAACCGATCCTATGGACATGTGCAACAAATACAAGTTAGATACCATATATATGTGCAACCGATCCTAGTACCTAGTCAACCGAATTTTTGGAAAGCTAGTGTGACTAATTCCAGTACCCACATGGAGGTAGAACCGAAACTTGTTTTGGTAGAACCGTGAAACCCATGTTTGGTGATTGAGTGTTCTTAATCAATCACATAGTTCTTGAAAGTCAGATGAACCACTTCTAAACTTGTTTGGAAGTGTGGAAAATCGGTTTCAAGATTGTAAGTATGAAAGAGGACTTACAAAGTAAAGATTTCAAAATACTTTGAGCATGTGCAGTAACGCTTATCTTTTATTGTTCAAAGATATTCCTTAATAGCTAAAGGAAAAAATCCCGGATCGAAAAATAAATTGATAATCTTTTAATTAAGGTTTTTAATTTTATTTTTGAAAAATGAAAAATATTAATGTGCATTTACTAGTTGAAGATTTTCTAAGAGATTTTCGGTCAATGTTTACACAAAGCATTTCCGGGAATTATGGAAACCGAATTTGGAAACATATTGCATATCTTGAAAATATTTTCGGTTTTGGAAATTCCTTGGTGTCCAAACTTCCTTGGTCTATAAATATCAAAGTTTGCATTTCGAGCAAACTAGTCCTCAGAGCCAGCAAAACTACCTAGTTGCGTTGTTACTGGTGGAGCCGCCTATTCGGAGAGGAAAGTAACCTAATTAGGCGAAATCTCTTACGACCGCTCGGTTTAAAGATTTCTTTGGGATTGAGAAGCTCTATTAGTACCGTTGGTGGGAAACTTGATAATTGCGGTTTATTATTAGTTTTCGATTGATTTGATTGACTAACGGTTGTTGAACTTTGATTGCACCTAGTTTGTTTATGCTTGAGAATCTTCTCTTCTGATATAAGATTCACTCAAACTAGATCGAAGTTTCGACGGGGATCTTTGGATTGTTTGTAGATCTAAAGACGTCTTGTGATAATCCATTGTTAACAGACTCCGTTCTATGTGTGATTGATCACAAGAGATTCAAGTTGATTGTGTGCAGGTGTTTATTGAAGATCTAAGAAGATTTAAAGACGAAGAAGATTTCTGATTTGGGTTCATAATCTTTGGTGTGCACAATACTTGTTTCGGTTAAAGAGGATCCAACTATAATCAGTTTATCCTTGTGGTAGATTGGATTGATTAGTTGAGTATATCGGAATCAATACAATTCTTTGTGATTCAAAGTATTGATTGCAAAAATCTTGACAATTACTTTGGTAGTTGTTATTGGATAGATATAAGGACCTGACAAAGGATTTTATTGGGATAAACGGAAGAGCCTTTTGTCGAACTCACATCACTTGGTTGAAAAGAGTTGTTACCAAACAGATTTGTTGTTCCTTTACTGTTTGGAATACGAACCAAAGGAATTGTTCCAAGTACGTGACTTATTACAAGTTGGAGGCATGGGAATACAAACATAACTAGGTGAACTATAGGTTTAGTTGCTTGGTCTCAACTATACGAAGTTGTTTAGATTTTATATAGTGGCTTAATCTTGAGAGTATTCAATTCTGGACAAGGTCTCGGGGTTTTTCTGCATTTGCGGTTTCCTCGTTAACAAAATCTTGTTGTGCCATTTACTTTATATTTCTGCATTATAATTATTTTATTATAATTAAAGTAAATTGCACTTTGTACGTTAACAAGGCACTTGATATAAAATCCTATTGGTTTCGGTCATTACCGTACCTTTATCAAGTGAACACTTTGTTGTTGTATTGTCTCGATCCACATCCATAGACGATCACACAAAGTGTATTGGATTTCTTCACTTGTGTGATATAATTATTCACGTGTTAGGCCAGTCTAGACTAATCTTATTTCAAGTGGACACTGTGTTGAAATATTCCTTGAGTGATTGTTGCTCCAAGAGGTTTATACATAGTGGGTCTTGTATAGGTTGTGATCAAAAGTTTAAGATTGAGGTATATTTGGGTACCGTCGTCTTTTCAATTGGTATTAGATCAAGCAAACACGAAATTATCTAACAATCCGTGTTTGGTGCAATCCAACCTATAAGAATGAACTCGAGTTCTCATGAATCGACTTCAATTAACGTACCGCCAAGATTTGACGGAACAAACTATCTAAGGTGGAAAT
Source organism: Papaver armeniacum (assembly GCA_023531295.1). Lineage (NCBI taxonomy): Eukaryota > Viridiplantae > Streptophyta > Magnoliopsida > Ranunculales > Papaveraceae > Papaver > Papaver armeniacum. Next base: position 143,002 of record JAJJWW010008409.1, read on the forward strand.
CTGCTATGAGATCTTTTCTTCAATCACGAGACTTTAATACATGGCAATTAGTCGTCGATGGTTATATTAGTCCAAAGATAGAAAATTCGGAAACTGAGTTTAAACGCTTAGTAGATTTTTCAAACGAAGAAAAGGCCGCAAAGCGGAATTCAGATGGTTTGAATGCTATAATACATGCTGTAAGTCGTGATCTACAATATCATGTATCAACATGTCAAACTTCGAAAGAAGCTTGGGATAATCTTCAGATCGTATTCGAAGGAAACACTTCATAGAAAGAAGCTAGACTTCAAACTCTTACGTCCGTTGGGAAAACCTTCGAATGGATGGCAATGACACTTTCGAACAGTTTTATCTTAAACTCTCTGAGATAATTAATGCTTCTTTCTCCCTTGGAAAGACTATTTCTGAAGAAAAAAAATATATAGTGTGCAAAATTCTCAGATCGTTGCCATCTAGATACGATTCTAAGAAGCATGCAATCATAGAAGCATGCAATCATCAAAGAAAATGATCTTTCAATTCTCTCACGAAGCACACTTGTTGGAAAGTTAAAGATCTTTGATCATAAATCACAGTCTATTCAAACACAAGGAATCGCTTTTAAAGCTGCAAAAGTTCCGAAAGCTCCAATGGAGAGGAATAGACAGATGGATGATTCAGATGAACTGATTCCAGAAAATTCTGATGATGAAATTGAATAATCATTATCATTGATTACTAGACAGTTTCGAGATCTCTTAAAGAAACAAATAAGAGATTCATAAAGGATACTCATCGATCTTCTCGTCCACATGATCGAGTTCCTGTAAAAAAGGATCATGAATAAGATGATGAATATCAGCCACAGTGCTTTAAGTGTAAAGAGTTTGGTCATATTGCTAAAGACTGTCCCAATATTAAGAAATACACTGGAAGCAAGGCTCTGGCTATAACTCTAGATGAGAGCTCTGATTCATATGATTATGAAGAAGAGAAAACAGCTAATATTGCATTAGTTGTCAGTCTAATCTTTCCTCCTCCATTAGTGATTTACCCTTTTTAAAAATGGACATGTCTTCCGATGTTATTAAATCATCTAATGGTAAAGGGAAAAATAAGACCAGATGCAAAAACTGTCTCAAAAACAGAATTGCTAAAAGTTGCGTAGGCAACTCAAGTCAATATCAAGATACTTCGCTAGTTTGAGGTAACGTGAGAAGAATTTCTCATACGATACTAGATCAAGAACACTCTGGTTGTTCAAAATTCCATAATGAGAGAAAATCTCATACTAATACCACCTGATCGGTATTAGAATTCTTTCGTCACCATGTGTGCCGAATTTTGTACGAGGAAGAAGAAGAAAAATCAAGGCACCTATGTGTAGATTATGGAAATAAAATTTGATTAATTCAAATAAAAATAATTCCATCGTACATGGAGTCGTACAGAGCTCTAGTTGGCAACCTAGCAACAAGCTGGGCCCCAACACATTTTTGAATAACAATACATAGTCTATGAAAAATGAAATTGACAAACCCACTACCAGCATCATTGCTAACTAAACAAATTTTCAAATGCTTAAAAAAACAAATAAAATCCTCACTAAGCTCCCCTAAAGTAGTAAAAGCCAAAACCCCAAAACCATAGCCATGTGAAGCACATGCATCCAAATATTTAGCACGTTTACGCTGAATTACCTTTGAAATAGCTTGGCCTGGGATAAAAGCACGAATACCTTTACCCGTGAAAGGTGAGACACCTGTGACATCCATGCATACGTCTTTCCCATTATTACAGTTACAAACAAGGATGTCCGCCGGACGCAAATCCTTGTTAGTACCTGATAAAATACCTAAAACAACTTCATTGCACGCAGGCACACCAGCTTTATAGCAAATATCAACAGTTACATCACGTACAAGATCATGACGAAACTTGAGGCCGACATCATTAGCACAATGAAGTGCATGATCCCCAAAGATATCCATAGGCATACTGCAACTAGAGCACAAGCCTCCCTCGCCAAATAAGGGGATACCAAGCCGATACAACTACAACTCTGAACTGTCTGGGCCCGAGGCATTGATATAACCCACTAATGGGAATGGCCAAGAGGTAATCTTGTGCATGTTTGACACGGTTACATTGCCACAGAATGGAATCCCTTTCAGATAAGGAAAATTGGACAGGGATTTGCTTCTTAACCGCATCAAAATAAGTGACTGCCAAAGAGTGCATAGAAGGGGTGGGGGGCAGTATCATCGACGCAATAAGTAAAAGACAAACCACATACCTAAATAAAGTTCTGAAGAGCCAATTGATAAGCAGAACCATTATCTGTTAAGAATAAGCTACCAAGAATCACCTTCCGCACCGAAGTAGTTTGACTCATAGAGGCAAGATAAAAGTAGGTGCGAGTGTCCGCCATAGTGTAGATACCAAGACCACCATCTTTGATGGGCAGAGTAGCCATCCTGTGTTGCAAAGGCCCAAAACCAGCTCCATCTCCCGTGACTAAAAGCCTCAAGTATTGGAGTAAATGGTCATCATGCAGATCAGTAGCTTGTTGTAGAGCTGCAGGATTGGTCGTGCGCATAGTAAAAACCTGGACACACCAGCACAGTTGCGGAGTAACAACATCTCACTTTGAGGGTCCTTGAGTTTTTTGATGGTTATGAAATTCAAGTCCAGACTCACAGGACCTCCCAACAGTTTAACGCCATTACTAGGCCTACCAATCTCAACCGGAAATACACCTTCAACCATGCTTCTTGGATCAATTGAAGGCCAAAAGACCTCAGTTTTCTGAATGTTAAGATGTAAACCCCTACTCGGCCCTTCCGATTCTATTATAGACAATGCTTTAGCCACCTCAAGTGTGTCACCAATGATTGTACCATCATCAAGGTACCAGGCGTGCAAATCAAGCTTACAGCGAGAAGCAATGGAATTCACAAGAGGATGAAGTGTCAAAGCAAACAAAAGGGGACCAAGTGGATCACCTTGCTGGACGCCAAGATCGGAAGACAAAATATATTGGTCATAGTAAAGCTTAGCAGGCCTGGCATAACAAAATTCAACCCAGCGAGAAATACCTGGACAATGAAGACGAACCTCCCTAATGAGATGAGTTCTACACACCATGTTGAAAGCATTAGAGAAGTCAATGAGAAGTATTGACATCTTATCTGAATGACCTTTCAACTCCAACAAACCATTTACAGCATGTAAAATACTCTCCCCCCAACCGGCATACCAACGCCAAATTGATGATCTCCTAAATAAGATGTCATAGCCTTACCGACGGAGGAAGCAGCCACCTTAGAGACCAGTCGACGCCAAATAGTACCAACCGCAATAGGCCTAAGCCCACCACCAGGTTTGAGTAATGGTGTAAGAGGAGCACTAGCGATGAACTCACCTAAAGCATTAGGGCATTTGCCTGCCAACCAAAGATTGACAACCCCTGTAATCGATGCCAAAAGCTCATCCGCGACTGCCGCTGCTGCCCCACTCAATGATTCAATTAAATTTTGAGCACGCAACCCATCCCGACCACAATAAGTACCTTTGGGGAAGCTCTTTATAGCACCAAGGACTGCCCTCGAATCGACCGCGATAGATTCACTGTCAACAGCTTCAGTTGGAATAGACGGTGGAAGGGCATCAGGATGCTTAGATTGCAGTTCATGTAAAGTATTTTAATTACGAGGGGCGACACCACTCGAAGAAAACACTCTAATGGAAGCTGCATAATGGCCATTGTTGATGGTGGATTTTTCATTTAAGGTTAAAATTGTAAAAAACTAGAAAATCATGCGCTGACATCTTGTAAAAGATAAAGCCATTAATAAGTGTTGGATACTCCTTCACTTTACTAATTCACCTAGAATGGAGCATGTGGCAACAATCCGATTCTGTGAATTAAATACACGAAATTCATCCAGGTTGGAGCATGTAGCAAAAATCCTATATACCCTGTGAATTTATAGCATTATTAATTAATGCGTGAGCAGCCTTGTATTTCCTGTACTCATTATCAGTGCGGCATGACGACTGAGTGTTGCTCTCAGCAGAGCAACACGAACCTCCAAGCATTATAATGAAAGCATGTACGAAATACCCGTACAGGTTGCAACTCTCGGTGTGTTATACTAGCCCGATTGAGAACTCTCGGTGTGTTATACTAGCCCGATTGAGCATCCGGACGACCGTATCGATGCGGATATGATCTCGTTCATCCAACTTCACCAGCATGATTGGATGGCCCGGATCAATTCCATAATCCCCAAGCAGGTATGGAATATCACTGCCGAACCAACGCGGACCGCGCATGGTCGGCCTCCAAAATTGGCCTAGCTTGCCAAAACGTCCAAACCAGAGCGGTATGGGCGGAAAACCCTAAATTAGGGTTTGCGGCACATTACATGTGTCGCAAAACAGTCTCAACCATCCATATTCGCAGGTATAGATGGAGGGTGTAGATGTAGATTCAAAGGGCCCAGAGCATGTCAACATAATCACCGTGGGCCCGCCTACATACTTGACCAATCGGTCAGGACCAACCATGGTTGGTCGTCCCAATTCGTGCGCCCAAACGGAGCATGGTTACACGGCCGTGAAAGCCAAAATTAGGGTTTCGAGCATCACGAGCGTCCATCTTCTCCAAAGACGAATGGAGGGTCCCAGATTAGATTAGCAGTCCGGTCATACCAGCATGACCACCGTGGGCCCGTCTATCCCCTCACCTGATCGGCCAAGGCATATCATGCCTGTCTATCCCAAAACGCGCGTCCAAACTTGCGTGGTTACACTTCCCAAACTGCAAACTGATCTCGACCACTCAACTTCACCGGACGATTAGAGTGGCTTAGATCACGTTTTCATGGGACAATCAGGTATAGGCGTGAACACCAGCTTACCACCTACACGCCCGACTGATCGACCAAGACCGACCAAGATTGGTCGTCTTGGAACGCGCGTCCAAACTAGGCATGTCACGCGGTTTCCAATTCCTTTGCGGCAATGGATTTCTGCCGCAAACCGATCTCAACCACCCCTATTTGCCGGTCAAATCAAGTGGCCTAGATCGCGCCTTTATGGGACAGAGAGGTACGGACGTGTACACTGGCATGCTGTTTACACGCATGCTCGGTCGGTCCTTTCCAAAACCCTTCCCATTCTTGGTTTCGACCAAGCTGAAGAGTGATGCCTTCGCACCTCTTCAAAACCCTGATTCCATCAACGGTCGCAGATGAGTGTCTCAAACATCATCTCGTCCGTCCCGCCTTCACCGCTTGGTTATACAACCCCGGTCAGGATTTAATTGGTCAATGAGGCGTCATGGTGATCACCACCCGTCGCTTTACCACACTATGATGCAGTACTCGCATAAAAATACACACGATACTTCACAAGTATCGTTTCGAATAACGCAGTGAGTTATTCAATTTAGCATCACATGCTACCTTTTGTGGGTCCCACGATCCACACATTCCGGACATCAATCATGTCACAAACCGGGGGATACATACTTGGGGTATTGGTCCGGCGGTTTACGGCGTGCGGCGTGCAACGCGCCATCACAAGAACGTGTCGGAAGTCATGGACGGTTAGAGATGACAGGATAAGTGGGCAAGACCGGTCGTGTAACACCAAAGACACACCTCCACTACTCCATCACTCCACTTCCTCCACTTCCCACGAGAGACGTGAATAAGGCTCAAATGACTTGTATAAATAGGTTCTCCTCCCTATTTTCAACACAGGAGAAAAAACAACACAAGTCCAGACGAGACAGAAACCAAGTGTTAATACAAAACGTATTCAAACACCCAGAGCCTGCTTGCATCAATCGTAAGCATGCTCACCTTTCTGTTAAAAGTCATAAGCAAGCCAACACCTTCACAATCTCAACACCTTCTTCGCTTCCCTCCCTAAGATCAACCCCATCTCCTTCACATTGTGACCGAAACAAGTCTGGAACGGCCATTTCTTGGTTTAGGACGGACTTGCACAGATTGATTTCCGAATCTACAAGCACTCACGCGCAGTGCATTTGTTTAGGGTTTAGATTCATTCCTCATCCACACACCCCAAATTACCAAATCCGGCAGGAATAGTTTTCACCCATAAATAATTGGCGACCACAGCGGGAGGTTGATCTCTCGGTTGCAAAAAATTAAATTCTCAATTTTTCGGTTTTCATCTCGAGATGTATCCTCACCAGGAAACCACAGGTGGTTCAGATACCATGGGAAGTATAGCTAGAATGCTGGAAGATGTCTTGGAAAATCAAGCTGGTATCACTAGAAGACAGAGCGAAACATTCCGCCTTTTGAATGATATAATAGCACAATTACAAGAAGGGTCGGCAGGCATCTACTCAGGCAGTGCAAGAAACGTTGAATCCTTAGCCAGGAGTCACACCTTTACCAGTGGAGAAGCAAAAGAGCGCGTAATCGCAGGAGACTCGGGAAAGATGAACAACATGGTCCATCCCAAGAATGAAGACTCGAGGCAACTCCACAGAGGAAAGGGCTTGTCCGGAGTACTACAACGTCTGCCAGATAAGGAAAGGGAGCCTGCAGCCTACGGAGCCCTGCTAGAAGATTTATATCTCAAGACTCTTGTTGAAGCCAGGAAGACTGTCCAATCCGCATCGACCTTTCAACCAAGCAAAATGCTTGAGGAAGGAGAGATCAATCAAGAAATACGTAAATACAGAGGATGGGAGCGTTCAGTTCGATCACTCAGCAGTGATATTACGACACCTTCCACATCCCTTTACCCAGGAAAGCGATCCGCAGATATGATGGCACTCACAAGTCTTCCAACTTCATCTCCGAAACATACTCCACATCGAAACCATGTCGAAACACCACCACGCCCACGAACACAGGAAGATCTAGAATCAAGGTACCTACACTTTCCCTTCCAAATAAAGAAGCTTTTGGAGTTGCAGGAGGCGTGGGTGCAAAACGGAGAGGTGGAGCTACCTCCGGTATGGCGTCCACCCACTGACCAAGAAGTAATGGACCCGAGGTACTGTCATTTCAACCGGTTCCTTCACCACCCTACCAGTGAGTGCAACGCTTTGAAGCGCATTGTTCAGGAGAAACTTGGTTCTGAGGGATAGCTCTCATTTTCTAAAAAATTAATGCGGACGACTTCCTTGGAGAGGCTACTTCGGTTTGATACAACTGAGACTTCAAAAGCAAGTAAGTTCTATTCAGCAATTTTACAAGAAAGATAGTTTTAGAATTCACTGGGGACTTAGCATCCCGCACATGGAGAAAGAGGCTAGGCTCAGTGATCAAACGCATGTTTGCTTCCCTTCGTACCTCCCTTTTACACGACATTTGCAATTTCATATGACATGTGCAATCATTCATGACCAAGATGCAAATTCCATTTAAAATAACCTCTTTCAGAAAAGTTATTCACAAAACTATCTCAAAATAAACCAATTCAATTACCTATTAATTCAAAACTAGAAGTCAAATTATGAAAAGAAATCCTCACTATCACTCAAAAGAAAAAGAAGAGACAAGTGTATAGCACGAATCCTTCAAGGAAAGTCCTTCAACAAAGAATTCGTCCTTCCCGGGCAAGAGCGACTTTCATCCTTTGAAGTACAGCACTGCTTCAGCTTCAACTCCTCGGACTGACTTTTCAACCTCTTCTTCCCGGCGAGTAACACATTCTCGAGAAGAGGCTTCACCTTGTAATTTCGGAGCTCCCGAATCTCGGAGAACCCTTTGAGGAACCAAGGAGCATTGAAGTCGTATCGCACAAACACATCTCGATGGCACTTCCAGTCTTCAATCATCTCCTCGAAACCTGTTCGACCGGTTGACGCTCATCCCATGGATAAAAAATAAAGCCTCTTGAACGCGGTTGACCAATGCAAGACGATTTTTGAGCCTCGTAGTGGTAGCAATGTGGCCATGTTTCTCCCATATCGCTATGTACAACTCTTCAAACCGAGCTGGCACACTGAATCCTCCAACCAACACATGACCTGGATAAGGAACAATGAACGGAGGATCGAACAAAGCTCCAGTTGCCCTACCAATACTTCACCAGTCACAGGAGCCTTGTCAGTTGCGGGAGGTCTTTCAGAAGAAGTCGCCACGACAGCTTTATTGACTGGAACCTGCTCAGAACATTCTTCAAGGGGAGCCACCTCGACAATAGTGGATGTTGCCTCTCTTACATTCCTCCCGACATCTACTTCGCTTTGGGTGCTAATTTCCATCACGGCCCCATCAACAAGATCACTTAGGGAGGCACCTTGTCCAACCGAGCTTGCATCATCTCTGTCATGGTCTGAAAAAGGAGCGGTTTCGCGGACTTCTCAAAGATGAAGATCGGCACCGCGAGACTTCTCAAAGATGAAGATCGGCACCGCCGGACTTCTAAGCATGAAGATCGCATCGCGGACTTCTCAACATGAAGGCCAACATTACCAGCCTTCTCATTCTGAATGCGCGCCAACCTTGTGAAGACATTCTCTTTCGAAATTCCCTGATTTCAAGCAAGGATCACTCTTTGAAGAATTTACTATGGAGAAATGAAGGAATCAACAGAAAGAGATTTAAATACCTGCATATTGGAGGAATTGAGGATCACCGAACCACATGCCTGCCTCTTAGATCTCTCTCCTGCTTGGGGACTGCAATCCTCAGCTCTGGTCCGTTTGGCTGGAAGTGGCCTCAACCGGAAATGCTCCTTCAGGACGTCAGAAGATGGCTCACCACGGGAATATGTCACAACATCCTCCGAGAATTCTTGGAAAGCCAACAGTTGCTTCCTCCAAAATTCCTTATACTTGTCGTTTACCACTGATTTTCTCCCAATAGGCCAGAAGGGAAGACTCTGCGATGCAAAGAATATGTCAGCATCAAAGATAACCGGGAGAAGTTCTTTCGAAGCCTCCGAAGGACGAATAAAGGGAACACCCTGGTCAAATCCCATTTGACGAGCAACCCTGTCGATGTTATATGGAGTCACAGTAAGAGCTTCGTTGAATAGAGACGGGATATATCCTGGAATGCAGCTGTGCAGGTAAATAAGTTCTCCAAATTTCATAGTCTCGGCATCAGTACGCAACGCAGCATCAGGACCATCAGAAGCAATAGAAAAAGTCTTTGGCTGAACAATGGAAGGGTGGATCGGCCCCCATGGACGGAAAGTTACAGAAGACACATTATCAAAGATATCCACGAGTTTCGCACCAGTTCTGGGACACCTTCTCTGCCAACGGAGTATTCTCGAGCCACCATACAAATTGACGAGCGAAGTTGCAGGAGCAGGAGCATAACTTTTGAAATGTTCCCACAAGAATGCCTGAAGAAAAGCGAAGTGGACATACGACTCCACCTTCTTGTACCCGTTGGAAACATGCATATCCATTGCTAAGGTGTCCAGATGAGAATACAATGATCCAAGGAACAAGGCACCCAAGGGAAGAACTTCGCCTTTTGCTAGCTTTATAGAAATCTTGACGAGAACACCCCTTATGGTTTTCTTTCCGAACCGTCGTCATATATATCTCTGGATAACCACAAAGAAGGAATGCAATCACACCGAGCTCGTTTTCCAACTCCCGATTCGGCTCTGGGTTTACAGGAGACCATTCCGATACCCACCAGTGTAAAATCATCTTGTATCTTTTTTCTCCTCCTTGTCCGGATCGTCGAATTCCGCCACCTTTCGGAGTATAGTGTCATAATCACGTTGTTCCGTGTCGAAAGCTCATAATAAAGATTCCCAAAGAAGGCGGGTTCATCAATGCAGCTACGCTTTCCGGAGTAATAGTCATCTCTCCCCATCTAGATATAGTTGTATGAGTAGAAGGGCGCCACCGAGAAATGAAAGTAATCAAGCTGCAAAGATCTTTCTTAATTTCAAGAGTAGCAGATGCCATGACTGCATCGAGGATTTGCGCTTTGGTCAAATTGGCTTTAATTTTCTTATTATTCAAAATGCGCCTCATCCATCCTTCATAAGAGGCCAGTGGAGTATGACAAGTCTTGAAGTCGATAGGAGATGGTGGATATTCATTTCCTTGAAGACAGAACCTCATCACAAGTCTTAGAAGAAGAAGATGGATCGGCTTCTATATTTTTCGAATCGGAAAGCGGGACTATCCCGTGAGAGGGATGTTTCCTAATGTTTGGAAAAGACAAGGTGAACAACTCATCAGCAATGTTCGGCATATCTTTGAAGCTGTCAACACTTCCCGACTTGGCACCATCATTATCTCCAGAAGACATATCGACAGGAGTTCTTTTCTTCATTCTACAATAAATATAGGAGTCAGTACTTGCATAAAAAAAAAAACGAATGCGAACTGCATTCACGTTGGAATACACGAGACTGGGATTGGGTCCAAGCACCGGCTCAAGTTTCAAGTCCGGTATAAGTTCCAAGCACCGGCTCAAGTTTCAAGTCCGGTATAAGTTCCAAGCACCGGCTCAAGTTTCAAGTCCGGTATAAGTTTCAAGTCAGGTATTGGTTTCAAGTCCGGTATAAGTTTCAAGTCCGGTATTGGTTTCAAGTCTGGTATAAGTTTCAAGTCCGGTATTGGTTTCAAGTCTGGTATTACTCAAGCTTTATATCCGGGCACAATGCTAGTATGAGGTCGACTTTAAGTCAAGCATGTGTGGGTGGGACCCACGATTCGGATCAAGCGCACATGGTGGGACCGCATACACGTATTATAACACGGTTTTTTCATAAGAATTGTGTTCATGAAATTCAAGCCAAATTTCTCTCCAAGCTACAACCTAAGAAGCTAGTTTTGCATGCAACAACGGAAGAAGAAGCAAAAACGACGTATTCACGGACTTGCGGAACTAAACCATCCTAGCAAAAATGGGTGATTTTTACTATCAATCTTGATGAGAAAGCTAAGCATGATGTATCTATCAAAAGATTTTTACCTAAGAAATTAGGGGTTTTCCTAAAAAAAAAAAAAAAAAAAAAAAAAAAAAAAAAAAAAAAAGTGAAACCTACCTTGGATGGACGGACGGCGGCAACTCCGGCAGCAGCAACGGCGGCAGCGTCAGCAGGAGCGGCGGCGATGGTCACGGACGGGAGCTGCTCAACAAAAAAAAAAAATCGTGAGAAAAAGAGAAGTGGTTGGTCTCTTTTATAGACAAAAATTAGAAGAATCCCAATAGAACAAGGATTCCTCTTTTGTTTGGATTCCTCTTTTGATTCAAATACCCTAAGGAAGGAAGCCGGTCCATCAAGGCTTGAGATCGCGCACGTATGGAGGATTGCCCACGGCCAGAATCCCTCCAGGTAGACTTCCTTTATCTTGTCTTCTTACGTTTGTATATGTCACCATCTCATGCCTACCCCACAATAGTGTAACCATTATGTGCTAGGCAGGGGACTTAATGTTGATGGTGGATTTTTCATTTAAGGTTAAAATTGAAAAAAACCAGAAAATCATGCGCTGACATCTTGTAAAAGATAAAGCCATTAATAAGTGTTGGATACTCCTTCACTTTACTAATTCACCTAGAATGGAGCATGTGGAAACAATCCCATTCTGTGAATTAAATACACGAAATTCATCCAGGTTGGAGCATGTAGCAACAATCCCATATACCCTTTGAATTTATAGCATTATTAATTAATGCGTGAGCATCCTTGTATTTCCTGTACTCATTATCAGTGCGGCATGACGACTGAGTGTTGCTCTCAGCAGAGCAACACGAACCTCCAAGCATTATAATGAAAGCATGTACGAAATACCCATATAGGTTGCAACTCTCGGTGTGTTATACTGGCCCGATTGAGAACTCTCGGTGTGTTATACTAGCCCGATTGAGCATCCGGACTGACCGTATCAGTCTGGATATGATCTCGTTCATCCAACTTCACCAGCATGATTGGATGGCCCGGATCAATTCCATAATCCCCAAGGGTATGGAATATTCACCGCCGAACCAACGCGGACCCGCATGGTCGGCCTCCAGAATTGGCCGAGCTTGCCAAAACGTCCAAACCAGAGCGGTATGGGCGGAAAACCCTAAATTAGGGTTTGCAGCACATTACATGTGTCGCAAAACAGTCTCAACCATCCATCTTCGCAGGTATAGATGGAGGGTGTAGATGTAGATTCAAAGGGCCCAGAGCATGTCAACACAATCACCATGGGCCCTCCTACATACTTGACCAATCGGTCAGGACCAACCATGGTTGGTCGTCCAAATTCGTGCGCCCAAACGGAGCATGGTTACACGGCCGTGAAAGCCAAAATTAGGGTTTCGAGCATCACGAGCGTCCATCTTCTCCAGCACGAATGGAGGGTCCCAGATTAGATTAGCAGTCCGGTCATACCAAAGCATGACCACCGTGGGCCCGTCTATCCCCTCACTGATCGGCCAAGGCATATCATGCCCGGGCTATCCCAAAACGCGCGTCCAAACTTGCGTGGTTACACTTCCCAAATCGCAAACCGATCTCGACCACTCAACTTCACCGGACGATTTGAGTGGCTTAGATCACGTTTTCTTGGGACGATCAGTATAGGCGTGAACACCAGTCTACCACCTACATGACAGACTGATCGAACAAGACCGACCAAGATTGGTCGTCTTGGAACGCGCGTCCAAACTAGGCATGTCACGCGGTTTCCAATTCCTTTGCGGCAATGGATTTATGCCGCAAACCGATCTCAACCACTCCTCTTGCCGGTCAAATCGAGTGGCCTAGATCGCGCCTTTATGGGACGAGAGAGGTACGGACGTGTACACCGACATGTGTTTACACGCATGCCCGGTCGGTCCTTTCCAAAACCCTTCCCATGCTTGGTTTCGACCAAGTCAAGAGTGATGCATGCGCACCTCTTCAAAACCCCGATTCCATCAACGGTCGCAGATGAGTGTCTCAAAGATCATCTCGTCCGTCCGGCCTTCACCGGCTTGGTTATACAACCCTGGTCAGGAGTTAATTGGTCAATGAGGCGTCAAGGTGATCACCACCCGTCGCTTTACCACGCTATGATGCAGTACCTGCATAAAAATACACACGATACTTCACAAGTATCAGCTTCCTGAATAACGCAGTTATTCAATTTAGCATCACATGCTACCTTTTGTGGGTCCCACGATCCACACATTCCAGACATCAATCATGTCACAAACTAGGGGATACATACTGGGGTATTGGTCTAGCGGTTTACAGCGTGCAACGCGCCATCACAAGAACGTGTCAGGAAGTCATGGACGGTTAGGGATGACAGGATAAGTGGGCAAGACTAGTCGTGTAACACCAGCACACACCTCCACTACTCCATCACTCCACTTCCTCTACTTCCCACGAGAGACGTGAATAAAGCTCAAATGACTTGTATAAATAGGTTCTCCTCCCTATTTTCAACACAGGAGAAAAAACAACACAAGTCCAGACGAGACAGAAACCAAGTGTTAATACAAAACGTATTCAAACACCCTGAGCCTGCTTGCATCAATCGTAAGCCTGCTCACCTTTCTGTTACAAGTCATAAGCAAGCCAACACCTTCACAATCTCAACACCTTCTTCGCTTCCCTCCCTAAGATCAACCCCATCTCCTTCACTTTGTGACCGAAACAAGTCTGGAACGGCCATTTGTTGGTTTAGGACGGACTTGCACAGATTGATTTCCGAATCAACAAGCACTCACCACGCAGTGCATTTGTTTAGGGTTTAGATTCATTCCTCATCCACACACCCCAAATTACCAAATCCGGCAGGAATAGTTTTCACCCATAAACAGCCATACCCTATCTTCTTCTGACAAACAATTATATTTGCACACTCTGGCTTCTTTTTATCCGCATGTTTGGAAGTACGCTGCTGTGAGGGAGAGTGCAACATCTTGTTAATCAAAATGTAACACCCATTGGGTTCTTTCCAGGCCGTTAGAGCTTGATGTATTGCAGCAATCTGTAACCTCCTCCTGTTACCGGATTTCTCCTCCACGTTCTGTTTAGGTCTGTACAACAACAAGGTACATAAAGGCAGTAAGATCAAACGCATCCAAGAAGTCATATCCGCCGGTTTACATAACACTCTATCGAGACAGACTTTCAAGGTTCTAGAAAAGTGCGATCTGCACTGATGAGGAATGCTGGAGACAGTGGTGAACTGTCTCTGAAGTGCATCATTAAGCAGGTCCGGGGAGAGATAAAAAGGCTCATCTTCTAACGTGATAGCTGCACCACTGTCTACAGCAACTGAACCTTCGTCATGCCTGTTCAAACCATGAATGAGAAAGTATACGGAGGAGCCATTGATAGGTCCAACAATGATATCTGTATGTGACGCAGCCTGACCCTTACACGGCATCCTCCAAGCATGTATTTTCATGCACTGACTGCATAACCACATGCGCAGGTGAAGAAGAACTCTCTTCCATGCACGGTAGACTTGCAAATCAGTTGAAAGTAAGGCTCTGCAGCTTCTCTTGTTATCTGTCGAGTGAAAATGCCTGTCCTGCAGATGCTTGAAGAAAGAACCCTTGACGTACCCTCAGCCATTCACTTCATCCAAACATCCATCAACGTTTTTGAATGGACAATGGCAATGCCCACCAAACGAACCAGTATCTTCAATGGACTGAGACACTGCAGGTTGAATAGGAGAAGGTGGATGTTGTGGCGAGTCAGGTAGAGGAGCAGGAGGTTGCAGCTGTGAGTTGCGAGAGGATCTTTTCGAAGCAGGCATGATAAAGAATCCTAAAAGGGAAAATAGCAAAAACCCTAAAAAGGAAAACGAAAACCTAGTTCGATTAGAAAAACCGGAAAGCAAGAAAAAAACCGATGGAAAATCCAAAAAAAAAAAACCGAAGAGAGAATCAAAGCAAACTGCAAGGAAAATACGTCCTAAATCTGAATGAATCGGTGATGAGAAAAAAAATTGATGAAAATTCCTGGATTACAGTCGCCGGGAAACCACCAGAGCCCATCGCCGGGAAAAGATCTGTATAAATGAAAAATATTTGAAAATATTTAAGATATTCGTATTTATAAGAATATTATATTTCCGAAAGTATGAAAAATATAAAAAGATCAGTCTCCTTCTTTGGTCATTCCTTGTCCGAATCATGAGTCTGGATCCAACATCTTTTCTTGGTAATATGCTAGATCAGAAAGATCAACTTAAGAGTAAGTCTGCATCTTCTCTTGATATTAAGAGTAAAATCAAAAAGAGAGTGTAGTTGCAGGAAATCCTACACTACACCCCTCACTAGAATTCACACAACTAAGACATTTGAAGATGAATAACTATGATTTTTATTGATTAATTCTTTGAATGTTTACAAGATATAATGGAAAAGAGCTAAAGAAATTACAATCACCACAAACTTTCTCTCTCCTAATGACTTGCCTAACACTCGAAAAAAGATCCCCCACAACAGACTTTCTCGACTCTTTATATAGGGTAGTACACAATGGATGACAGCTAAGCTGTACTTTATTTTCGGGAATGACTTGCGAAATATTGCAAGTGTACAAATATATAATCTCGCAAATCTTCTAAATCTCGCTAGGTCTTCACATCTTTCTCGTGTTTTAGCTGTCGTCATTCATTGCGTCATTCATATTATTCGTTTGCGACACTTTCGCAATGCTGTCGTTTATTGATCTCGCGAAGTATTGATGTCGCGATATTCTGATCTACATCTTGCCTCTTCTCATGTCTTCTCTGCGAAGAAGAGAATGTCATGAGAATTAGTATTTTAAAATGCCGCAACTGTTCATATTTATCTGTTACGATCCCGTACTTTTACACAGAATTTATTACACATGTTTCTTCTTCCACTCTTTTCTTGACACGTCCCTTTCAACCGTTTTTTCTTGACCATTCACGTCCCCTCTCGCATTAAATGCATTTATCTTCTTGAGAATTCTTCTCTATATATAGTTTTCTCACCCTCCTCTTCTTCTTTTTTACTTTCTCTCTGCAATTTTTTCTTCAGTTCTCTTCCTCCGCAATTTACATTTTCGCATCTTTGTAAATCTTCTTTTTCTTCTTTCTCTTGATCTTTAATTCTCTAATCATTCCCATATTCTGAGAATGGCTCCACCTGGTCGTAGATACGAAACCCTTTTGGGTGAGACTCAAAAGAATTTACAAGAGAAGGGTTTCACCTTGTCTACTATTCCCAATCAAGAATCTTCATCTATTCTTTTTGCAAAGTTGTTTACTGATCATCATTGTGATGATCAGAAAATCATAATCTCGCTAGGTCAACTCCTCGCAGGTCTTCCCATTCCTCTCTACAATCCCGAACTGCCCTTTTTCTATGAAATTCTTGCTCATGAGAAATTCTCGCGAGCTATTTGTCAATTAAGTGGTGATTGCATCCGTCTAATGCTTGAATTCGCCAATCGTGGCGCTGGTAAGGGATCTCTATATCCGATAACGTCGAGATCCTAAATTCGCAAACTTAGAGATAGCCGCTGAAAAGTACTCAGTAGAAAACTTTTTTGAAAATTATGAAGTGATAAATATGAAGAATGATAAATCTCGATGGGGTGCTCGATTGAAAAGAAAAGAGAACATTCCCGACGATAAGATACTCATGTTAGATATTGATTGGCACTCTGGCAAGAACAATGTTCCTCGCTATTCTAAAGATGAGAAATGGTGCGTCTTTCCGCTATTTTTGAACGGACCTTACATTTCAGGTTCCAGTATACTCCCTGCGAATCTCGCAAATTATCATCCTTGGGTATTTAATTGGCCCGAGAAAGCAAAAGAGGTATACTTCCTAACTTTTACTTATTTTACAATCTTCATTTCCTCTTATGTCTAATCTCGCGAATTTTTCAGATCATCAAATTGAGAAGGAGCTACAAAAGAAATCCAAAGGCGAGTACTCTGGCGATACTTCGTTCAATCACGGATGAAGTAAGAAATATTTTTCCTTATTACTTTTAACAATATTGTTGCCTCTGTTTCTTATCTTCATTCGTGTGCGAAGGTTGGCATTGAAGAGAATGATATTTCTGAAGCTGCGAAGACTAAAGGCAAGAATAAAATCACTCTTCGCAAGGATAAATCTTCTGCTCCATCTTCTAAAAAACGGAAAATCCATTCCTCTTCTCACTCTAATTCCCAAACCAGCGAGAACTCTGATGAAGATAATGATGAGGTTGGCACTTCTTTTGCGAAGGAGAATCATTCAGTCGAATCCGCTATGGCGCAACTGTCTAGTGTTTTCTCTGATTCTATGCAAGGAATGGGAGATGATCGTTTTTCTGCTTCTTGCGAAGCTCTCGCAAATATCTGCGATGCACCCTGCTAGCGGATAATGATTCTTTTCGTGGAGTTTCCAGGACAATGACTCCCAGTTTCTTAAATGCACTTAGTGCCTTGGTATGTTCATATTTCTTTATTTCTTTGTGATTTCGATTATAAACCTTATCTTAACAGTTTCTTTACTTTTCTTTATAGTCTGGGAGAGCTTCCTTGGTTGTTGCCTCAGAAGGAAGTTGAATCTTCTACCCAAAAGAATAAAATATCTACTCTTCAAAGTATCTACTCTTCAATGAGACTGCCGCTCTTCGCGAAAGAATTCAACAATTGGAAGCTGAATCTTCTACCCAGAAGAATAAAATATCTACTCTTCAAAGTGCTAATCAGCAACTTTATGGTATAAAACTCTTCTCTTTTCTTCGTTTTTACTTTGTCATTTATCTTTCTTTGCCTGACTTATCATTTTCGCAGACATTTATAACCTTTCTGACGAAGCCATCCTTCTCCATTCATTTCCTGAGCCTATGGATAATGATGCTCTTCTCGCTCACCTCAACGAATCTTTAAGTAGTTCGTCAAACAAAATTAACTCTCTATCATTAAATGAACTTCAAACCAAATTTCGTCTCTTAGAAATTGAGCATAGATCTAGTTTAGGTTTAGCCAACCGATTTAAAAGTTTATATCTTAGTTCCCACGAGAATAATAATATTCTAAGGAAGAAAATTAATAGCCTTATAGATGACAAGGATCGCATTGCTAATCAAGGTGCACAAGCATTAGCGAAATTCCAAAAAACCTTCTTGAAGTCCAAATTGAACGAGATGAATCTCTTCGCCAAAATGCCATACTTAATGAGCGAGAAAATCAAATTCGTTCACTTCTTGTCATAAATAGTGATGATGAATTCGCTTGGGCTGCGAAAGTTCTAGATAATGCCGGAAATAATTTAGGTGTTAGCGTCGGCCTTCTTCATGCCGAGCATACTGCCTTGGTTAAAGATATGATTTCTGACAGAGAAGGTTGTTAACTGTTCTTCATTACTTTACCACTTCTTTTTTGTGAAACTTCTATTAAATTACTGACTCATTGTCATTTGTTCGCAGAATCTGAGAAGAGGTTTCAAACTAGAATTAAGGAACTTGAATCTGAGAAAGCACAACTTGCAAAAGACTTCTCTCTTCGCAATGACAAATATTCTAAGTTGAAGAAGCAACTACAAACTACTGTAGCGAATTTCAATAATGATGTTGTCCGTTTTCGCAATCAAACTATTACAACAGTTTGTGATGATCATAGTATTCCTCTTTATTCATATCCTTGTCTTCTTGATGAAGTTCCTGAAAATATACCTTCCTTGGACGTCTCTGATAGTGATGCAAGCGAAGAAGAGGAGTCTGATAAAGAATCTGATGAAAAAGAAGAATGAACTGAGAGATAGCTCCATTTTCCTTTTTCTCTTCTTGTGATACTTGTACATTTATCCTTCTAGCCTTCCATTTTTGTAATCTCTTACTGTAAATCTATCATATGAAAATAAATAACAAGTTTTTACTCTAATCATTCCCATACTTGCCTCTGTTATTTATTTTCACATGAGAGATTAAATCGATAATCTTTAAGTAATAATACTTCTTAGTTTCGCAACTGCTATTGTTAATTCTTCACAAATAAATGAAGAAATATAGCTATTTTCACAAGTTTAGTTGGTTACTCAATTTCTTGTGTGATCTTATCTTTATTTATGTTGAAATTCATCATTGCGACAAGATCGCAGGACGTCTTTACATTTTCATGTAATGACCCATTGATCTTGCCTTATCATTGCTCTTGTGTGGTCTTATTTTGCCTTCCTAGTTAAAGGTCTTATTTTGCCACCCCTCATTTTTGTGTCAATGTGACAGGCCTAAATATTCTTACGAACATAAAGTCCCATGACATTGCCGTCTTGCGACAAAATCGCAGGACGTCTTTACACTTTCATGTAACGACCCATTGATCTTGTCTTATCATTTCTTTAGTATTTTTGCCTCTGCAGGATATTTTTCTTGCGACAATATGACAGGCCTAAATGTTCTTGCGAACATAAATCCCCATGACATTGCCGTCTTGCGACGAAATCGCAGGATGTCTTTACACTTTCATGTAAAGACCCTTTGATCTCGTCTTACCCTCGCGTTAGTATTATTTCCTCTTCAGGATCATCGCACAAATATGACAAGCCTAAATTTTCTTGCGAAAATAAAGCCTCATGACATTTGCGTCTTAAGACACTTATCATCTCCCTAATGGAGGGTGCCGCCCTTATCATCTCCCTGGTTGCCCCTTCAAGGAGGCGTACATCGGCCATACAAGACTATCTCCTCCCATCCGGTCTTAACAACAACCATTTTTTTTCGCAGCCTCTTATCCCTTATACCTATAGGGTTTATGGTTACGAGACTGCACCCTAAATGGAGTTTTCTTCGGGCCGAGTGCAGCATGTGCCAAGACTTGCCAAGAATGGCCGAGACACTTCAAATGCCCCAGGCACTCTTGGCTCAACCGTGTACCTCGGCGCCTTGGTCATACACTGACTCCTTGGAAGAGACCATCGGTCGTCCAACCAGGGTATAACCTTATATATATAGTTGGAAATCCAAGGTATCTCCCTCGGATGGGCTTTATTGACCCCAAATTTTCATGACTCGGGTTCCAGGGGCGGTGTAACCTTTTCCCTGAGCCATGTCAAGAGATACCCCCTTATATGACGCACTTTATGTCTTATATTTGCCTCTTGCGAAATATCATTCGCGAACTAGGGTGTACGCCATAAAGGTTTGTCCCATTCACTCATTCTTTCATTTCTATCAATTCTTGCAATCATTCACTGATTTCTGATTCTTTCTTCTTCATTATCTTTGTGAAATTATCACATAATCTTGCTTCATTTGTTTGTGATCTTCTTTGTAATTATTTAACCAAACTTTCTTTATATTCATGAATCGCGAGACTTTCGCGTACTCCTTCCTTGATCATCATATTCTTTGTACTTTTGACATATCTTTGTCACTCCAAACACATTTTTTTTTTACAACTCTAAAATCAACTATTTATTTCTTACACTTCTTATTCATGTTGCTCTCTGTTTCTTCATTCAAATTCCCTGATATTTCTTTCCCTTTTGCGAGACCATTGCAATTTCCAATTGTTTTCAAGCATTTGTTTCGCAATATATCTTCATCTCTCACTTCTATTGTGTCCACCATCAATCTTTCTCTTCTTTGTTCTTCTTTGATATTCCGCTTCCAATTCTTCTTTTGAGCAGCCCTTTCCTCGCAAGACTCCACATCTACTTCATAGCACTTTTGTCCCTCAGCCCAATCTCCTTTTATAACTCCAACACCACTGGGATGAGGAAATTTGATGCACTGGTGGTAAGTTGATGCTACACCCAAGATCTCATGTAACCAAGGTCGCCCAATTAATGCATTATAGGGGGATTCCACATCGACTATGCAAAACAAGACTTCTGTTGGTAATCCTTTTAGTGGTATTCGCATACAAATTTCTCCTTTAGGTTTATTGGCAGTACCATTAAAACCATAAATCTTATAGGTTGAAGGTATCAAGTCTTCGTCTTTCCCTCCCATAGTCTTGTAAGTATGGTAAAAAAGGATGTTTACAGAGCTTCCAGTATCAATTAAGATTCTATTTATAGCCCATGAATTTTCTGCCCCATCATCTTCATCGTCAACAGGTTTTGGGTTAATTTCCAATCTTACCACTAATGGACTGTCATGCATCTCGCCACCCTCAGGTACCTCTTCTGCGGTAAAAGAAATAATCTGCATTTGCCATTCTTTTAGTGGCGATGTCTTCGCGATGTTCATTACTTCTCTATTGTCATCATCTCTTGCGAAAACCCTACTGAGAACACTATCATGAAAATCTTCGATTGTCCTGTACGAATGTACGATAGAATTGCAGAACAAGTTTTTGGCCTTCGCTCCAACTTCTACTACAAATGTTTCTTTCCCTTTTGTTGTATTTACTCGTGAATTTATGGAGGTGTTGGTAATGGTTGAGTATTCTCTTCACATTTTAAGAATTGGTTTAGCTTCCCTTGGTCTGTCATTCTGAGGATGATTCTTTTTATATTCCTACAATCATTTGTTAGGTGTCCATGAAAATGGTGATAAGAACAAAATTCATGACTTCTGTCACCTGGAGGCGGTTCATTCCCCATGTTCCATGGTGCAGGTATGTTTTCCATCAAGATTATAGCTTCCCATATTTTCTCCACGCTAGACATCAGGTATGTCAAACCATTTCAAAGCTTCTCCTATCAGACTTGATGCAAAATATTTGCACAATATAGCATCATGATTCTCCCATTGTAGCATACATCTCATATAAGCTTTGATATGCTGTATCGCGCAAGTTGTTCCATCAAAAATGCTGGTTAATGTCGGTAAATTGCACTTCGGTGGTATTCCTCCTAATTGTATCTCTTGTGTGAACGGAGTTTTCGCAGCTTCTTTTATAGCTTCATCCAACTGTCTCTTTCCTCCTCCCCTTTTCTTTGTTCATCATTCCTCTCATTTCGCCAATTCTCTCAAAATTTGTTCATTTACATCGAGAATTTGAATCTATTGGTCTTTTTAGTTCCGCTTCTCTTCTCCTGCGTTCATGTCTGCTTTGATTTTCATCATTCTCTTCTCGTCTTTCTCTGTGATCTTCTCCTTCACTTCTTTCACGAATTCGCACACCGTTATATCTATCAATTTCTCTTCTTTGTTGCCTATCAGCTCTCCTTTGTGCTCTTTCATATTCTTCATTAATATTATCATTGTTGCGATTTTGTTCTCGCCTTCTTTCTCGATTATCATGATTATTCTGGCGAATTGCCTCTTCTAACTCCTGTTCTTCCATTTCTATTCTCAATCTTTCTCTCTCGCGAGCTAGACGTGCTTGTTCAACATAATGTCTTTCAATTTCATCCTCAATCTCTTTTTGCTTCCTCTGTGCTTCTCTCCCATGCAATATTCTTCTTCCTTCTTCTTGATTTTCTTCATCAATTGGATTATTCTGCCTCTGACGCTACCTATTTCCTCGATTTCCACCATTCTGCCCATTTTGAAAAGTCTCGGGACGTGGAACATAACGATCTTCCATCATTTCTCTTCTCTCGCAATGTTCTGTGCCTGGATTTTGTGTTTCTTCTTGGTTTTCTTCATCGCATTTTCTCGTAGGTAAAATTCTCCTTCTTTCCTCTCTAACCGATCTTGAACTTGACCTTGTAGTGCTTCTCGACCTTCTGTTTTGTAATCTGATATTTTCCATCCTCATCTCATGATTCTGTCTTGTCAAATTTGCACGTTCCTCTGCCTCTAATCGTCTCTCTTCATGTATTGTTTGTCTCAATGCTTCTAATGCTGCGATCTCTTCATTTCCATGAATTATTTCTCCAATCCCTTCTCGGTCTCTCTCCTCTTGTCTATTGTTTTCCAATTGTTGTTCTTCTCCCCTTTCGTCCACGTAGTCGATCTCCAAGTATGCACACTTACTCTATCATAATCCACGTTCTATCCGCTCTTTGGTTGAATTGGTGATTGAATTTGATTTTCTTCATTATTCCTTATGTTCCTTCTTGAGGATTCTCCCATTTCATTTCTCTCTTCTCCGGCAAGTCTCCTACTCCTTCTAACAGTTGTTGGTTGCTCGGATGCATTTCTCCTTCTAGCCATTTCTTAATTTTGGTAAACTGTTAAAAATTATATGAAATCCCTTCCCTGCTACTCCAAATTCTTTCAAATCACGATGTCAGTCCTTACTCTCTCCCTGTTTCTAGCGCCAATATGTAGTTGCAGGAAATCCTACACTACACCCCTCACTAGAATTCACACAACTAAGACATTTGAAGATGATTAACTATGATTTTTATTGATTAATTCTTTGAATGTTTACAAGATATAATGGAAAGAGCTAAAGAAATTATAATCACCACAAACTTTCTCTCTCCTAATGACTTGCCTAACACTCGAAAAAAGATCCCCCACAACAGACTTGCTCGACTCTTTATATAGGGTAGTACATAATGGATGACAACTAAGCTGTCCTTTATTTTCGGGAATGACTTGCGAAATATCGCAAGTGTACAAATATATAATCTCGCAACTCTTCTAAATCTCACTAGGTCTTCACATCTTTCTCGTGTTTTAGCTGTCGTCATTCATTGCGTTATTCATATTATTCGTTTGCGACACTGATCGGTTGTCAATCCGTCAAAAATAATTTCACTTTCTTACTCACTAAATTTAAATGAAGTACAAGGTAAGGAAGAGTTCGTTTCCACAGAGAGGCAATTGTTGTTATGCGATTTTCAGTTTCTAAGGTAACCAAAGGGGGATGTTTGTTGTTTTAGCGAAATACTAAAGTAAAAATAAAATAAAGCAAAGCAGATAATTGGAATAATCAATAAGGAGAAGATATTGGTCACGGGATAGTATCATTCACAAACATGTATTTTCATCAATGATTAGAATTGGTATTTTAATCTCTCATTTACTAATAGTCCTAGGATACCTTGATCGCAAGTATATCCCGCTAATTCCCTGTTTTCATCACAACCACATTAAAAGATGCATATGTGAATTCTTCCTAGAAAGCAACCTAAAGTGTAAAAGCACAATTAGATTTAACTCCCTAAAAGCAATAAGTTCCATGGAATAAGACTAATCAATGCAAACGAATGTGTAAAAGCACTAATCGTTTTAACAAAAGTTATGATTCACTTGTGACTAGTAGGATATATCACTACAAGCACTACCCACAATTATGCTACTTAGAAATCAGGGATAAACAACTTTTTCGTATTGAAAACCCTAATATAGCTCTAGAGATGAATGTAAATCGGATTCATTCCGGACTCAACCAAACAAACTATCAAATCATATAACACTATTAATTGTGAATCACAAACAATAAAATTTTGAGACAAAACTAATTCATTGAATCATATAACATATTGAGAAATCAACTTTATCCCTTAACCAATAATATTTGTTTAGCTACTCATAGCTATGGAGTTCATCATAAAAATATTAATTAAAAAGAAGAAGATGAACAAAAGCAAACCCTAGAAGCGTAAACAAAACCGGCTCTCCAAAGTTCCAAGAATAATATGTGTGATCCAAAGTTGTAGAAGACTTTCCTTTAAATAGCTCTCTTGTTTCCAAAATTAGGTCTAGTCTTCAAAGTCCATTAGATGAAAATCCACCAAGCCCATGTGTGAGATAAACCCATGTAAAAACTCTGCCCAAAAACGGTCGCCGGAAAGCTGGTATTATGGCCGGAAATTGGCCGGAATCCGACATCGGAAAATAGTTCAGGTGACCGGCAAAGTCCGCCCGGTCACCGGTCAACGAGTCACATCGGGTCAACTCGGTCAGACCGATTTAACTCAGAGTCAGGCCGAGTCGTATGAGTCAGGTCTGAGTCGAATCAGCTAACTCATCTGAGTGGATGAGTTGGTATTGGCCAAGGCCATTGCACTGGCCTAAGCTCTGTGATGCACAATCCTTGTGCCTCCAGCCATAATGGCTAAGCATCTACTCCCATATCACACCTGCAACACACACACCACTCCCCTACAATTATACTCATATTCAGCACCACCATTTCTTCTCATACAAACTCCATCTGCAGCTTCTTGCATGCACCTACTCTTCCATGCTTCTTCTTTGCTGAGTGCACCAGAGCTGCACCCTGTAATTCAATTTCACCTGAGAAAATAGCAACTTGCACTCCACAGCAACATCTCCAAACCCTTGTAACCAATTCAATCTCAGACTCAATTGCAGCGAGAACCCATCTGCAATACTGTTATTCAACACACAGCTAAACCCATAGCAGCGACTGAAGCATCATCAACAGCTACTGGAACTTAACCACCTGAACAGCATCACCTTGCATCACCAGATCCTGCAATTTCAGATTACATACCACTGAACCATTCTTGAGTCTCAAAGCTACAGCACACATAATCTCCATATTGCACTTATTAACACCTGCCTCTTGCACCACCAGAACAGGCAACACTAAACCATGACAGGACACTAACAACCCCTGCCATATGGTTAAATCACTCCATCTCCATCAAGCCAAATACCAGCAACAATTCCATCTGAACCTCTACCATCTCAGTCATAACCCATTTCTTGTAACCTGCAGCTCAACCTCATGGCTCGCAATTGCAGCTGCAGCTCATTCCACAACCACAACACAATCTCAGGCCAAAGGCAAACCCTGTAATACTATAATCTTCCATTTCAGCTCAACCTGCACCTAACATTCATCTAAACCTCAGTCACTGCAATCAGAAACAAGCACCAGCACCATCATCTTCTCCCTGAGTTCAACCTAAAACCCTTGAATCTCCTCATAATCACCTATTCCATAGCCAACAACACCAGTTCTGCCTTCAAATCTTGTAACTCATCATGAACTCAACAAAACCATCACTTCAGCTCAGCTTCTCACCTAAATCACGACCCATTCAGCTATGAACTTCAACAGCAACAGATTCATGTCTTCTGCATTGCCTTATACCAACATTTCCATCCAGGTCTTGACCACAACACCACTTGACCACCAGCAGCATCAGAACTCAGCCCACCAACACAGCTCTCAATCTGTAAACAACCATTTATTTCATGGTTTGCCTTGATTCTTCTTAGTTGAGTCTCAGAGCTCTTAAAATCGATCCAATTCCACAAACCCTTGTTAACAACAACAACATCTCCAACTGCAACTCATTTATAAAGTCGAAATGGGTAAGAACCCATCGATCTATCACCAATTTCTCCATTCCTCATGAACCCAGAAAACCAATTCAAACCCTCTTCTCGATTGATTCTTAAGACAACATCAAACAACATCTCAATCATCATCTTTCACAGCCCCAATTCCCCGATCTCTCTGAAATACGTCACCACCATTTTCTCTCGTTTCTCTTCGATTTGACAGACCCATCTCATCACAGAAACTTGATTCATCCATCTCAAAATCGAACCCCGTAAAACCCAGATCTGTCTTCAGTTCTTCCTCTCTTTACCATCAAACCCTACTCTAGATCAAACCCAGACCCATCGAGTGATTCCTCATAAGCTCTTGATATGAAACATCAGTGATAACAAATCCTCTTTATGACTCCAATCGATCTCCATTTCATTTTGGGATTTCAGCAGTTGTAGTGCCGCCATCGGACAAAGACTGGTATTGATGAGAGAAATAAATTTCTCTCTGAATTCTAAGTTTTCTGTAGGAATATCTAAGTGGATATAGCCACCCCTGTTGAGTAGATAAGGGCCACCAAAACTATTCGCCTTGTCGGTTTCAGGAAACCGACGGCCTATTCACTTCTTTGCTCAACCGTATCTAGCTTCGCTCGCCCGTGAGTTGGTCTTTTCGCTCTTTTCCGCTCCAAATGGATGCTTTCTCTTTCTTTTGCTCCGTGCGACTCCAGAGTATCTAATAGCTCAAAAAAATGCGTAAAGTACATAATTCACAAGAAAAATAACAAATTAAAGCGTAACTACTAGATAGTAAATTAGGTGTTTTAGACACCTATCAGATTCCCCCACACTTAGACTTTTCTAGTCCTCGAGCAAATCAAACAAAACAATTTTAAAGAATACATACAACTCCGTTTCGTCGAGGCTACGGTTACTCTTTGCATAAATAACAAGCCTTTAAACCCCTAGGTGTCCCTAGTGGACGAGTTATAGTCTCGTGAGGGTTTACTAGAGATATACCCACAAAACCTACTTTACCAACTTACTAGTTCTCCGAAATGATAGTATCCAACGCGCTAAGAAGACATAGAAATTCTGCACACTAGTAATAAGAAGTTAGACACATAAATGAACACAATCTCATCCTTAAAAGTTGAGAGAGAAATAACCATCCCTTCTCGAAAGAAATTCGGGTTCGGAGTGATCGAAAGTCTCGACTCTGCCTCACAAGAAAGGGTTTTATGAAGTTGCTCTCAATAATAAACAGCTTTTTATGGGTCACACATGTGTCCAGGTTGGAATGAAGAGAGAATCCTGCGACACGTTGAATGGTAGGAAGGTAAAAACCCTCCGAAGTATTTTAAAAACCCACATCTTTTACAAATTTTTGAAAACCCATTTTTCTGACGATCTCTAAGAAAGGAAATCAACCACTTAACGAAGGTGGGAATATGCTTACTTACCTCGTTATCCGTTCGGTGTGCAGCTAGCACCACTCTCACAGCATCCATAGAAACGTCTTCGGTCTTCAATCGGTGTCTTCATCTTCGTCTTCGGTCTTCAACTCTTGATGATAACTCTTGAACTTCGTAGAATCTCGACAATATGATTCTTTCCCTCAAATTCCTTATTGCTTGAAACTTCTTTGTAGATATTCCTTCTTCCATTAACTTTATTGAATACAAAACTAAAAACGAACTATACAAACCCAAAATATTAAAAAAAAAAAAAAAAATCTTTTTCTTTTTCTCTTTTTTTTTTTTTTGTCGAAATTTTTTTTATCAATTTTTTTTGAACATAAAAAATAAAACAAATACAAAATAAAAACGAAATAAAACAATAAAACTAGTAATGAACCTAAAGAAATTTTCTCTTGTCTTATTATTATTATTATTATTATTATTATTATTTATTTTTTTTGAGACAAGAGAAAGTAAAATACAAATAAAATAAAAAAGTAAGTACAAAGGCCATGGTGTAAGTACTTTACCGCTTGATTTTTCACAACTTATATGTCTTGATATCATAAACTTCTCGAACTCTCATCCTTGATAATTTTCACTCTTGTACAATAGTCTTCAACTTATAAAAATTCTGCTCCTTGTTTTGTTGCTATACTTGAATCTGAAATCTGCTCATTTTTGTATTGTTGCTTGTAAACCATGAACATGTTCAACTTTCCTTCAAATTTGTGATGCTCCTCTTGTTGATGATGATGGTGTTTCTATGGACCTGTTGGTGTAGAGAGAGATAAGGTGGATGGTGCTAACTGCGAACAAGATTACAAGTGGTATGTAAGTTAGCAATTCGATGTCACCATCATGGTTGATAAAAATAGCACTCAAGAGATCAAAATAGTGCTTCTATGGTGGGAGGTTGGGCAGCTCACCATTCTGCCCGGAATTTACGCACGGTGACACACACTCTAAAAGCACAAATTTAGACAGGTACAAAGAATTGAAGGTTGGTGCCTCACATTATGTAACATGGGTAGTCTCCACTATAGGGGATCACTACTCGAATACCGAATTCGATCCGCACCTTATTTTCCTTTGGCATGGTTAAATCCAACTTTAACTCTCATACAATTAAGAAACCCGATCATGTTCTCTGTCATCTCTAAGTTCAGTCACTCTTATGAGATTATCGATGTAATCTTAGCGACATGTATACTATGTGACTCTAAACTAACTACAAGTTGGAGTTTTCTTATTCACTAGTTTACACAAAAGTTGAAAATTTTCAAAAATTTACAACGCAAATGCTTAACCACTCCCCCACACTTAAACTTTACATTGTCCTCAATGTAAATTGAATCGTCCAAAGTAAGTCAAGGTGGGAAACTCTAACAAGAAATCAGAAAAAATAAAAAACAAGACATGAAAAAACTAAAAACAAGACAAGAAATAAATACAAGACAAGAAATACTCATCCTTTGGGTTGCCTCCCAATTAGCGCTTGGTTTAAAGTCGTCAGCCCGACTATCTCCTTGCTTTCTATGACTCCTCCGGAGGAGTACATCCACAAAGTTAACTCCTTCCACCACTTCGGAAGTGAAATTCTCATAATATGGTTTCAACCGGTGCCCATTAAATTTAAGTTCTTTCCATGTAGCTATGCTACGAATTTCCACTGCACCATGAGAAAACACATTAGTAACAATAAAAGGTCCGATCCATCGTGACCTTAATTTACCCGGAAATAAATGCAAGCGAGAATTAAACAAAAGTACTTTCTGCCCAATGCAAAATTGTTTCCTAGAAATAATGTTATCATGAAATTCTTTCGTCTTTTCCTTATAAATGCGTGAGCTTTCAAATGCATCATTCCGAAGCTCCTCTAGCTCTTGGAGTTGTAACTTCCTTTGCTTTCCAGCCCCATCCATCTCCATGTTACATTGTTTAATAGCCCAAAACGCCTTATGCTCAATTTTAACGGGTAAATGACAAGGTTTACCATACACAAGCCTAAAAGGAGACATCCCGATAGGTGTCTTGTATGCGGTTCTATAAGCCCACAAAGCATCATTAAGTCGCATGCTCCAATCTTTCCTTGTTGGGTTCACCGTCTTTTCTAGAATAGATTTCACCTCCCGGTTAGACACCTCGGCTTGTCCATTTGTTTAGGGATGATAAGGTGTTGCAATCTTGTGCGACACATTGTACTTCGTCAACAAGCTTTGCAAAATCCTGTTTTTGAAGTGAGAACCCCCATCGCTAATTATGGCTCTTGGAATTCCAAACCTTGCAAAAATATTAGCTTGTACAAAATCTGAAACCACTTTAGAATCATTAGTTGGGGTGGCTTTAGCTTCCACCCATTTCGAGACATAATCAACCGCAAGTAAGATATAAAAATTCCCATGGGAGTTGACAAAAGGCCCCATAAAATCAATACCCCATACATCAAAAACTTCAATAAATTGAATAAAAGTTTGTGGCATTTGATTTCGGGCACCTAGATTGCCGGTTCTTTGGCACCTATCACAAGTTGTACAAAATATATGTGCATCCTTAAACAAAGTTGGCCAATAAAAACCACTTTCAAGTACCTTGTGAGCGGTTCTCTTACTCCCAAAATGTCCTCCGCAAGCATAAGAGTGACAAAAAGACAAGATAGAATTAAATTCAGATTCGGGAACGCACCTTCGTATTACTTGGTCACTACCATGTTTCCACAAGTATGGATCATCCCATATGTATTGGTTCCCCAACTTCTTAAGTTTGTCCCTCTCAGCACGAGACAAGTTCTTTGGGATTTGTTTAGAAACTAAGTAATTGACAATATCGGCATACCATGGTTCTCCAAAGGCAATTGAGAATAGTTGCTCATCCGGGAAACTTTCACGCAATGGGATAGTCTCC
Organism: Papaver armeniacum; assembly: GCA_023531295.1. Classification (NCBI taxonomy): domain Eukaryota; kingdom Viridiplantae; phylum Streptophyta; class Magnoliopsida; order Ranunculales; family Papaveraceae; genus Papaver; species Papaver armeniacum. The sequence continues at coordinate 173,394 of JAJJWW010008409.1, forward strand.
TTGTCCACAGCAAGTCGGCTCAAGTGATCCGCAACGGTGTTCTCAATCCCTTTCTTGTCCTTGATTTCAATATCAAACTCTTGCAAGAGTAAAATCCACCATATGAGCCTCGGTTTCGCCTCTTTCTTTGTAAGCAAGTACTTAAGCTATTTGCATGATCAGAAAAGACAACAACTTTTGTACCAATTAGATAAGAGCGAAACTTTTCCAAAGCAAAAACAATGGCTAATAACTCTTTTTCAGTGGTTGTGTAGTTTTGTTGGGCCTCATTTAACGTTCTAGAAGGATAATAAATAGCATGAGGAAGCTTCCCCACACGTTGCCCAAGCACCGCACCAACCGCTGATGCGTGTCGTAGGTGCAATCAAATTAATTAATATTTCCACTCAATTAAAATTAATATAATGGAAGTCAAGTTCGTTCCCACGAGGAGCAAGAGATTCTAGTTGTAAAAATTGTCACGAAAGGGGGGTGTAAAAAGCAAAAGAAAATTAAAAGATAAAGTTGAAAGCAATAAGAGAGACAAGATCAAGGAATCCTTCTTCGTTACAAAACAATGAATCAAGTTATGTTCTTTTCTACTTGTTATTAGTCACAAATTATCACCAACCATAGGTAAAGCAGCTAGATCAGTGCTAAACCCCTAAATCCCTTGTATCACCGGATACGGAAGTTCTCGACTACCGGATTCTATTTACCAAACCACCTAGTAGTAGATCACTCTAGATATAATTTAAATAAACGCATTAAGATTTATGAACTTATTAGGTCAATATTAGTAGTTGGACTCTTAGATCAAGGTCTACTTGCTAACATTGTTTTCACACACAATTGCTCCACGGAATCCCTCCGCAAGGTCTCGTGTTTGCTACTTATGTAAAAAATCAAGAAACGATTACTTATCTCCTAACTTTCACTAGCTTTAGATTAAACCGACAAATCAATTTAGTTGGCCACCCAAACAATCTATCAATCAATCATGAATGTCATTAAGATCATTCCTATTAGTAAAAACAAACGATAATTATGTGAAAAACTTTAAGATAGAATTGAAAACAAAAACTTAAATCATATTAAGAACTAGGAATTCATCCTCAATCAATAATAAAATTAGCTACTCATGCTAAAGAGTTCACACAAAGAATAAGAAAAGAAAAGAAAAGTGTTGTGTGTGTAAAAGATGTAGAAAACTTCTCTATTTATAGGCTTCAATATTCTCCAAATCTTCAAAGGAATAGAATCCTTTTCCTTTAGCAATTCAATTTCCAAATTCAAGTCTTTCTCTTCTTCCATCTTCTCTTTCCAAGTTTGAGCCAAATTCTCCACCCAATTCCTAGTCCAAGTCTTCACACCCATGAGAGAAGTCCATCGAAAATTCTGGAATTTTTGGCTCGACGGAAAACTGGTATTATGGCCGGAATCCGACCGGAATAGTCGCCGCCGGCCACCTGAGAATCACTGCCGGTCAGTCGTCGTTTACTGCTTATCGGTCAAAGTCAACTGGTCAAACTGGGTCAAGGTCTGGGTCATGAGTCAGAACCGAGTCAGCATCTGACTCGGCTGACTGGTCTTGCACTGGCCTGAGTACTTCACGGCCCAGATGGCCATGCCTTCCCTGTCTGTAACTTCTCTTCTCAGCCAAGATGGCTGTGCCAACTGCAACTGCACTTAGATCATTCTTCACATCTCAGCTGCTTTCAAACCAAATCACTCTCAAGCCAACAAGCCCATTCATTCCATTGCGGGTGTAATCATTGGAGCTTCATACCCCTCGCAACTTCCTTAGCTACCAGTTGATACATCCACCAATGCCGCAACTGCAATGCACAAAACTCAAACCAACTGAGCCAATACCCTGCAATTTACACACTCCAGCTATAGCACCAACACCAACTCTACCCACTGCAACCCTCCATGTCTCACTGGCAGCAGCTTCTTATTCTAGTTCCAAGGCCTCCTACCCATTCACCACTACCTTGTGCAACACAAGCCATAAGCTGTAGCTGCTCTTGAACCAACATCTAACCATCAATTCCATCTGGTTCACAAGCCATCTTCCACCACAAGTCCTACCAGTTTCATACCCATTTGCCTGCAACATAGCCACTCCAGCTGCACATAACCCATTACACTGCAATGCCAGCCCTTGCAAATCACACAAACCACCTACCCCCTTGCAATCTCAAGCACCTAACAACATCAAACCAAAACCTCAGTCTCCATTCCTAACTGCAGCTGCATCAACCATGCCAACACCTGCAATGTCACTGGGTTCAAGCCATCCCTGTAACCTAACAAGCATCCCACCTCTGCTGTCACAGCCAAATAAGCCCCAATTGGCCTTGTTCTTCTTCTCACACTCCACCAACATCAGCTGCAACATGGCTAAGCTACTGCACCACTACTCCACATCATAACCACTTTAGCTGAACTGCACCTTCTCTAGCTCATATTTGTTAACCAATTTGCACCATCTCAGCCTCAACTCAATCACCTTCTTTGTCTCTCGATTCATCACAGCAAAACCCATTAATTCTTTATCTCTGTAAACCCATCTCTTCTTCAAGCTCAATTCTGCACCCTCATCAAATCACCACAGCACTGATCCGACATCATTCAGAAGCTCAAACCCACTTCTATTTCACTCAATAACATCGATTTCTTCGTGATTCTCCTCCTCAGCAGCATCAATTCCGAACGGCAATAATCATCACAGTAAACCCTAACTATTAACCCATCTATAATTTAACATTCATCCTCGATTCTATCGTCAACAGCTTCCATTTCAACCACCAACCCTTTTCTATCTCAGAATCATTTCTTCGTTTTGTCAACAAAGACTTTCTCGATCTTAATTTCAAAGAATTGCTCTCAATTTCTTCTCCATTATAGATTAGGTCCTAACCCCATCTATGATTTCCTCACTGATTCAGTAGCTTCATCCCCCATCTCTCAATTCCTCTATTTTCTCTTGGACGGAATACAGCAGCAGCCGCTGCTTCTTTCCAATTTCTGGCCGTCTGAATGAGCGAACCAGAATGTATTCTCGTTTTTAGGGTTGGGTGGTGAAGTGGGTTTGGATCCGGTTTCGGGTTTGGATCCGGATCTGAGCCATGGATAGGACCGACCCAATTGGATGCTATCCAGCATAACCATCCTCTGGATAAGGGCTACCCGGTGTTAGTAACACCCATTGCTGAGTGATAAGGGGTACCCTGAATGAGAGCCCCTTAACCACCTATGGGCTCCAAATAGTCTTCGCCCTTGATGAAATGACAAGTTTGCCCTTTTTTGTTCAATTTTGGTGATTTCTTCTTCTTTTCCTCTGTGCGACTCCAGAGTACCTAATAACTCAAAAACACACGTAAAATACATAATTTACAAGAAAAATAGCAAAGAAAGCATAAACTACTAGATAGTAAATTAGGTGTATTCTACACCTATCAACCGCATAGTCACTTGCATCACACATGAGCTCAAAAGGTTTGCTCCAATCCGGTGGTTTAATGATAGGGGATGAAATCAAAAGTTCTTTCAAACGATTGAATGCCACCACACATTTTTCATCAAAGTTAAAAACCACATCTTTTTACAATAAGTTACAAAGTGGTGATGCTATCTTGGAAAAGTCCTTGATGAATCTACGATAGAAACCTGCATGACCAATAAAAGAACGTATCTCCCTCACCGTAGTGGGAGGGGTTAGAGCACGGATAAGGTCTATCTTAGATTTATCGACTTCCAAGCCTTTATAAGATATTATGGCCTAAAACTATACCATGAGTTACCATGAAATGGCACTTCTCCCAATTCAGCACAAGATTTGTTCAACACATCGTTCAAGGATTAGAGACAAATTGTTCAAGCAAAGGTCAAATGAATCACCAAAGACATTAAAGTCATCCATGAACACTTCGATTATGTTTTCAACATATTCCGAAAAGATACTTACCATACACCTTTGAAAAGTAGCCGGAGCATTGCATAAGCAAAAGTACTGAAAGGACAAGTGAAAGTGGTTTTCTCTTGGTCCTCCGGCGCTATCACAATCTGATTATAACCTGAATAGCCATCAAGAAAGCAATAATAAGAGTGTCCAGCTAAACGTTCAAGCATTTGATCAATAAAAGGCAATGGAAAATGATCTTTCCTAGTGGTGGCATTCAATTTCCTGTAATCAATACAAATCCTCCAACAGGTTTGCACACGAGTTGGGACAAGTTCATTCTTATCATTCTCCACCACTGTCACACCCGATTTATTTGGTACTACTTGTACCGGGCTTACCCACTTGCTATCGGATATGGGATAGATAACACCCACTTCCAAAAGCTTTAGTATCTCCTTTTTCACAACTTCCATCATGGGAGGGTTCAAACGACGTTGTGCTTCCCTTGTAGGCTTTGCATCATCCTCCAAACGAATTGTGTGCATACAAACGGCAGGGCTTATACCCTTGATATTGGCAATTGTCCATCCTATGGCCGTCTTGTACTTCCTTAGCACCCTTAGAAGTTTTTGCTCCTGTAAGTCATTAAGCTCATTAGAAACAATCACAGGTAACTCTTCATTATCACCCAAGTACAAGTACTTCAAGTGATCGGGAAGAGGTTTCAATTCTAACTTTGGAGATTTAACAATTGAAGGTACAAGCTTCTCATCTCTGCATGGTAAAGAAATAAAAGAAATATTATGAGTTTCCGGGCATCCTTGTAGTGAATTAAGATCACCAAGGGCTTCCTTGACTTCATTACCACACTCTACACCATTATCCATGGATGTAGTTAACACGGTTTCCAAAGCATCATCACCATTTAATTCAAACATTTGTTGTGCCAATGTATCCATAACATCAATGGAGAAACAAGAGTGGACATCGCTAGGATATCTCATCGTCTCGAAAATGTTGAAACGTATTGTTTCTCCATCAAACTCCATGGTTAGCGTTCCCTTGTCCACATCAATTATGGTTTTCGCCGTTTTCATGAAGGGACACCCAAGTAGCAATGGAAGAGACGAGTCCGGTGAACCTTCATTCATCTCTAACACACAAAAGTTAGCTGGAAATACAAGTTGATTAACCTGCATAAGAACATCCTCAACAATACCCATTGGGTAGACATTAGAGCGATCGGCTAATTGCAATACAATTTCAGCCTTTTTAAGAGGACCAAGATCAAGTGAATTATACATTGACGCAGGCATAACATTAACGGATGCACCTAAATCCAACATAGCTTTGTTAAATGTTGTGTTACCAATTGTGACGGGAATGTCAAAACTACCGGGATCCTTGCACTTAAGTGGGAGTTTGTGTTGTAAGATTGCCGAAGCATTCTCCCCCACACTAAGCACTTCATTACCTTTGAGCCTTTTTTTGTTGGTACACAAGTCCTTCAACACCTTTGCATACTTTGGTACTTGCTTAATAGCATCAATGAGTGGTATGTTCACATGGATCTTCTTTAGAACGTCTAAAATCTCCTTTTCTAGTTCCGCCTTCTTAGAACTTGCAAATCTGCGAGGAAAAGGTAAAGGAGGAACATAAGTACAAACCGGAGTTTTAGAGTTAGGAATAGGTACCTCAGAAGTTTGGGGAGAATCCTCATTATTCTCCTCCAAAACAGGTTCCTTGGGTGTTTCCACCTTGCCCGAATCAGTAACTTCGGGTTGCACAAGTTGTGTACCACTTCTCAACGTAATAGCATTGACACCCTCTTTTGGGTTAATAGGTTGAGAAGGGAGTTTCCCACTATTTTGTGCCTTCAATTGGTTCAACTCAATATCCATGGAGCCCATTTGTGTTTGCAACTCCTTGATAGCACTCTTAGTTTCCTGTTGACTCTCTTTGAACATGGTAGAAATGCCTTGCATCATTGTTTGAAGCTTTGAATCAATATCGGAACCTTGATTTTGCATTGATTGTTGTGCTTGTGGTTGCCGAAATTGTTGTCTCGGCTGGAATTGTTGTTGTTGAGGTTGAAATCCACTTGAAAAGTTGAAAGTAGGTTGTTGAACCGCTCCTTGCTTGTTGGCATAGCTAAAATTGGGGTGATCTCTCCATCCCTGATTGTAAGTGTTAGAGTATGGATCATACCATCTTTGTTGATTTGGAAAGACCGCATTAGCTTGCTCATCTTCATAACATTGAGTAGAACTTGGTATAACCGCGGCTGCAACTTGTTGCATCATTGCCGACATGTTACCCATTTGTTGACGAAGTTCCTCAACCTTGCTCACTTCATTCACTCTTCTTAGAAGCACATCTGAACCACGACTCAAAAATTGTTGGGAGTTCGCTGCCATATTTTCAATCAACTCTCTAGCTTGTGCCACCGTCTTGCTAACTAGTGCACCACCACCCGCAGCGTCAATAAGATTCCTATCACTTGATTGGAGTCCTTCATAGAAGTATTGGATGATCATAGGATCACTGAATTGGTGGTGAGGGCAGCTTGACACCAATCTCTTGTATCGTTCCCAACATTCATATAAGGATTCTCCCACGTTTTGCTTCATCCCACAAATCTCCTTTCGAATTTGAGTAGCCTTTGATGCAGGAAAATATCTCTCCAAAAAGAGCTTCTTCAACCCATTCCATGTTGTGACACTTCCGGGAGGTAAATAGTACAACCAATCCTTAGCACTATCCATTAAAGAGAAACGGAAAACTTTCAACATTGCACCATCCGCCTCAACATCCGCTGGAAGCATAGCCGTGACAATGGTGTGGAAGTCCATAAGATGTTTGTTTGGGTCTTCATTCACCATGCCATGGAATTTTGGTAATTCTCTAAGCAACCCCGGCTTTATCTCAAAAGTAGAGTTCGTTTGAATAAACCCATGTTGTGTATCAAGCCTATGAGAAGCTAAGTCCTTGAGTGAACGATTTGCATCACCCATTGCTTCTTCTTCTTCAACTTGTGGTTCGTCTACGATTGGAACCTCTTGTTCTCCTTCTATTTGTACTTCTTTTTCCACTTCTAACTCTGGATTTTCTGTTGTGTCTTGACTTGGTTGGAGTATTGTGCCTCTTCGAGTATCTATCCCGCACCTTGGATAGTTCCAATCTTTAGAAGCCAGGGATTAGGTACCTGAAAACATTTCTCCAAAACAAGTGAGAAACAAGACAAGAACCGAAAAGCAAAGATAAAAGCAGAAATTATAAAAAGAAACTAAAAACTTAATAACAAGCCGTATGCCTCCCCGGCAGCGGCGCCAAAATTTGATCGGTTGTCAATCCGTCAAAAATAATTTCACTTTCTTACTCACTAAATTTAAATGAAGTACAAGGTAAGGAAGAGTTCGTTTCCACAGAGAGGCAATTGTTGTTATGCGATTTTCAGTTTCTAAGGTAACCAAAGGGGGATGTTTGTTGTTTTAGCGAAATACTAAAGTAAAAATAAAATAAAGCAAAGCAAAGCAAATAATTGGAATAATCAATAAGGAGAAGATATTGGTCACGGGATAGTATCATTCACAAACATGTATTTTCATCAATGATTAGAATTGGTATTTTAATCTCTCATTTACTAATAGTCCTAGGATACCTTGATCGCAAGTATATCCCGCTAATTCCCTGTTTTCATCACAACCACATTAAAAGATGCATATGTGAATTCTTCCTAGAAAGCAACCTAAAGTGTAAAAGCACAATTAGATTTAACTCCCTAAAAGCAATAAGTTCTATGGAATAAGACTAATCAATGCAAACGAATGTGTAAAAGCACTAATCGTTTTAACAAAAGTTATGATTCACTTGTGACTAGTAGGATATATCACTACAAGCACTATCAACAATTATGCTACTTAGAAATCATGGATAAACAACTTTTTCGTATTGAAAACCCTAATATAGCTCTAGAGATGACTGTAAATCGGATTGATTCCGGACTCAACCAAACAAACTATCAAATCATATAACACTATTAATTGTGAATCACAAACAATAAAATTTTGAGACAAAACTAATTCATTGAATCATATAACATATTGAGAAATCAACTTTATCCCTTAACCAATAATATTTGTTTAGCTACTCATAGCTATGGAGTTCATCATAAAAATATTAATTGAAAAGAAGAAGATGAACAAAAGCAAACCCTAGAAGCGTAAACAAAACCGGCTCTCCAAAGTTCCAAGAATAATATGTGTGATCCAAAGTTGTAGAAGACTTTCCTTTAAATAGCTCTCTTGTTTCCAAAATTAGGTCTAGTCTTCAAAGTCCATTAGATGAAAATCCACCAAGCCCATGTGTGAGATAAACCCATGTAAAAACTCTGCCCAAAAACGGTCGCCGGAAAGCTGGTATTATGGCCGGAATCCGGCACCGGAAAATAGTTCAGGTGACCGGCAAAGTCCACCCGGTCACCGGTCAACGAGTCACATCGGGTCAACTCGGTCAGGCCGATTTAACTCAGAGTCAGGCCGAGTCGTATGAGTCAGGTCTGAGTCGAATCAGCTAACTCATCTGAGTGGATGAGTTGGTATTGGCCAAGGCCATTGCACTGGCCTAAGCTCTGTGATGCACAATCCTTGTGCCTCCAGCCATAATGGCTAAGCATCTACTCCCATATCACAACTGAAACACACACCACTCCCCTACAATTATACTCATATTCAGCACCACCATTTCTTCTCATACAAACTCCATCTGCAGCTTCTTGCCTGCACCTACTCTTCCATGCTTCTTCTTTGCTGAGTGCACCAGAGCTGCACCCTGCAATTCAATTTCACCTGAGAAAATAGCAACTTGCACTCCACAGCAACAGCTCCAAACCCTTGCAACCAATTCAATCTCAAACTCAATTGCAGCGAGAACCCATCTGCAATAATGTTATTCAACACACAGCTAAACCCATAGCAGCGACTGAAGCATCATCAACAGCTACTGGAACTTAACCACCTGAACTACATCACCTTGCATCACCAGATCCTGCAATTTCAGATTACATACCACTGAACCATTCTTGAGTCTCAAAGCTACAGCACACATAATCTCCATATTGCACTCATTAACACCTGCCTCTTGCACCACCAAAACAGCCAACACTAAACCATGACAGGACACTAACAACCCCTGCCATATGGTTAAATCACTCCATCTCCATCAAGCCAAATACCAGCAACAATTCCATCTGAACCTCTACCATCTCAGTCATAACCCATTTCTTGTAACCTGCAGCTCAACCTCATGGCTCGCAATTGCAGCTGCAGCTCATTCCACAACCACAACACAATCTCAGGCCAAAGGCAAAGCATGTAATTCTATTATCTTCCGTTTCAGCTCAACCTGCACCTAACATTCATCTAAACCTCAGTCACTGCAATCAGAAACAAGCACCAGCACCATCATCTTCTCCCTGAGTTCAACCTAAAACCCTTGAATCTCCTCATAATCACCTATTCCATAGCCAACAGCACCAGTTCTGCCTTCAAATCTTGTAACTCATCATGAACTCAACAAAACCATCACTTCAGCTCAGCTTCTCACCTGAATCACGACCTATTCAGCTATGAACTTCAACAGCAACAGATTCATGTCTTCTGCATTGCCTTATACCAACATCTCCATCCAGGTCTTGACCACAACACCACTTGACCACCAGCAGCATCAGAACTCAACCCACCAACACAGCTCTCAATCTGTAAACAACCATTGATTTCATGGTTTGCCTTGATTCTTCTTAGTTGAGTCTCAGAGCTCTGAAAATCGATCCAATTCCACAAACCCTTGTTAACAACAACAACAGCTCCAACTGCAACTCATTTATAAACTCGAAATGGGTAAGAACCCATCGATCTATCACCAATTTCTCCATTCCTCATGAACCCAGAAAACCAATTCAAACCCTCTTCTCGATTGATTCTTAAGCCAACATAAAACAACATCTCAATCATCATCTTCCACAGCCCCAATTCCCCGATCTCTCTGAAATACGTCACCACCATTTTCTCTCGTTTCTCTTCGATTTGACAGACCCATCTCATCACAGAAACTTGATTTATCCATCTCAAAATCGAACCTCGTAAAACCCAGATCTGTCTTCAGTTCTTCCTCTCTTTACCATCAAACCCTACTCTAGATCAAACCCAGACCCATCGAGTGATTCCTCATAAGCTCTCGATATGAAACATCAGTGATAACAAATCATCTCTATGACTCCAATCGCTCTCCATTTCATTTTGGGATTTCAGCAGTTGTAGTGCCGCCATCGGACAAAGACTGGTATTGATGAGAGAAATAAATTGCTCTCTGAATTCTAAGTTTTCTGTAGGAATATGTAAGTGGATATAGCCACCCCTATTGAGTAGATAAGGGCCACCAAAACTATTCGCCTTGTCGGTTTCAGGAAACCGACGGCCTATTCACTTCTTTGCTCAACCGTATCTAGCTTCGCTCGCCCGTGAGTTGGTCTTTTCGCTCTTTTCCGCTCCAAATGGATGCTTTCTCTTTCTTTTGCTCCGTGCGACTCCAGAGTATCTAATAGCTCAAAAACACGCGTAAAGTACATAATTCACAAGAAAAATAGCAAAGAAAGCGTAACTACTAGATAGTAAATTAGGTGTTTTAGACACCTATCAGACACTTTCGCAATGCTGTCGTTTATTGATCTCGCGAAGTATTGATGTCGCGATATTCTGATCCTACAGAGAGATTTTCTTAGCAAGAAGGAAAGAGAGAATATGTTGAAGAAAGATCAGTGTATTGAAGCATTGACACACTTCTGTGTTCAATCAAAGACAGAATTACATGCTCTTGCAGAATCCTTCACTAAAATTTCTCACCTGCAAGAATTTCTGGTCAAGCAACAAGGTTATCTACTTGAAGAAATTCACAAGCTGGAGACTGAAAGTAATAATCCGCCTTCATTTAGCACTGATATGAAGGACTTAGTTGCAAAGAAAATAGACATCAGTTTTTGAATCCTTTCAATAATTGTATTAGGTCTATTATGAATAAAATTATTTTGGTTTATAATTTTTCTTGTGATAGTTTATGATTACATAGCATGTGCTTGAATGCTCTACTTATTGCTATGTATGTTTATGGGATGTTTGATTTCGGTTTTCTGACCTTAATATTCGATCTCATATGTTGTGAACCCTTATGGTTTGGGTGACTTTTTGGTTTAGCAGGATTAAGTTCTAGCCCATGTTGGTAGGCTTTATCAAAGGATCATCAGGGGTTCTGATTGAAACAATATGTGAAAAAGTCACAATATGTTGAATCATTTGGTTTAGCATAAAAGCATATGTGTTTCGGGGTTTTTCAACTTTTGCTTGCAATAGTTAAAAACCGGTTTTCAACCTTTTTCTGGTAAAGGTTGGTTGTTGTTATTCTTTCTTTTTTCATAAGGATGACAACATAATGATAATTCGGTATCAATTCTCCCTGGAAAGAAGATGCAAACATATTGGAGAAGAGGATGCGAAATTTGAGGTAACGACTTTATTAGTTAATCGTTTTCCTGTTTAAGAAAAGCCTGATTTTATTGCGTATATTTATTGCTTTTGCTTAACAAAATTTTGGTACAATTGATGTTTTGTTCCATTATTTGTGTATGGATGTGTGTGTGATTCAATTGTTTCCGGTTAAGAAAAACTATTGTTATCTTGCTTTATTATTTGATATCAATCGTTTAGGCTTACAAAATTTTGGTGCAATTGCGGTGCTTTAATGTCTATGTTGTTTCAATTGCTTCCGGTTGAGGTAAATAATTATGCAAGTTGATTTATTTGGTTTGTATGAATTGTTTATGGCTTAACAAAAGAAAAGGCTTTCGGGATGAATTGTTTAGTCCAATTTGATTCCGGATAAGAGAAACGAAGTTAATTCTGATCTTAGTTAGACTTATCAAAGTGGAAATTTCGGTTATTCAAGTCTAATCGAATGCCTTAACAAGAAATGCTAGTTAACTAACCTAGTACTTGTCTTGTTTAAAAGTGAAAGGTCTAAGTTATATGGATAATTAGAACCTGATGAGAAATATAGAGTTATCTTTATTTTGGTCTTATCGAATAAGCGATTGTATTTGTACAATCGGTTTAGCAAAAGAACTAAGGTGCTTAGTCGATTTTTGGTTTGCTAAACTATTAGGGAAAATTTTGTGTTCTTAGTTATTATTGTGATCTTGAGTATCTTTTACTACTTAGCATTATCAGTTCAACAGAGGCATCAATACTACTTAGTATCCGATTCTCTGAGCTGTATACATTACGTAGACTATGGGAAAATTAGTAGTCACATGTTTAATTCAGTCTTTGTTAATCAGGTTTTGTTCCAATGGGAAACAGTCATACATATGTAATATTATGATGCACTGGTCCTAGGTCTGTAAATATTTTTTCTTTTTAATATAACCTTTCCTCTTTAAAAAAAAAAGGATCGTTTCCACGAAGAGCATTGAGTTTTAGTTGTCAAAGTGTCACAAATGGGGGGTTTTGTTTTAGATTTTCAAAACAAAATAAATAATCAAAGCAAATAAGGTTGAATTGTAATCAATAAAGAGATATATGATCGAGGAATCCTTATTCGTTAATAAACCGTCAATGAGTTATTATAGTTGCCTACTCGTCGTTAATCATAGACTATTACCAACCGTGGAATAACATCTAGATCAGTGTTATCCCCTAAATTCCTTATATCACTGGATACGGAAGTTCTCGCCTACCAGATTCTATTAGTCTAAACCGCCTAGTAGTAGATCACTCAAGGTCTAATTTGGTCGAATGCTTTATCTTTTGTGAATTTATAGGTTGATCCTACTAGTTAGACTCTTAGATCAAGGTCTACTTTTTAGTGTTGTTCATACACATAATTGCTCCACAGAATCCCTCTACAAGGTTTTGTGTTCTCTACTTGTGTACAAGTTATTCGAAATTACATATCTCCTAACTTAATACTAGCAAGAGATTGAATCAACAAATAAATTTAGTTGCCACCTAAAAAATCTATCAATTAATCATAAATATTCATTATAGTATAAACAAACGATAATCATATGAAGAACTTCAAAGTAGATTAATATAATAACTCAAATCTTGTTTACAACTTAGAATTCATCCTCAATCAATAGGTGTTTAGCTACTCATGGATGTAGAAACATCCATGTTATACATATAAGAAAAGTTTAGAGATATCGTTACGATTGATAAATCGCTCTGAAACCCTAGCATTACTAGTAAGTTGGAAATATAGGTTTTGTGGGTATATCTCTAGTAAACCCTCACGAGACTATAACTCGTCCACTAGGGACACCTAGGGGTTTAAAGGCTTGTCATACGTGCTAAGTGTGACCGTAGCCTCGACGACACGGAGTTGTATGTATGTTTTTAGAAAAGTTTTGTTTGATTTGCTCGAGGACTAGCAAAGTCTAAGTGTGGGGGAATTTGATAGGTGTCTAAAACACCTAATTCTATAACTAGTATTTATGCTTTCTTTGCTACTTTTCTTGTAAATTATGTATCTTATGTTTACTTTTGAGTTATTTAGGTACTTTGGAGTCATTCGAGCGAAAAGAAGTGGAACTTACTCAAATGTTGGATTTATTTTTCATCATAGTGACGAGAGCGGAAAGGCGAAGCTATCGGCGAAATAACGAGGCCATTCCGGTTCCGTATGAGGAAGTTATGAGCAAAATCAAAGATTAAACTTGTCAGTTCCCCAAAGCTGACAGTACAAGGAAGAATAGTTTCGGGCAGCCCTTATCATATGTCTGGGTGCTTCTAGCTAATATGGCTATTACCAACACCTGGGATTGAGAGAATGATTTCTCAATCATTCAATCCCCAACTCAGAGGAGAGTCCATGGCGGCTCCATTATCACTCCAAGAAAGAGAGAATCCATCTGAGATTGTTGAACTGGTGGCGATTGAAGGCTGTTTCGCTGATACCGCAATGGAGCCTGGCAATGGGGAAGATGAAGGTGGTATTGTTGTTAAGATGGGTTCCGATCTGAAATCGTGAAATTAAGATCGAGCAGAAATTGATGATGGGATCTGAAATGAATCAGAGATGGAAGAGGAAGAGATGGGTTTGTAGTGACTCTGTGTTTGAACAACGAGATAGAAGAAGAATCAGAAGTTCAGATGAAATGAAGGTTAGGGTTCTTGAATTGGGGTTTGTTCTTGTGTTCATATGGTGGTTTGTAGCTTGAGATAGATCTGTAGTGGGTTGAAATTTGAGCCGTTTCCGGTGAGATTTACTAAGACAGTGACACAGAAATGGTTTGTGATGTTGTCATGCTACTGAAGATGTAGTTGTTATTGAGCATCAGTTGGAATTGAAGCAACAGGAAGGGTGTTGCTGCCATGGTCACAATGGAAGGAATGACTGGAAATTGCAGGTGCAGTTTTGTGATGTTGCAATGCAGGCTTGAGTTGTGCTATTGAGATGCTGCTGCTTGAACTGAAATGATACAGGTGATGAGTTGGTGACTGGGAGCTGGGTGAGTTGCAGTTGTTGCCATTGGGAAGAATGGACTGATTCCAGATGATGGTTGAGCTAAAATGTTGTTAATGGAGCTGCAGTATGGCACTGAACTGAGCTAGTTTTGAGTTGAGTTGCAAGTTGAGATAGTAGAGCTACAAAGCTGGGTACTGAGGCAGTGGATATGATTGGAATGGTTGTTGATTTGTGTGATGGTGGTCGACTGCAGCCATATGGATCTCGAGAGGAGTCGAGTTGTTGAGTTCTGCCATTGATTCTCGAAGTTGAGGAATTGCAGGTAGCAATGGAGTTGCAGAAATGGCTAGGCACTGGTGGATTTGGTTTGCAGTGTTGGCTGTGATAGCATTGGTGGTGCTAAGCTTGGAGGTTGCAGGGATCTGCTTTAAGGCCTGAGTTAATGAATATTAGATGTATGCTTAGGTCACAGGTGATGGTCAGTTCTGGGTTGGTGGTAATTGTGTGGTTGTATGAAGCAATTAGAGTTCTGAGTTTACAATGAAGAACTGAAAGAGAGATTTGAAGAGTTTGAGAAGAAGAGAAGATGGGGTTATGCTGTTGATGTTGAAATTGAGGAATTGGAGGTGCAGATAATGGCAAAACTGGTGCTATCTATGTTTGCAGCAGCTGTGAGATATAGCAAGGGGAGTTGTTGCTGGTGCTCAAATGGTTTGAGCTGAGTTAAAGAAAAGGGATTCGGCCTGAGTTGATTGCAGTCATGTTGAGCCGAAATATGACTAGATGGAAGCTTTGGTGATGCTAACAACAGGAAGCTCAGCTCTGATGCTGTTGAATTAATGGAGGCTCAAATGAGGTGCTGGTGGATTGTTTACAAAGGTGGTGGTCCTGTGGCAATAGTGAACAGGTGCTTGGTGTTGATTGCAGGTTATAGAGAATATTTACAGCTGTATTATGATGCTGGAATTGAAAGCACTAGCAGAAGAGAGGATGCGATCTAAGGCTGCAGTCTTTGCCTTTTTTTTCTTCCTCCTTGTTTGCAGTGGTTGTTATTTGCAGTTCAGGTTAAGATGTGGAAGTCGTGACTGAGATGGCTTGAGGTGATGAGTTATTGAAGCTGTAGTTCAGGGTGCTGCTGCTCAGCTGATGTTGTGCAGCTATGATATTGGTTAGGTAGCTTTGTTGTGCAACTGCGCAACTGCAGTGGATGTACACGGGTGATATGACTGAGATAGAAATGAAGAGAAGATGACAAGGGTTGCTGTTAATGGCAATGCAGTGGTGGAATGGTTTACAGAGAATGAGAAGCTGTGTTGAGATTGTGGTGGACTGAGAAGGCAAGAATGGATCTAATGTTGGATTGTAAGTGGCAATGCAGGGCCATCATGGTTGTGACTGAGGTGGTGAAGCACAATCGTTGTGCAACAGCTCAGGCCTGTGCAATGGCTAGAAGGCTAGAACCAAGTCAGTTGAGTTAGCCGCTGACTCAGACTTGATTACCTAACTCAGCTGATTCACCCATCTGACTCACTAACTCGGTGTGACTCGGTCTGACTTCTGAGTTGACCCGAGTTGACTCGACCGAGCTAACTCGTTGACCGGTGACCGGGTGGACTTTGCCGGTCACCTGAGATATATTTTCCGGCCGATTTCCGGCCATAATACCAGTTTTCCGGCGACAGTTTTTGGGGCATATTTTCTACATGGGTTTTTATCACATATGGGCTTGGTGGACTTCTATCTATTGGACCTTTGAGATTAGACCTAATTTTGGAAACAAGAGAGCTATTTAAAGGAAAGTCTTCTACAACTTTGGGGATGACGTATTATTCTTGGAACTTGGAGAGAGCCGCTTTTGTTTACGCTTCTAGGGTTTGCTTTTGTTCATCTTCTTCTATTGAATTAATATTTTTATGATGAACTTCATAGCTATGAGTAGCTAAACACATATTATTGGTTATGGGATAAAGTTGATTTCTCAACATGTTATTTAAATCTATGAATTAGTTTTGTCTCAATACTTTATTGTTTATGATTCATTATTAATATTGTCATATGATTTGATTATTTGTTTGGTTGAGTCCGGAATCAATCCGATTTACATTCATCTCTATTGCTAGATTAGGGTTTTCAATACGAAATAGTTGTTTATCCCTGATTCTAAGTAGCATAGTGTGGTTATTACTTGTAGTGATACATCTTTATAATTGCATATGAATCATAACCTTGGTTAAATTGAATTAGTGCTTTTACACGTTTGATTTCCTTGATTAGTCTTATTCCATAGAACTTAGTGCTTTGAGGGAGGTAAACTTAATTGTGCTTTTACACTTTAGGTTGCTTTCTAGGAAGAATTCACATATGCATCTTTTAATGTGGTTGTGATGAAATCAGGGAATTAGCGGGATATACTTGCGATCAAGGTATCCTAGGACTTTTAGTAAATGAGAGATTAAATTATCATTTCTAATCGTTGATGAAAATACATGTTTGTGAATGATACTATCCTGTAACCAATATCTTCTCTTTATTGATTATTCCAATTATTTTCTTTGCTTTGCTTTATTTTATTTTATTACTTTGTAAAACAAAAAAAATCCCCCCTTGGTTACTTTAGAAACTGAAATTTTATAACAACAATTGCCTCTCTGTGGATACGAACTCTTTCTTATCACGTACTTCATTTATATTTAGTAGAGTGAGAAAGTGAAATTATTTTTGCTCGGCTGACAACCGGTCACCACCGACCTCAGAATTTTGGCAACTTGAGTGCTAACGAGCATGAACTTCACGAACTGAATTCCCCCATCCGTACAAGGACACCATCAATACAACTATAAATCTCATCAGTTTGAGATGTCGAACCCCACAAATTTTTGTAACGCGGCTGATAATATTGAGTGAAATCATAGTCGTATCCACCCTTCTGTCAACCATAACTAAAATGCAGGGTACAGTAAGTCGATCTCGTGGTAACTGGGGAATTCATCACCTTAAAACATTTAAACACCTTCAAAATAATCCGATGCACATCAACTTCAGCAGATAAGAATATATCTTCTTCATTTGTAGCTGACAGGTAAACAATAGAAGCATCAAACAACCAATCTGACCGGTACCCATTTTTATCAACCATTTTATAAACAATTCCTCCATGGAATTCCTCAACTATAATCCAACCCATGTCAGAGACAAAACCGAATCTAAAATCCATTTCTTAAAATAAGAATTCCACATACTGAGATCAAATTCCATTCCATGATCAAATAATGTTCAACTATAAACAAAAGAAAGAAAAAGACATCCCATACCGAGCAACTTGTTGTTGATTAACACCTTGGAGATTGCAAAGTGTTTTGTAAGAGAAGTAAGAAGGTGCAAATGGTAGGAACTATGAGGAAGACTAACTGAAGTATTTAACGGATGTGGATGTACAGATTTAGTGTGGAGGATGAAAACTACATACCAAGTGTAACACAGGGATTGGACTTTCCCTGCTCCTCTCTTCGAAAATCCACTAAATGTGTCTCCTGTATCACAAGCCAACCCATGTTGAAGCTGCAAAAGAGTATGAGTTCCACCACTGCTCCGACTCCTCACTATACTCCTAAGCCATACACCAAACAACTCTAGTGCCAGGTAAGTTCCCACTGTTCGAACCAACAAGAGTAACACAAATCTATTTCTCCCAGGCAAGTTAATGAACAACTTACTATTGTCTCGCATATCAGTACCATTAACACATACGTGAACCCTTGAATGAATATACGAAGATGCAAATTGGGAAACCAAGCTAGGAAGCAACAGAAAAATCAATTTTCCATTAGAAGTATCCACTAGAATTGATCTAGCAAAACCAATCTCACAAGAAGTATTTGTATCAACACCAAATTTATAAGTGTCAGCAAAGAAGAATTTTCCATTAAAAACATCTAACACTTTGCCACGATCATATAGCCTGCGTGAAGATTTCATGAATATTAAGAGACATTCATCTACTATTAACTTGTAAATCACCTTACCCAGTTTAAGATACAAGAGAAAATCATCTCCACTGCAGCTCAAGTTCCTAGTTACACTCTCAGGAATTTTAGCAAGCAATACACACTACAGCTGTAGAAGAGAAAATACTCTTGGTAGAATAGTGTCTCCAACTCCTTGTTGAATGTACATGGATTCTTTTGCATTCTTCTTTCTACTCTCCTTAAGTAAATCCTTTTGGGGTTGTTCTAGAGTTGATGTATCTTCAACTTCATCATACCCATTTTGTACACTCAAGCCTTTGATCAAACATTCTGAATTTCACCCATTCCCATAGATAGATGCATTTATAGGCATTCTGAATTTCACCTGGTGGCATCCATACACAGTTAGTTATACTACCATTCACACCCATTCTCAACATTCCTCCGTATCCAACTATTAATTTCAAGCACAAGTGAAATATATACCAATGAGAAGCAACCATATCACCGAATCTATATTCACTACCAAATAACGGATACCGTCCTTTTCCGCGATCGAATATCCTGTGAAAAGCATAATATCTGGCACCACTCGAATCCCAACTTTCACTCTCAAGCATTTTATCAAACAGTATCCAAGAAGTACTTAAACCATCATCTCTAGCTGATATATAACCAAATAAAGCACCAGATCGTGAATCTGGCCAGTACCCATGTTTATAAAGCAGCTCTTGAATAAAATTCCGATCATAGTTATCTATTAGAATAGAACACACATTAAGTAGCAAGGAACCAAAAATAGTTGTGACAGAACCTAATGTATAATCTCCAACAGGATCAGAAAAAACCTTCCAAATGTCAAACTCTTTTCCACGGTCAAATGTGCAACGAGAAGAATTAAGGAAAATAGAAAAACACTCACCAATTAGTGGTTTTGTAAGGGCAGAATATCGCGACATCAGTATTTTAAGAGAGTAATAAACAACTACGTTGCGAAGGCATCGCAGGGAAGTGATTTAAATGACGCATTAGATGACGAAAGCCAGAACGTGAGAAAAGTGTGAAGACTTGGCGAAATTTAGGAGTGTCGCAAGGAAAAATGTTTATAACACTCGCGACACTTCGCGAGTTATTCCCGAAAATAAAGGATAGCTAAGCTGTCATCCACTGTGTATTACCCTATATAAAGGGTTGAGTTAGTCTGTTGTGAGGGGGGATTCTTTTTGAATTGTTAAGCAAGTCATTAGGAGAGAGAAAATTAAGAATGATTGTAATTTCTTTAGTTCTGTTCTACATTACTTTGTAAACCTTTCAAGAAAACAATTAATAAAATATATTGTTACTCATCTTCAGATGGATTAATTAAACAAATTCGAGTGAGGGGTGTAGTGTGGGATTTCCTGCAACTACATATGCGCTAGAAACAGGGACGAATTTGAGTACAAAGAGAAGAATTTCATACAATTTCTAGCAAATTATTGAAATTAAGAAATGGCTAGAAGAAGAGGAACATCAGAACAACCAACAACCAACAACCATAAGAAGAAGCAGAAGATTGGCTGGGGAAAGGAGAAATGAGGTAGGTGAACCCTCAAGAGTAAACACAAGAAGTGAAGAGGAAGGCCAAATTCAACCACCGATTCAACCAGCGCCGAATAGAGTAATAGATTATGATAGGGTGAGTGTGCATACATGGAGATCAGATTCTATAGAAGAAAGAGAAGAAGTGCAACAAGTGATAAATAATAGACAGGAAGAGAGAAATCGAGAAGAGATGGGAGAAACAATTCGTGGAAATGAAGAAATTGCAGCATTAGAAGCGTTGAGACAGACAATACATGAAGAAAGGCGGTTAGAAGCAGAAGAACGCGCAAATTTAACAAGGCAAAACCACGAATTAAGGATGGAAAATAGGAGGCTGCAAAATAGAAGATCAAGAAGTAATAAAAGATCGAGATCAGGATCGATTAGAGAAAACGTGAGAAGAACATTACCTGCAGAAAATGTCAATGAAGAAAATTTGGAAAGAGAATCAAATTTTGGTGAAGGAGGTCGCGAAGAGAGAGAACTAGTAGAGAATCATTATATTTTGGTGAATGATCAAAATGATGGAAATCAAGAAAATAGGCAGCCTCAAGGACAGAATAACCCAGTTAATGAAGAAAATCAGGAAGAAGGAAGGAGAATACTACATGGGAGAGAAACACAAAGGAAACAAAAGGAAATTGAAGATGACATTGAAAAGCATTATACTGAACAAGCGCGTCTAGCCCTCGAGAGAGAAAGATTGAGAGCAGAAATGGAAAAACGGGAGTTGGAAGAGGCGATTCGGCAGAATAATCATGACAATCGAGAAAGAAGGCGTGAGCGAAATCGCAACAATGGAAATATCAACGAAGAATATGAAAGAATACAAAAAAGAATTGATAGACAGCCAAGAAGAGAAAATGACAGATATAATGGTGTGAGAATTTGTGAAGGAGATGAGGGAGAAACTCATGAGAGGAAGAAGAGAAGAGAGCAATGAACCGAAAAATATAAGTAGACACGAACGAAGAAGGAGGGAAGCAGAATTAGAGAGACCAATAAATTCAAATTCTGAGGCAAATGAACAAAGTCTGTGAGAATTGGCAGAGATGAGAGGAATATTGAACAACAGAAGAGAAGGAGGAAGAAGACAGTTAGATGAAGCTATCGCAGAGGCTGCGAAAAATCCTTTTACATTAGAAGTGAAGCTAGGAGGAATACCCCCAAAGTGCAACTTACCAGCATTAACTAGCATTTTTGATGGGTCAACTTGTGCAGTACAACACATCAAGGCTTACGTGAGATGTATGCTACAGTGGGAAAACCATGATGCTATATTGTGCAAATACTTTGCGTCGAGTTTAATGGGAGAAGCGTTGAAATGGTTTGAGGAACTACCAAGGAATACAATCACGTCATTCAATCATTTACAAGCTATATTTTTGGGGGCGTATATAAGTAACAACTCTTCGCGACCTGGCATTGAAGATGTATTTGGGCTAAAACAAAGAGTTGGCGAGAGCTTGAGACATCTGACCGTAAGATGGAAGACAATGTGTAGCGAAATGGCTGGACGGGTGGATGAAAGATACCTCATATTATCATTCATAAATGCTATGTTCGCAACCAACCTATTATATGTTCAAATTTTCAGAGTCAAGAATACAATCACGATGACAGAATTAAGAGAATTGCAAGAGGAATATATTGCTTTGGAGGAAAGACAAAATGAAGTAGAATCATACCCAGTCGCGAATACAAGTTCAAGTGCTGCGAATGCAAGTTTGTTACCCAGATTAATACAAACAGTGGCGAGTACCTCGCAAGGGCAACAAGAAAAAGTAGTAGATGATGGACAGCCAAAATTAGTAGCGATGGGAAGCCGAGATCAGGAAGAATTTGAAAGAGAAAGAAACTGCTACAATCATGACGGCAATAACAAGATTCAGAGACTTGATCACCCGCAAGAAACCTATGGAAGTCAAAAACAGAATTATCATGGAGGACAACGACGTCATAGAGTAGTATGGGAAGAAATCAAGATGCCACCACTAAATACTAGTGAGGAGAAGATATGGGAAGCTATACTCTTGATGGAGAATATACCCGCACCATGGAACATGGGGAGTGAACCGCCACCAGGTGATAGAAGTCACGAATTCTGCTCTTACCATCGTTTTCATGGACATCTGACAAATGACTGCCGAAACATCAAAAGAATTATCCTTAGAATGATTGATCGGGGCAAAGTTGAATCACTTTTTAAAAAGCGAAGAGAAAGTTCAACATTTACCGCCGCCACCATCAAAGGGAAAAGAAACGTTCATGATAGAAGTTGGGGCGAAAGCTAAAAATTTGTTTTGCAACTCCATTGTTCATTCATATCGCACCATTGAAGATTTTCATGATAACGTACTCAGTAGGGTTTTTGCGAGGGATGTTAATGATAAGGAGATAATGAACATCGCGAGGAAATCGCAGTTAAAAGAATGGCAATTGCAGATTATCTCTTTCTCGGCAGAAGAAATACCCAAAGGAAGAGATATACATGATAACCCGTTGGTGGTAAAACTGGATATTAATCCAAAACCTGTTGATGGGGAAGATGATGAAGCAGAAAATTGTTGGGCGATAAATAGAATATTAATCGATCTTGGGAGCTCGATCAACATTCTTTTTACCATACTTACAAGACTATGGGAGGAAAGGATGAAGATTTGATCCCTTCAACATACAAAATATATGGTTTCAATGGTACCGCGAACAAGCCCAAAGGAGAAGTACACATGAGAATACCTTTGCAAGGATTGTCAACTGATTTTTTGTTTTGTGTGGTCGATGTGGAGTCCCCTTATAATGCATTGATTGGAAGGCCATGGTTGCATGAAATTCTGGGTGTGGCGTCAACGTATCATCAGTGTATAAAGTTTCCTCATCCTAGTGGTGTTGGAATTATAAAGGGAGATTGGATAGAAGGGGGAAAATGTTATGAGATTGATGTGGAGAGCTGTGAAGAGAGAGCCGCAAAGAGGAAGAAGAATATAAAAGAGGAACAAAGAAAAGAAAGATTGATGGTAGATAGCATAAATATAAGAAGAGAAGACATATTGCGAGGTGAAGATATGAAGGCAGTTGAAAGTCATGCTGGAAAAGAATTATTCAGAGGTTTTAATGATACAGAGGCAGAGTGTAGTAAGAGCAAAAAGTGTAAGAAGTGAATAATCATCAAAAAGCAACAACAAAAGATTGTTCAGAGTAAGAGGAAGAAACAATAATTGAAGCAGAAACATGTGAAGATCTCGCCATTAAAAAATGTATGGTACTTTGATTGAAGAATTGAAAAACGAAAATGATTAAACAATGTAAGATTGTGCGATAGCTTCGCAAACAGAATGAATGCTTGAATGAATTAACAAAAATGAATGAGTGAGTGAATGGGACGAACCTTTATGGCGTACACCTTAGTTCGCGAATGATATTTCGCAAGAGGCAAATGTAAGACCTAAAGTGCGTCATATAAGGGGGTATCTCTTGACATGACTCAGGGGAAAGGTTACACCGCTCCTGGAACCTGAGTCATGGAGATTTGGGGCCCATGAAAGCCTATCCTGGGGAGATACCTTGGATTTCCAACTATATATATAAGGTTATACCCTGGTTGGACGCCCGAGGGTCTCTTCCAAGGAGTCAGTGTATGCTCAAGGCGCCGGGGTACACGGTTGAGCCAAGAGTGCTCAGGGCATTTGAAGTGTCTCGGCCATTCTTGGCAAGTCTTGGTATATCCGCACTCGGCCCGAAGAAAACTCCACTTAGGGTGCAGTCTCGTAACCATAAACCATATAGGTATAAGGGATAAGAGGCTGCGAAAACAACTGGTTGTTGTTAAGACCGGATGGGAGGAGCTAGTCTTGTATGGACGATGTACGCCTCTTTGAAGGGGCAACCAGGGAGAAGATAAGGGCGACACCCTCCATTAGGGAGCTGATAAGTGTCAAAAGACGCAAATGTCATGAGACTTTATTTTCGCAAGGAAATATAGGCTTGTCATATTTGTGCAATGATCCTGAAGAGGCAAAAATACTAACATGAAGGTAAGGCGAGATCAATGGGTTTTTACATGAAAGTGTAATAACGTCCTGCGATCACGTCGCAAAGACGACAATATTATGGGATTTTATATTCGCAAGAATATTTAAACCTGTCATATTGTCGCAAGTAAAATATCCTGCAGAGGCAAAAATACTCACGAAATGATAAGACAAGGTCAATGGGTCATTGCATGAAAATGTAAAGACGTCCTGCGATTTTGTCGCAATGAGGGTGGCAAAATAAGACCTTTAATTAGGAAGGCAAAATAAGACCACACAAGAAATGTTAAGGCAAGATCAATAGATTTCTTCATTTATGAGGATATCCTGCGATCTTGTCGCAATGATAAATTTCAAAATAAATCTCTCATCGCAAATAAATAACGAGAGGCAAGTATGGGAATGCATGTGAAGAAATTTTGTTATTCATCTTCATATGATAGATTTATGCATAAAGGAAATGAGAAAATAAAGGATACATTTACAAAAGTTGAAAACAAGAGTTGAATTCATATTTAGTAATCCAAGAGATTCACATTGAAGGTTTATAGAAATGGAAGATTAAAAGGATATGTATACAGATATTACAAGAAAGGAAAGAAGAAAAAGAAGTTATTTCTTGGAAGATTCTTCTTCTTTATCAGATTCTTCGATTTCATCATTCTTCTCGCCAGATTCTTCTTCCTCACTGGCTTTACTATCGGAGACATCCGAAAAAAGTGTATCTTCAGGAATATCCTCGCGAAGACAAGGATATGAACTAAGAGGAATCTTGTGATCATTGCAAACTGTCTTAATAGTTTGATTGCGAAAACGAACTGCATGATTATTGAAGTTCGCCACTGTAGCTTGCAGTTGTTTCTTTAGCTTAGAATATTTGTTGTTGCGAAGAGAAAAGTCTTGTGCGAGTTGTCCTTTTTCAGACTCAAGTTCTTCTATCCTTGTTTGAAGTCTTTTCTCGGATTTTGCAGAACATATGACAATACATTAACAATTTAATAGCAATGCTACGGAAATAAGAAACAGTAAAGTATAATAAACAACCTTCTCTGTCAGATATCATATCCTTAACCAAGGCAGTGTGCTCGGCATGAAAGCTAACTTCAATACCTAAGTTATTTCTGGCATTATCTAGAACCTTCGCAGCCCAGGCGAATTCATCATCATTATTTATGACAAGAAGCGAACGAATTTGATCTTATCGCTCACTAAGTATGGCATTCTGACGAAGAGATTCATCTCGTTCAATTTGTACTTCGAGGAGAGATTTTTGAAATTTTGCTAATGCCTGTGCACCTCTGTTAGTAATGCGATCTTTCTCATCTATGAGATTACTAATTTTCTTCCTTAAGGTTTTGGTTTTCTTATGGGAATTAAGGTACATTCGTTTAAATTGATTAGCTAAACTTAAACTAGCTCTATGCTCGATCTCTAAGAGATGACATTTGGATTGAAGATCCTTTAATGGAAGGAGGTTAGTCTTATTTGAGGAACTACTTAGAGATTCATTGAGATGAGTAAGAAGGATATCATCATCCATGGGCTCGGGAAATGAATGGAGAAGAATGGCTTCTTCAGAGAGATTATATATGTCTGCGAAAATAGTAAGTCAGGCAAAGAAAAGCAAATGATAAAGTAAAAAGGATTTGAGGAGTAAAGATTGTCATACCATAAAGCTGCTGATTTGCACTTTGAAGAGTAGATACTCTATTCTGTTGAGAAGTAAGCTCAGCCTCCAGCTGTTTAATTCTTTCATCTTTCTTGCGAGATGTCGCAGCTTCAACCTCTAGTTCTCGGATCTTCTCTTTAAGTTGCAAATTTTTCTTTTCAACACTGTGGTGTCTTTTCTCAAGGTCTGAGGCAACAACAAAAGAAGCTCTCCCAGACTATAAAGGAAAATATGGGAACAATTAAGATAAAGCTTATAATTGAAGTCACAAAGAAATAAAGGGATACGAACATACCAAAGCATTCAGAGCGTTTAAGAAACTAGAAGTCACTGTTCGGGAAACCCCGCGAAAAGACTCATTATCCTCCAACAGTGGGGCATCGCAAATTTTAGTGAGAGCTTCGCAAGTAGCAGTTAAATGCTCATCTCCCAATCCTTGCATAGAATCGGAGAAGATACTAGACAATTGCGCCATAGCGGAGGTGATTGAATGATTCTCCTTCGCAGAAGAATTACCAATCTCATTTTCATCTTCGTCGAGTTCTACTGTTTGAGAACTACAATAAGAAGAGAGATGGGTTTTCCGTTTCTTAGAAAGCGGAGCAGAAGACTTGTCCTTGCGAAAAGTAGTTTTATCCTTGCTTTTAGCCTTCGCAGCTTCAGCCTCTTCAACTTCAACCTTCGCATACGCATGAAGATAAGACACAGAGGCAATAATATTGTTTAAAATAACAAAAGAAAATTTTTCTTACTTCATCCGTGAGCGATCGAAGTATCGCCAGGGTACTCGGCTTTGGATTTTCTTTATATTTCTTTCTCATGCTGGTGATCTAAAATTTTTGAAAGTTAATAAATAAAAGAGGAAGAAGATGTCGCAAGGCGAAATTAAAAAAAAAAAGGGAAATATACCTCTTTTGTCTCCTCAGGCCACTTAAACTCCCAAGGATGATAATTCGCGAGGTGTGCAGGGAGAACATGTGAACCTGCGATGTAAGGTCCACTCAAAAATAAAGGAACAACCCACCATTTCTCATCTTTGGAATGACGGGGAGTACTTGTTGTTGCCTCGAATGCCAATCAATATCTTGCATAAGCAATTTGTCAAAGATCAACATTATCATTCTTTTGATCGAGCAACCCAGTGAGATTTATCATTTCTCATATTTATAATCGAGTAATTCGCAAAGAAATTGTCCACGGTATACTTCTCAAGTAACTATTTGTAAATTTACAAACTCGGGATCCCTAACATTATCGAATATAAAGATCCTTTACCAGCGCCACGATTGGCTAATTCAAGCATTAAACGGATGCGATCGCCACTCAATTGATAGACGACTCGCGAGAATTTCTCATGAGCAAGAATTTCATAGAATAATGGCAACTCGGGATTGTACAGAGGAATGGGGAGTCCTCGAGGAGTTGACCCAATGAGATTATGATTTTATGATCATCACATTGATGATCGAAAACAATTTTGCGAAAGAATAGATGAAGATCCTTGATTGGGAATGGTTGATAAAGTGAAACCCTTTTCCTGTAATTTCTTTTAAACATCAGTAAAAAGAGAAGTGTATGTACGACCAAGTGAAGCCATTGTTAGAAGTATGGGAATGAATGGAGAATTGAAGATTGAGAGAATTGAAGGGGAGGATTGCAGTAGCAGAAGCGCAAATTGCGGAGGAAGAAAGTTAAAGGAAAGTTGCAGAGGGAAAATAAAAGAGAAAAAGAAAAGGGTAAGAAAGCTATATATAGAGAAGAGAATCCTCGAGAAAACAAATGCATTTAATGCGAGATGGGACGTGAATGGTCAAGAATAAACGGTTGAAAGAGACGTGTCAAGAAAAGAGTGGAAGAAGAAACACCTGTAATAAATTCCGTACATAAATAAAACAAGTAAAAATGAACAATCGCGAGATAAGGATGAGCAGTTGCGGCACTTTAAAATATTGGTTCTCATGACATTCTATTCTTCGCAGAGAAGACATGAGAAGAGGCAAGATGTAGGGGCAAGAATATCGCGACATCGTATTTTAAGAGAGTAATAAACAACTACGTTGCGAAGGCGTCGCAGGGAAGTGATTTAAATGACGCATTAGATGACGAAAGCCAGAACGTGAGAAAAGTGTGAAGACTTGGCGAAATTTAGGAGTGTCGCAAGGAAAAATGTTTATAACACTCGTGACACTTCGCGAGTTATTCCCGAAAATAAAGGACAGCTTAGCTGTCATCCACTGTGTATTACCCTATATAAAGGGTTGAGTTAGTCTGTTGTGAGGGGGGATTCTTTTTGAATTGTTAAGCAAGTCATTAGGAGAGAGAAAATTAAGAATGATTGTAATTCTTTAGTTCTGTTCTACATTACTTTGTAAACCTTTCAAGAAAACAATTAATAAAATATATTGTTACTCATCTTCAAATGGATTAATTAAACAAATTCGAGTGAGGGGTGTAGTGTGGGATTTCCTGCAACTACAGGTTTGTAGAAATTCAGGATCTCTTTACCATGAACATTTTTGATTTGAAAAGTATCCATCAAAACACTCCAATTAGGAAAAAAAAATTGTTCATGTGAGTATACAGTTTTTGAATCCTCATTTTCTTCAAAGAAAAACGGTGGAATTGCAATCAAGAGATTCACCCTCTTCTGCAGCTAATGGAATTGAAGATTTCTGAGTGGGAATCACTTACTGAATCTGAATCAACATGAATTGGTTCCATGCGGTCAACGATGTATTTCTTCATCGTCTTCATTTGTTGAACCACTGATTGAAGTAATCCAAGACTTTCTTCTGAATTCCCATCACAAAGCCTTCGTTCCATCACCAGGATATCCTTTATTTCTGTTGAAACGAAATTCATCCAGGAAGCTACTTGCCAACGAGGTCGAATAAATTCCCCCTCAAATTTCTCTGTTACTGCAGCTTGATATCTTCCCAAGCAATAAATCTTCTGTGATAACAATTCCATTTCAGTGAATTCTCTTGGATAAAATTCGTCCATATCTGCAACCTCCATTGAAGAAAATAGCAGAATTGAACGGCTCTAGATACCAATTTTCATGTACCTGGAGGTACAATGACATGATAAATACTTGATTCAGAGAATCAAGTTTCTCTGCTCTTGCGAACAGCCTACAAATCGAGTAAACGATTGGTTTTTGATTAATAATTTGATTAAGAGTTTCATTCACACTCTGACTCCTTATATAACTAGGGTTCTCTCTCGAATATCTAACGACCACTAACCCGCCACGTGATTACATCTCAACCGCCTACTATAACTTAATACTAACTACCACTCCTGACTATACTAAATACCATTACTACTAAAGACAGATACAATTACGATAAGGGTCACCCTCTTATTTATAGCAGGTACATGACAGAAGTTAATAATGGCTCTACCTATTTGCCACCCTCACTTTTCCTATTTGACACTCTCATTAATTGCCACCCCTATTTCTCCTATTTGCCACCCCTATGCTTTTTCATTTATCCAAAATGCTACCTCTTTGACTTTTTGTTTACACCCCACAAATAGACACCCCAATAATAAACTCTTAAAAAAAAAAAAAAAAAAACCTAAATTCTATTGTATTCATACGGGTACATCTTCTTCTCCGTTCTTCTATCGTTCTTCTGGTGAAAACGAAGATATCAAACAGAGGAGAGTTTGAAGATCCACGAGACCACCAAAACCAATGCAAAGAGATGCATCACGAGTTTATAAGAGAAAAAAAAAACCAACTAGATTTGCTATGTTATAATCCTTGGGGTGGCATTTCATTCTCTGGACAGTTAAAAAAAATATGGAGATATATAATCTTTGTATGCTTAGTCTTCGCTGTCTTTCTTTTTTGATCGGTTTTGTATCTGATACAACAGAGTTTTTGCTTAGTGCCTAACCATAAGAAATTTTGTGTTCTCCATTTTCATACTTAAGTTGTGCTTCTTGAACTGTCCAGATGTAGCAGTGCGTAGCTCATCTGAACTTCGGCAGCCATGACTAAATTCATGAACTGTTCGATGTAGTCGTCAGGTTCTGAACGACTATAAATATTTTGGACCTTGGTAGTCTTGACGACTACCACCATTCCTAGTCATTCATATTTGGGCGATTGAAATTCAGTAACTATCCTTGTTTAGTCGTCAGATTCCGATCCTATGGATGTTTTATAATTCATTAACTCATTAAGATAACTTTTATACTTTCATTAGTCTTCATAAATTAAGTACGAATAAGTGTCTTAAATTTACACTAACCATCTGATTTAATTAACAACTACTGAATTTTTTGGATCCGTCTCTTTAAAGTTCATCATCTTCTTGTATGTTTTCATCTTTTCAACGTCTTTTATTGGCCAGTCTTTCGCATTTTCGTATGCGTTTTCTATCCACATGTTGCACGGAGGTGGTATGGGATCACCTAACTTTAACTTCATTGGAACAAAATGGTACTCGTTCACTCAAGAAGAACCAACTACAGTCATCCATAAACGAACGCGTTCTTTACCACACGGTCGTTCAGTTACAACAAACAGTTTTGTTACATAGTCGTCCTTGTTTGGACGACTAAAATACTTCGTGGTCGTCCAAAAATGGAAGACCTGTTCAACGAAAAATAAAAAAACAGAAATGAAAAAAACACTAATCAAACAAAAAAAAAATCAGTTACTTACCTCCGAATCTTCTTCAGTAGTGTATTTTCGGCTAAATTAACGTTTTGTTGGATGTTCCACTCATTTGTATTTTCAGCTAAATTAACATCTTGCTGGATGTTCAATTCATACGAGGCTTGGATATTTTGCCCTAGATTTTCAATAGAAGAATCTTCCATATTAACAGTTTACGGATTATTTTC
Source organism: Papaver armeniacum (assembly GCA_023531295.1). Lineage (NCBI taxonomy): Eukaryota > Viridiplantae > Streptophyta > Magnoliopsida > Ranunculales > Papaveraceae > Papaver > Papaver armeniacum. Next base: position 203,913 of record JAJJWW010008409.1, read on the forward strand.
CGATTAAATCGTTAAGTTCTACTGGTTAAATGATAAGAGTTAAAGAAATAATAAATTTATACATAATTGTGAACAAATTGATCGGAGATCTAAGATAGGGTTAATAATTTTTTAATGGTTTTTAATGAAAATAGGGATTAATGGAGAAGAAGATAAAATAGAGTGGTGATAGTTATAGTCAAATTTAATTTGACTTCTGTAGGTGGTAAATAGAAAAAAGTAGAATTGAAAAATAGAATTACTTTTGAAATTCTGACAAGGGTGGCAAATAGGAAAAATAAGGGTGGCAAATAGGTGGACCCTTAATAATCTGTCGAAGAACTCAAAAAAGAACAATAATAAGTAATACTTGTATTATATGCGACTGAAAAGGGTAAAAGTGACAAAAGGGGCAGCATCATAGTAACATCAAAAGCCATAAGCACTAGGCTATTTACTCTCTCTCCTTTTCTGGACGTCTAGTCTAATTTGGTGTAGAAGCGCATAAATCCGTAGTAACCAGATTGTACAAATATTACACGCATCTTTAAAAAAATAAAAATAAAAATACATGAACATGTAATCTAGAATAATTATATGTTCATGAGAAGAAATATATTGAGATAAGTTCGCCACCCCCCGTCAAAGCATAACACTTATCTCCTCAAGTTCTCAACGATGTATGATGCGTAAAGGTTCCTGGACAATAACAAATAAATCACACACTAAACAAAACTGCAGCAGTTACAATCTAATTCTGCTGAATCATACACTGATTAGTAAAGATTATGAGATGTAAAATTCAATTCTAAGGATGTATAAGCTGCTGATGAAGCATTAGCAAGTGGTTGAAAGGAAGTTCACCCACACCGAAAGAACAAAGAGAAGATGCCTTACATGGAGTGTTGGATAGCTTCATAGGCAGCAGAGGCTGGCAGAAAATCGTTCACAGCAACTTCCTTGTTCTCATTTTTCTTGTCTGATTTCCATTGGATTAAAAAAAGAAGAAGAGAAGTTCAGATAAGACAAGGTAAACTTAAGTAATCTGTAGTTAATGAACTTTTATGTGTAAATGGATCTCTAAATCAAAAGGTTGGCTTACAATCTTCAAAAAAGCGACGAATCTCAGCCAGACGATGAGGTGCCAGTTCATTAATATCACATATATGTCGGTATTCAGGATCATCAGCACACACAGCAATAATTTTGTCATCTTTCTCTCCCTGTATCAATTGAAAAACGGGATGCCCTTTAAGATTCTCTTCATAAACCAGGAGAATCTTAAGCCAGTGTAAGGCCTGAATATTACCTGGTCGATCATAGGCATGAGACCAATGGCTTTAGCTCGAAGAAAACATCCAGGAAGAATTGGTTCCTGCAAGGTGTTTCCAAGACAACGATGCACAAGTAAGCCTTGTTCTAATACTAAGTAGTTAAGGTTTTAAGTAACTACATCAAGATTTAGATTCTTTTACGGTCCAATCAGACAAACGAATCACTGAACTTATTATGTAAAATGTCAATTTACCTGCATGAGAACCAAGACATCCATAGGGTCATTATCCTCGCACAGGGTACGTGGGATGAAGCCATAGTTGTGGGGATACACCACTGATGAGTACAACACACGGTCTACCTGTAATCAAATCCCAAGTAGCATCTCATATGAGAACGATGAGAGCTTGGGTGGAGATGATGGGTAAGCAAATGATTGTTGATTACCTTAATCAATCCAGTCTTTTTGTCCAGTTCGTATTTCACCTTACTACCTTTCCCAATTTCGACCACCTGCAAGAAGTAGATATCAGGAAACCTATTTTATAATAAAGCAATTATTCCAACTTTTCAATCCTGAAATAAAACCCAGAGGCTTTTCCCTTTTCTATTTGATAAATAAGAACACAGTGTATAAACAACAATGGATTGGTGACACATAAAGAAGGCATGGAAGCACAAAAGATAAGATTACAAGTTACAACACTCCTCTTGATTCTCACAACTATTAAATAAAAAGAATTCGAGACGGTTTTTATCAGTGAAGAAAAATATGTATACAGTAGGTAATTTTACTCGGTGAAAAAAAAACAAGTTATAAGAAAGAAACTATTAGGTGTGTTTTTTCCATTACTAGTTATAGTAGATATGTTGAAAGAGGATAGAGTGAACTACAGCATCATTAAAGATATGGTCATACAAGATATTTACTAATCGAATTTCACTTTGACGTCAAGGTCTAATCATTTTCTTGAATTGAAATTGTGTAATGCAGGTTGGTAATCTTACACAATTGAATATGACCGGAGCTTCAGGTCCTGCATCATATTAAAAAAGTTCATGAGATACAAAATTATCTATAACAAAGAAATGTAGGCTATAACGCTGTGATAAAATATTCTTAAAAGATTATGCGTTTACCTATTTCAAGATCATGCCAAGGGTGTGCTGCAACTGATCTCCTGGACATGGATGAAAGTATCCTTTCATTAAGAGGTGCACGTACTGCTGGGGCAGCCTTCTTTGGAGCTGTAGTGGTTGCCACTGGTGTTTCATTAAGAGGTGCAGTAGCCTTCTTTGGAGCTTCGTTGGTAGCCACTGGAGTGTCAAGAGGTGGAGCCATTTCTAATCTGTAATTCAAACCGGAAAAAAGATGAATTATGAGTTTAATCACAAAATTTGTCCCAAATCTCACGTGGAAAGTGCCCAGAATCACATCTAATAATACTTCTGTAGCAGAAAATGTTACAAATCTATCTTTCCAGTACTTGACACGTAAAAAACTCTTGCCAATCTTGAATTCAACGATCAAGTTAAAGTATAATACAAACGGATTAGAACCAAGAATTAGAGGAAAAACAGAACAAAATGCACCGATTTTGCTGAAACTCAATCTTCAGTTTTCTATTTGTAAGATCTTCAGGTTTTTATATACTAATTACAGAGTAGCCTCTAATGGAGGCAGAAGTTAACCTTCTACATTCTAATAAACACTGTTCATTATGTAATTTTCTAGAAATAAATGTAGATCTACAAAGACAACGAAAATTCCATGACAAATTTTCTAAACAGCAAAACAAAATCATCAAAAACCTTCAACAATGAACTTCTCATCTTCATATACAATAAACATCAAAACTCAACAAAAATGGTTGAAAATAAGAAAACCTTCAACAAGAAAATGAAAAAAAAAAAAACTGATCAAAAACTGAAAAAAGATAAACAACAAAAAAATAAATTAATCATACAAATTAAAATCAGATCCCTAAAGAAAAACAACTAAATCCATAAACTGTCAAGAAAATCAAAGAGAAACATTAGAAAATTGAACAAAATGCATCGTAAAGAAAACTAACCTGAGAAAATCGAAATGCGAAGTAACGCCGACAGAGCTTCTGAAAAAGAAAAAGAGACCAGAATATGAAATCTGGAATCTGGAGAGGAAGGGAAGGAGGAAAATGGAAAGGACGAAAAGTGTGAATGAGAAACCCTAGAAAATGCAAATAAGTAGACAGAGCTGAGAATTCCCGCTTTCTTTCTTCTCTTACTTATAACACACTCTCCTCTCGTCTGTTTTTCGTACGTTACTGGAGAATTCGGAGATGGTTTGAGTGAGTCAGCATAAAAAGGGAATTCTTACAGCATATCCGTAACCACCGAATAATACGTGATACCAGATCAGCAATTTTTTAATACACGTGGCGACATTTAATTGGCAGATTTTGTGTAAAGTGAAACAGTAATAGACGGAATAAGGAACGGTAGTTTCGAATTTAGGATTGGGTTCTTTTTTCTGTAGATAAAGTTCAAACTTTTGAGAGAGTCACAGCACAGGTTTCGTGGTCGTGGCTCGAACAATGCGACGTTTTCTTACGCGTTTCTAGCTCCAGGGACGGAGCTAGAAATTTCATACAGGGAGGGCTAATAGACAAAAAAATTATTTAGGGGGCTTATTAAGAGATTTTACTTATTAATTAGTAAAAATTTTGAAGCATCACTAATGAATTAAGCAAAAACAGGGGGGAGGGAGGCCACCCCTGAGCTCTACATAGCTCCGTCCCTGTCTAGCTCCACGCGCTACGCGAAATATTAGGCGGCCTGACATTTTCTAACACAAATCTCCAAACAGTATGGAAATAAGGGATATGTCATCTGGATAAAACAATCCGGCGCATCTTGTTCTCGGGGGCTATCTATGTTAGTGCTACTTTACCGGTTCTTGTTTTGGTGATTTTCTTCTCTAGGACGGTCCCAGATAAATGGTATTCAATACAGCCATACTTGGAATAAACCCGCAAGGATTCCTTCCTCTTTAACTCGTAGATGGAAGGTGGAATGGTCATTATCATTCCTTTTGGAATCGAATGTGATTCTAGACCCATCATTGCGTGGACAATTATTGATGTGGACGATGTAACCCACTTGTTAAGCGGGACCGTCTTGTGGTACAAATAGTAGGATATTCTAATTGGAGTTAAACTTGGATACGTTTACTGAGGTTGTTTTCAGTTACAGTGTCTTGAAATTTATTTTCGTCGAACGAGACATGACAAGTCATACAAGAATCGGTCGAGTCACGCTCTGCAACTCGGCGACCAACTCACCAAATTTCCTTCGACATTAATGTGATAAAATCTGTCTGCATGTTACTTTCTCTCTCAGATTTAGTTACCGTTTGATAATTTAATGCTTCTGTTTGATGTTTAAATGAGATCTAGTTACCATTCTACATGTTAATCACTCTTTATTTTGAAAACTTTACTGATTCCCTTGTCTTCTGTCTCCCTCCTTTAACTTTTCCTCTTTTCCTTGACTTTATGTCTTACAGATTCTGATACAATTTGAGCTTTCTTGTCTTGTTTAAGACCTTGAAGTTGTTGTTGCAGACGTTTGTCCCGGTCCAGAGAGTTTTCTCGTCCCTATGGATACTTTGAAGAATCCGCCTTCTCGATTAAAATCAGGTCAGGATAAAATTGCAGATACCTCTTCTTGTTGGATGAAATCTGTCAAAGCGGTTATGAACGATAGTACACGTTTCAGACCAAATCAAACACGTAGAAAGAGGAGAATCTTTAAACCCTCTATAAATTTCATGCATAACGATATGCTGCTCATCATCAACCACCTCTGCATTCTAAATCTCCTTCTTGTCTATCCAATTATGGCTTCTGAAGACATTAATAACCTTGCAAACCAATTTGATGGTGCCTCAATTGAATCAGGAGATGACATTAGGCATGTCATCAACATAGCTCAAATTGATCCAACTCTTGTCCTCCAGCGAAATGGTACCAGCATCATTGGCAAAGTCATTACCCATGAAACTATGAGCGGGGGCTTTGTGGAGAAACAACTGAAAGCAATGTGGGGAAATAACATTGGTAACTATGAGCTCAGAAAGAAAAGCAAGAATATCTTCACTGTCACTTTTGAGTCCAAGGAAGACTGGAGCTGGGTTCTCTCTGAAGCTCCCTGGTGTATTGATGGGTACTTATGGATAATCAAACCGTGGAACCCAACACAAAATTATAAGGATATGGCTTTCAATAAACAACAATTCTGGGTCATTTTCAAAGACCTTCCTGAAGAGTTTATGAATGTCTTTGTGGCTAATGAGATGGGGAAAATGTTAGGTGAAGTCAAAGAGCTCGATCCTGAAGATGCCAAACCAGTTGACTCCAATGATGTTGGAGCCCTGATTGAAATTGACATCTCCAAATATCTCATCAGAGGAGTCTTGTCTCAAAATGCGGCTGACTGCACTCAGTGGATAACATACTACTACCAGAAGCAGCCACATCAACTATGCCCAGCATGCTTCATCATTGACCACAACAAGGATGAGTGCAGAGACAAAGCAAAGGAAGTCAGAGAAATCTCAGAAAATTGTCAGATTCCTCGACAGAATTCCTTATGATATGACTAGGAATGAATACTGGAACATTGAAGATGCACCAACAAGAATCTCCCCAAAGAAAAATAATAAAAATAGAAGAGCTAATATGGTGTTGTTTGTTAGACCTGAAGATGGTCAATACTGCCACTCAGTGTACCAGGAACCAGAGCAAGTTGCTGAGAATTCAAATGCTGCATCCCAGAGAGAAAGGGGGCAAGGAAGTAGGAGTGGTATCTTCAGAAGGTTCAAGAGAACAAGAGAAGGGGAAACTTCAAGGGTTAGCTCCAACCAGTTAACTGAGAGGTATGAAGAAGATGAAATTAGTCAGCAACAAATGCAAGATGATCCTCAAATGGAAGCTCAAGAAGAAGGCGACTGGGACAAATATGTCAACAACAATCAAGGTGCTGATGCAGGACAAGGAAGCTCTATGGTAAATCTCCTAACCCATCCTCTTTTAAAGTTTCAGATTTTAAATCAACCTTTTAATAAATTTTGTCACCCTTCTCATCCTAAGATGAAAATCCTTGCTTGGAACATACAAGGGCTAGGAAACAAACTCACTAGAGACCACCTAAAAAATTGCATCTTCAATTACAATCCAAACATAATTTTCCTATCTGAAACAAAGTCAACCACTAAAAAAGCCTCTTTTCTTTTAAAACAAATGAGGTACCCCAATGTTTGGTGTAATGAAGATAGAATCAGAGTGGGAGGCCTTGCTTTACTTTGGAAAGATGGCATAAATCTGGAATTTATTCATAGTTCTAAATTTATGGTGAATGTGATTATTAATAACACTGAAGCTAACAAAGAATGGTTTCTTACTTGTCTATATAGCTCCACTTATGATAATAATAGACAGGAACAGTGGAGATTCATACAAGAAATGGGAAGAAATATGAGTATGCCTTGGGTAATCATGGGTGACTTCAACTCCACTTTATACAGCTATGAAAGACAAAGTTATTCCATAAACCCAACTCAGTCACATCCAATAGTTGTTAACACTGTCACTTCTTTAGGTCTGATAGATGTTCCTTTCTCAGGATGCCCTTTCACATGGTCAAACCATAGAGATCAGCTGAACCAAGTCAGAACTAGACTTGATAGAGCTGTTTGTTTGCAAAGTTGGATGCAACTTTACCCAAATGCAACTCTAAAAAATCTCATACCCTCTGGCTCAGATCATGCTCCAATTCTTCTAATCACAAACCCTCAAACTGAAAACCTAAGCAAACCTTTTAGATTTTATGAGCACTGGTTGACAAATAAAAATTTCAAGGAAGAAATCAGGAGGAGCTGGAGAAGCAATACTCAAGGAACTGAAGCCTTCAAATTCACCTACAAGGCCAGGGCTGTCAAGAAGGGTTTAAAAGAGTGGAGGAAAAAAGAGTATGGAGATACAGATATGAAGATCAAAGAAATACAAGACCAAATTCAACAATGTTTGAATCAACAAAACATAGATAATCAAGAACATCAAAGGCTTCAACATCAGCTGAAGAATCTGTATGAAATCAAGAATAGAGTTGCTTACCAACAATCCAGGGAAAACACCATAAAACTTCAAGATAGAAATTCCAAAAGCTTCCATGCTCAAGCAAATTACAGAAGAAGGTGCAATCAAATAGATGCTCTCAAAAATAAGCAAGGGGAATGGAAAGATACAAGAGAAGAAATTGGAAACATCCTCAGAGAACACTTTCAAGAAGTTGTTACTTCAAGTTTAATTGAGGAGGACATTGATATATTAAACCTCATAAACCCATGCATCACTGAAGCTGAGAATAAAGAGTTAACAGCCATCCCAAATGATCAGGAAATTAAAAGCAATATCTTCCAAATCAGAGCTTGGTCAGCACCAGGGCCAGATGGTTTTCAAGCTGGCTTTTATCAACAAAACTGGGAAGTGGTGGGAGGAGATATCATAAAAATGGTCAAGGAATTCTTCGAGAATGGTAAATTGCTAAAACAACTCAATCATACTTTCCAAACCCTCATACCAAAAAACAATTGTGTTCAAAACCCTTCTGATTTCAGGCCAATAAGTCTTTGCAACATTTCTTACAAAATCATATCAAAGATTATGACAAACAGATTGAAACCCTTACTACATAAAATCATCTCCCCTTGGCAAGTAGCTTATGTCTCAGGAAGAAATATAATTGATAACACTGCAGTTGCTCATGAAGTAGTGCAATACATGAAAACAACCAAAAATAGCAATGGAGCTGTTGCAATAAAACTGGATATGTCAAAGGCTTTTGACAGAATGGAGTGGAATTTCATCATCAATATCTTCAGAAGACTAGGCTTCTCTGAGAAATGGTGTCAACTTGTCAACCAATGCATATCTACCACAAGCATATCAATTCTTCTCAATGGCTCCCCAATTGAAACTATTTATCCTACAAGAGGTCTGAGACAAGGTGATAGCTTATCTCCATATATCTTCATCACTTGCATGGAAGGTCTTAGCAGAATGATCCAAACCTCAGTGGACAGCAAAGACATTACTCCTATATATCCAGCCAAAGGAAGTCCTCCCATCTCTCATTTATTCTTTGCAGATGACTGCATCCTATTCTCTTCTGCAAAGCTGAGCTCAATTAACAAGCTTATAGATATCATCAACAAATTTTGCAAAGCTTCTGGTCAAATGGTGAATATCAGCAAATCAAGCATTCAATTTAATAAAAGAATTAAGGATCAAATAAAGCAACAAATTTGCAATATTATGGACATGAAGGTTATGCCATTGGAAGAGAAATATTTGGGGATAAATCTTTTCATAGAAAGAAAGAAATCCAACTCTTTTAAAAGCATAAAGGAAAAAATGCAGAGAAGACTGATCCAATGGCAAGCTGGCATCACAAATCAAGCTGGAAGAAGCACACAAATTCAAGCTGTTACAAACTCTATGGCACAATTTCAGATGAGCTGTTTCATGCTGCCCAAGAAAAATATAAATGATCTTGAAGCTGTTCAAAGAAGATATTGGTGGAATAAAAAACAAGGAAATGGAGGATTCCTAAAAGCTTGGGAGGGAGTTAGTATACCAAAAAGATGGGGAGGACTAGGCTTCAAAAATTTGCAAGTTTTTAATGAAGCAATGGTGACAAAGCTGGCCTGGAGAATGACAAAAGAAAAGGAGAAGAAATGGGTAGAAGTTCTTAAATCTAAACATTTTAAAAATGAAGATATTCTTCAAGAAGAAGTTTCAAGCAAAGGCAATGATATTTGGAGAAGTATTTGCACTGGAATCAAATGGGTGAAACAATTTCATATTTGGCAAATTGGGAATGGGAAGAATGTTTATGCTTTCAGAGATAACTGGATTGAAGGATTTACTGCAGAGCAAGTGCAACAAAATTTCTCTACTTATGAAGATTATCCTTACTACATGAAAGTTAATGAGTTAATAGATACTCATACTCAAAGCTGGAATTTGGGTCTTCTTCAAAACTACTTCAATCAAGATCAAATAGAGAAAATCAGACATATAAGACCATCATTGCAACAAGAAGATAAAATGGTCTGGTCTCTAACTAGAAATGGTCGGGTTCTGATTAACTCCACATACAAGGCAATTCTCTGTAAACAAAATCAAAGCTTAGCCAACAAAGAAGAGGAAGCTAAGTTTTGGTTGAGTTTATGGCATATGCAGATTCCTCACAAATGTCAACTATTCTTATGGAAGGTGGCTCATGATATAGTCCCAGTGAATGGAAAACTTGCCAGACACAATCACAATCATCAAGCCATCTGCCAAAGATGCAATGCTGAAGAAGAAAATCTCACTCACCTGCTGCTCAGATGCAACTATGCAAGAGAAGTCTGGAATGCTGTTGTTCCTCAAATATCTTAGCAAATTGACAGCATCAATAGCATACATCAATGGCTAAGAAGCTAGAGGAATGCTGACAATAACATCTGTTTTAGAAGGAAAACAACAGTTAATCTAATAACTGTTACTATGTGGTTCATCTGGAAATCCGGATGTGAGTTCATCTTTAACAACAAAAGATGCTCCAGTTCAAGTCTAAAGCACAGGATCATGTCTTACTACATTGAGAATACAATCAATATTAACCAGTCTGATAATAGAGTACAGGATGATAGAAGAGTGTTAGGCAGAAATGAAACTATTGAAGATAACAATAGATGGAAACCCCCTCCTAGAGGAAAACTAAAAATCAACATTGATGCTTCTATTTTACCTAACCATAATATTGCTGGTATTGCTCTAATCATAAGAGATTTTACAGGGAGGATGGTGGAAGCCTGGACGATGGTAGAAAGAGCCAGAGATGTTGCTCAAGCTGAAGCAGTGGCAGTGCTAAAAGCTCTTCAATGGATTGTTCAATTGCAGGCTCAGCAGGTCATAGTGGAAGGAGACAACAAAGAAGTCATGGAAAGTGTTAGGGGTCCTCAAATCACCACAAGATGGGAGGATGTCAACATTATTAAGGACTGTCAACATCTAGTTAAGTGTCTAGGGAATGTGCAAGTGTGTTTTCGTAATAGGAAGTGTAATCAAGTAGCTGATCTACTTGCTAAATTTGCCAGGAATAATAATAGTTCGAGGAAATGGAGTACTGATCTCCCACCGTGTGTCGAGTCTAAGCTAGAAAGTGAAAAAATTATGATGTAATGCCTTTGGCTTTGGTGTGCTTAATGAAAATCCTCCCAGCTTTTCTTTTTAAAAAAAAAAAAAAAAAAAAAAGTCTTGAAATTTACTGTTTGGTCATTTGAGCTGTTTTGTTAAGTCATACCACAAACATGGATATTTTTGTCTATTGAGAAATGTCGGTGATTGTTGCAAGTGAACTAACAATCCATTTGTTCATCATCATACGGTTAGAGCAAGTCTTATGGTGGAATCCAACCTATTCCAAGTGTGGAAAAACCATGGAATGTCAAGTCTAGTGGCTTCCAAGTTGGGGTCTTTCACAGAAAATCCAAGCAGGGTTCTACGGTTTCGTGGAAGGGTCCGTGAAATCCATGTGAACGCTAATAAAAATAGCGCAGTAGAAGACCAGAAACGCTATTAAGAATGGCACAAAAAAAAAACGCTATTAAGAATGACACAAAAAATCTGTGGAATCCGTAGATTTAAAATGAGTTGTTGAAATCTAACGGCTGAGAAAAAACGCTATTCTTAATAGCATTAAGTGATATTCTTAATAGCATTTTTTGTGTCATTCTTAATAGCGTTTTTTTTTTTTGCGCCATTCTTAATAGCGTTTTCACTATTCCACCATTACACTTGCGCTTCCATCCACAGTTCCAAGTGTTGAGGTGGCGTGGAAGATGGAAAATGGATGGATTCCGCCGTAAGACTTGCTCTAAATTCATAATTGAGTTCCAACTGATTCATATAACAGCTAATAGTAGATATATAAATTTTATGCTGGCCACGACTTAGCTATCATAAATTAATTAGTTAAGGAGTCCGAGGATACCATTTGTCACCAAATTAGGTCTCAACCAACAGACTTGGAGTATGAGATTTCCCTGTTCTAGGGGGTGGAATGACATAATCAAGTTGGTACCTTAGATCCACACTGGAATAACAAAATACATAGCAATTTGTCGAATATATTATATTTTCATTTTACTTTTTACAAGTTTTAGTTTTGTCAAGGTTGATCATTTTCACAGCACACGCTATTCAAATACGTCTGACCAGATCGATATAATTGTGTTGGTTAGAGTTTCAAATTGTTGGGAGGTTTAGATAATAGATTATGTATATTGAGAAGGTGAAAACCGGCGTACATTTAAACGTGCAATATCTTAATCATCTTTATCAATGGGAACCCTACTTTAAGTTTAATATAATCAACGCGTTTAATCGCTGTAAGCTTGCAATAAGTAATATAATCAAAGAATTAATCCTGTGGACCTGGTCTGTAAAAAAATCCATCTCTAAAAATGTCTCATCATGTATGAGTCGATGTAGTCGTCGGTGTCAATATATACTCTCTAAAGATGGCGTGGAAGCAACTCTAGTAATATTCCTACTAGTAGGTATAAGAAAAATAAAAGAAGAGAAGGGAATCAATTCCTCATCCTGCAATTCTGCATAATATTCATAAATCTTTTCTCTCTTTTCTATGTCTATCATCAGCAGCTTATGAGCTTTTTTTTTTTTTTTTTTTTTTTTTTTTTTTTTTTTTTGAAAAGAGGTATTTATTTATTTAAGCGACTATTATTCCACGTTTACAGATTTTAGGAATGTAGTATTCCTAGTCTTTACAATTGGGTAAAAAAACAGTTGAACCAATTCCTAATTATAAGCATTAACTTCTGACGTAGCTGTTCGTCGCGACCTTATCCCCTTGATAGCATTGGTATTCCTACGAGTCTTGATCCCTGTTACCTGCATAGTTACATCACAAAGTTGGTTGTTTCCTGACTTGGGTGTCCTAGTCCACAGTTGGTGTAGAACACAGCAGATACAACTAACTAAATATTTGTTGGTGGTGTTATGGTGATAGATCCGGAGTGTGAAGGTTGTTAAACCTTCTTCAATGACTATCCACAAGAATAGCCTAAATTTTGACGGATACTTCAGTGTTTGCACATTGAAGTGATCCATTGGTGTTGATGATGGTTGTGTAGCCGAGTGGCTGGTGGATTGGTAGCTGTTGATGTTGATGTGATTCGGGCCGCTTTGTGATGTGGTTCAGTGGATCGTCGCCCCCACCATCTGTGGGCACTTTTTGTTTTCGTTGTTAATGTAAAGCTTGCATAGAGGACTCCTGCTGTTGATGACTCGCAAGACCTAAAGTACTTCTAACACACTTGTTTGGAAACATAGAAGGGAAATACAGGAAAGGAAATACTAGACCTAAAACTAGACTTAAACAAGTACACTTGACTAGATTATTCATAAACAGAAAGGCAAATACTAGAACTATCCTAGAATTGTGCATAGGACTACGCAGATTTTGGACTGTCAATGGCTGCAACTTTTGACAGTCCGGCCACATGGTATTCATTGAGCTTGCGAGAGTTGGATCTTGCCAAACTCTCGTATTTCTTCATTAACGACATGTGTTGCTGGACCACCCATAGATAAACTTGCTCTCTTTTCATTATCCATTCCTTCAGATATGGATATAACATTATATGGGCTTGGACAATGTACTTTGAGAAAATTACCTTTAGTTGCAAGCATTCTTTTTGTGGGATAACAAAAATCCACGTGGTCACCCCATTTTTGTCCCATCTCTTTTTGTCCAAAAGCTGTCACGTGTCGTCGGTAAGGACCCTTATCCCTTCGGTTGTTAGAAACAACAGAGACACCGACAAACTCTTTCCCCAAAGCAAGATTTGTTCCCTCTAGAGAAATTGTGACCCGAACCCATTTCATACCGGGTCGAAATGTGTGGGTCTTTCTAACAGAGAATGCTTCCGATTCCATAACCCAAGGTGACTTTGACTCGGCCGAAATGCTCCCTGAAGAAAGTGAAAAAGAAGAAGAAGGCAAAGTCATCTTCCCTGTAAAACACTTAGTTGGGAGTGAAATTTCCTTGATACATCCAGTTTGTACGGAGTTTTGCGGTTGAATTTCTCTGATTCGGTGAAGGATTCCCAAAGTTTTCTTACAGCCACCGTTTTGCAGATGGAACATAACCAAATAAACTGTTTTTTCGCTCGGTTCTTCTTCCAATCTAACTTCACTATGTGGATTAAATATCTTCTGTGGTTGATGACTTACAAGGAACTGAGTGGCGACGACTTTAATCATGTTTATCCGGATCGGTTTTAAGATCCAGTTGCGGATCCCGTTGAAGGTCACTGGGGTTATGAGACACCCATCAAATATAAACCGAAAGATATAAGAGTTAGAACGATGGAAGCAGGTAAACAGATTGTGAAGATCTGTAGGTGATATTTGATTGGGATTTAATCATATAAGGAGTGATTGTGGAAACTGCTTGGACTGATTTTGGCGTAGAAAGGTGTTGATGGTGGATTTTCGTTTAAGGTTGAATTTGTAAAAAACCAGAAAATCATGCGCTGACATCTTGTAAAAGATAAAGCCGTTTATGAGTGACGGATACTCCTCACTTAATTCACCAAGAATGGATCAACAGTAGCAACAATCCTTTCATGTGAATTTCATATGAACTTTGTATTTCGTACTCATTATCGGTGTGGCATGACGACCGAGTGTTACTCTTCTGAGTAACACGAACCTCAAGCACTATAATGAATCATTATCGATGTGGCATGACGACCGAGTGTTACTCTTACGAGTAACACGAACCTCCAAGCACTATAATGAAACCATGTACGAAATACCCGTACAGCTGATTCTCGGTGTGTTATACTAGCCCGAGCCCTCTCGGTGTGTTATACTAGCCCGATTGAGCCCCTCTCGGTGTGTTATACTAGCCCGATTGAGCATCCGGACTTGATCATCGGTCTCCGGATATGATCGATCATGATCATCCAACTCCACAAGCATGATTGGATGACCACGGATCAATTCCATCACCCTAAGCATGGTATGGAATACCCACGGCCTTAGCTTGCCGAGATATGATTCGATCGCGAGTCATCCGGCTCCACAAGCATGATTGGATGACCACGAGATCAATTCCATCACCCCCAAGCGGTATGGAATACACATGCGGCCGATCCCGCATGGTCGACCATTGGCCTTCGCTTGCCAAGAAACCGTCCATACCAAGCATTATGGACGGAAAACCCTAAATTAGGGTTTGCGGCATATTACATGTGCCGCAAAACAGTCTCAACCGTCCATCTTCGCAGCATAGATGGAGGGTGTAGATGTAGACTCAAAGGGCCCGGAGCATGTCGACACAATCACCGTGTGACCGCCTACACACATGACCGGTCGGTCAAAACCAACCATGGTTGGTTACAACACATTCCGCTTTGAGAAATAGCATGGTCGCGCGGCTTTGAAAGCCAAAATTAGGGTTCAAGCCATCACGCGCGTACATCTTCTGGCACGAATGGAGGGCCACAGATTAGATTAGCGGTCCGGTCATACCAAAGATGACCACCGTGGGCCCATCTACCTCTTCTTGCGGTCGGCCAAGGCATATCATGCCTGGCCAATCCAAAACGCCCGCTCAAACTCACGCGGTTACATCTCCCAAATCCTAAACTGATCTCGACCGCTCAACTTCACCGGACGAATTGGGTGGCTTAGATCACGTTTTCATGGGACGGTGAGACATGGGCGTGAACATCGGCCTACCATCTTCACGCCAAGACAACCAGGCCAAGACCGACCAAGCTAGGTCATCTTGGAAAACACGCCAGGAAAAGGGTATGGTGCGCGACTCCTTGCGGCATCAAACTCCTATCGCAAATCGATCTCAACCACTCAACTTTACCGGTCAAATTGAGTGGCTTAGATCGGCCTTCTTGGGAAAGTGAAGTATGGACGTGCACACCGGGCGTGTTGTCTACACACATGCCCGGTCGGTCCTCTTCAAAACCCTTCCCATGCTTGGTTTCCACCAAGCTGAAGAGTGATGCTTGCGCACCTCTTTTAAAACCCTAATTTCATCAACGGTCGCGAGATGAGTGTCTCAAACATCATCTCGTCCGTCCGACCTCACCATCTTGGTTATACAACCCCGTCGGGGAGTTATTTGGTTAGTGAGGAGTCGTTACCCATCACTTTACCACACCGTAATGCAAGAGACTGCATAAAATACACACGATACTTCACAAGTATCGACTTCCGAATAACGCAGGTTATTCAATTCAGCATTACATGCTATCTTCCGTGGATCCACGATCCACATTCCAGTACATCAATCATGTCACAAATCGGGGGATGCATCCGGGGTATTGGTGCAGCGGTTTACGGCGTGCGGCGTGCAACGCGCCATCACAAGAACGTGTTAGGAAGTCATGGGCGGTTAGAGATGAACAAGAGAAGTGGGCAAGACTGGTCGTGTGTTACCGACACACAACTCCACTACTCCATCATTCCACTACCTCCACTTCCCACGAGAAACGTGAATGAGGCTCAATGACTTGTATAAATGGGTTCTCCGCCCTATTTTCAAACAACAACAAGGGAATAACGGAGAACAACACAAGTTCAGACGACATAAACCAAGTGTTAATACAAACCGTATTCAAACACTCTAGAGCACCTTGCATCAACCGTAAGCTTGCTCATCTTTCGTTACAAGTCATAAGCAAGCCAACACCTTCACAATCTCAACACCTTCTTCGCTTCCCTCCCTAAGATCAACCCCATCTCCTTCACTTTGTGACCGAAACAAGTCCTGGAACGGCCATTTCTTGGTTTAGGCAGGACTTGCACGTATTGATCTCTCGAATCTACAAGCACTCACCGCGAGTGCATTTGTTGAAGGTTTAGATTCATTCCTCATCCACACCCCAAATTACCAAATTCTGCGGGAGTAGTTTTCACCCATCAACAATTGGCGACCACGGTGGGAGATTGATCTATCGGTTGCATAAAATTGAATCCTCAATTTTTCGGTTTCCATCTCGCAATGTATCCGAAACTACAAGGCGGTTCAGATATCATGGGAAGCATAGGCTGGAATGCTTGGAGGATGTCTTGGCAAATCAAGCCGGTATCACCGGGAGGCGAGAGCGAGACATTTCGCCTTTTGAATGATATAGCGGCACAATTACAAGAAGGGTCGACGAGCATCTACTCAGGCAGCACGAGAAATGTTGAATCATTAGCCAGGAGTCACACCTTTACCGGTGGAGAAGCAAAAAGAGCGCGTAATCGCAGGAGACTCGGGAAAGATGAACAACATGGTCCAGTCGACAATGAAGATCCGAGGCAACTCCACGGGAGAAAAGACTTATCCGGGGAGTACTACAATGTCTGCAGGATAAAGAAAGGGAGCCTGCAGCCTATGGAGCCCTGCTAGAAGATTTGTGTTTCAAAACTCTTATTGAAGCACGGAAGACTGTCAATCCGCGTCGGCCTTCCAACCAAGCGAAGGAACGCTTGAGGAAGGAGAAATCAATCGGGAAATGCTGAATACGAGAGGATGGGAACGTTCAATCCGGTCACTCAGCGGTGACATTACGACACCTTCCACATCCTCTACCTAGGCAAGCGATCCGCAGATATGATGGCACTCACAAATCTTCCAACTTCATCTCCTGTTCCACGTCAAAGCCGCGGAGAGACGTTGCAACGCCCACTAACGCAGGAAAAGCCAGACTCAAGGTACTTACATTTCCCATTCCCAATGAAGAAGATTCTGGAGCTACTGGAGACATGGGTGCGAAATGAAGAGGTGGAGCTACCCCGGTATGGCGTCCGCCTGCGATCAAGAAGTAATGGACCCGAGGTCTTGTCATTACCAACGGTTCCTTCATCACCCCACCCGATGAATGCAACGCTTTGAAGCGCATTGTTCAGAGAAGCTCGGTCAGAAAGATAGCTTGCGGAGGATTTTCTTAGAGAGGCTACTCCGGTTTGATATAGTGAGGCTTCAAAAGCAAGTAAGTTTTACTCAACAACTTTACAAGAGAGACAGTTTAGAATTCATTGGGGACTTAGCATCCCGCATGTGGAAAAAGAGGCTCAGTGATCAAACGCCATGTTTGTTTCCATTCGTACCTCCCTTTTACATAACATTTGCAATTTCATGCGCAATCATTCATGACCAAGATGCAAATTTCATTTAACATAATCCCTTTCAAAAAGGTTGTTCACAAAACTATCTCAAAATAAGCCAATTCAATTACCTATTCAAAACCGGAAGCCAAATTACGAAAGAAAATCCTCACTATCACTCAAAAAGAAGAAACATCTAAAAAAGAAGAGACAAGTATATGGCACAAATCAAGGGAAGTCCTTCAAACAACAACTCGTCCTTCAGGCGAAAGCGACCTTCATCCTTTGGAGCACGGCCTGCTTGGCTTCAACTCCTCGGACGGCTTTTCGACCTCTTCTTCCCCGGCGAGCAACGCGATCCGCAGAGGGGACTTCGTCCTGTAATTTCGAAACTCCGAATCTTGGAGAACCCTTCGAAGAACCAAGGAGCATTGAAACCGTATTGCGCAAACACGTCTCGATGGCACTTCCGGTCTTCGACCATCTCCTCGTAAACTGTTCGACCGGTCGTGGCGCTCATCCCTTGGATAGTAGATAAAGCTTCTTGGACGCGGTTGACCAATGCAAGACGACTCTTGAGTTTCGTGGTGGTAGCAATATGACCGTGCTTCTCCCATATCGTTTTGTGTACAACTCTTTGAACCGGACCAGCACGCTGAATCCACCAACCAACACATGGCTGGATAAGGGATATCAAAAGGAGGATCGAACAAAGCCCTGTGCTGCATCACCGATAATTCACCAACCGCGGAACCTTGTCGGGTGCGGGGGCTTTTCAGAAGGAGTCACCACAATGGCCATATTGATCCGGAACCTGTTCGGGACGAATTTCGAGGGGAGCGCCCCAACTACAGCAGTGCCGCCTCTCTTTCACTCTGGGTGCTAATTTCTATCACGGCCCCGTCAACAAGATCACTAAGGGAGCGCCTTGTTCCACCGAGCTTTCATCATCTCCGTCGTGGTCGGAAAAGGAGCGGTTTCTAAGGACTTCTCGCCTTGAAGGTCCATACGCGAGACTTCTCGGCATGAAGGTCCGTATCGCCGAGACTTCTCGGCATGAAGGTCCATACCGCCGGACTTCAAGCATGAAGGTCCGTCTCGCCAGGACTTCTCAAAGATGAAGGTCCGTGCGCTTGGACTTCTCAAAAAGCATGAAGGTCCGCACACGGATTTCTCGGCATGAAGGTCCGTCCGCGGACTTCTCAAAGCATGAAGACAAGTCGCCGGCCTTCCGTTTTGAATGCGTGCCAACCTTGTGAAGGCATTATCTTTCGAAATTCCCGATTTAAAACAAGGATCGTTTTAGAAGAATTTACACTTTGGAAAAATGAAAGAACCGATGGGAGGAGATTTAAATACCGCATATTGGAAGAATTGAGGATTCTTAGGACCGCATGCTTGCCTCTTAGGTCTCTCTCCTACTTGGGGACTGCAATCCTCAGCTCTTGTCCGTTTATTTGGCTGGAAGTGGCTTCAACCGGAAATGCTTCGTCAAGATGTCAGAAGATGGCTCACTACGGGAATTCGTCACAACACTCTTCGAAAATTTCTGGAAGATCAACAGTTGTTTCCCCCAAAATTCTTTATACCGTCGGGTCACCACTGGGTTTCTCCCAATAGGCCGGAAGGGAAGGCTTACCCGGTCTAAGAACACATTGGCGTTAAGAATTTGTGGAAGGAATTCTTAGGAGCCCCTAGTGGACGGATAAATGGGACACCCGATCGAATCCCATTTGGCGAGCAGCCCACTGTCGATGTTGTACGGAGTCACAGAAAATTCTCCGTCGAATAGAGACGGGACGTATCCTGGAATGCAGCTGCGCAGGTAAATGATTTCCCCAGATCTCATGGTCTTGACATCGGTACGCAACACAACGCCAGGATCGTCAGCAAAGGTCTTTGGCTGAACGATGGAAGGGTGAATCGGCCCCCATGGACGAAAATCTACGGAAGAAATGTTGTCAAATACCTCCACAAGTTTCGCACCGGCTTTAGGACGCTTCTTATTCCATCGGAGTATTCTCGAGCCGCCGTACAAGTTAACGAGTGAAGGTGCGGGGTAGGAGCATAACTTCCGATGTGTTCCCATAAGAGCGTCTGAAGAAAAGCGAAGTGAACGTGCGACTCCACCTTCTTGTACCCGTTAGAAACATGCATATCCATTGCTAAAGCGTCTAGGTGAGAATACGGCGATCCAAGGAACAATGCACCTAGAGGAAGAACTTCACCTGCGCCCGACCTTATAGCAATTTTGACAAGGTCACGTCTAATTGTCCTCTTTCCGGAACCGTCATCAAATATGTCTCTGGATAGCCATAGAGACAGGAACGCGATCAGGCTGAGCTCGTTTTCCAACTCTGCAGAAGACCACTCCGAAACCCACCAGGTGTAGAAGCATTTCGTGTCTTTTTTCTCCTCCTTCTCCAGATTGTCGAATTCCGCCACCTTTTGAAGTATAGCGGCATAATTACTCTCCTCCGTGTCAGAGAGTTCGTAAGAAAGACTTCCAAAGAACAGCGGGTTCATTAATGCAGCTACACTCTCCAAAGTAATAGTCATCTCTCCCCATCTAGATATGGTTTGTGTGAGTGGAAATACGCCACCGAGAAATGAAGGTGATCAAGCCCGCGGTGTCTTTCCTAATTTCGAGGGTAGCAGATGCCATGACCGCATCAAGAATTTGTGCTTTGGTCAAATTGTCCTTAATGCCCTCATTACTCAACATGCGTCTCATCCATCCTTCATAAGAACCCGGTGGAGCATGGCAAATCTTGAAGTCAATAGGAGAAGGCGGATATTCGTTCCTTTGGAGACAAAATCTCATCACAAGTGCGGAAGAAGAAAATGGGTCAAAGCATCCATATTTTACGAATCGGAAAGCAAGACTATCTTATGAGAAGGATGCTTCCTAATATTTGGAAAAGGCGAGGTGAACAACTCATCATTGATGTTCGGCATATCTTTGAAGCTATCAACACTTCCTGACTTGGCACCAGCATTATCTTTAGAAGACATATCGACAGAAGTTCTTTTCTACCGCAATGAAATAAAAGACAAGAGTTAGAACTTGTATGAAAGCATATGAGAAGTGTAGTCACACACGGCAAGACACAACTCACGAGCGGAGCATGCAATAGCCGGTCCAGCATGCAATAGCCGGTCCAAACACCATTCAAGTCCGGCACAAAATTCAGTTCGGTATTGATTTCAGTCTGGTACAAATTTTAGTCCGGTACAAGTTTCAGTCTGGTATCGATTCCGAGTTCTCCGGTATAACTTTCAAGTCGGTATGAGTTTTCAAGATTCAGTACCAATTTCAGTCAAACATGTGTGAATAAGACCCACGTTCCGGCATACACGGCGGGCCCACATTCGTCCGCATGCATCATTACACGATTTTCTTTATTCATGGGAATCGTGTCTACGGGATTCAAGCCAAATGGTGAAAAAAGCTAAGCATGCACATGTCTTACAAAAGGTATTTACCTAACAAAACTAGGGTTTGACCGTTAAAAAAAAAAAGAAAAAAAGGAAGCGAAACCTACCTTGAGCGGCAATGGACGGGAGCAACTCACGTGCAACGGACGGCGACAGTTTCCGGCAACAATTCAAGCGGCAAAACAAAGAAGAGCGATCGACGGCGGCAGCAAGGTTGCGGACGAGAACAAAAAAAAAAAAAAAAATCGTGAGGAAAAGAAAGGAGTCTTAGTCTCTTTTATAGACAAAAATTAGAAGAATCCCACTAGAAAAAGGATTCCTCTCTTATTTGGTTTCCTCTTTTGATTCAAATACCCAAAGAAAGAAACCGGCCCCACCAAAGGATTCCATACAAACGCAACGGCATGGGAAACTAGCGGTCGACCAACACTCTTCCGGGTAAACTCCTTTTATCCTGTCTTTCTCACATATGTATGTCACCATCTCATGCCTACCACACAATAGTGTAACCATTATGTGCTAGGCGGGGGACTTAATGTTGATGGTGGATTTTCGTTTAAGGTTGAATTTGTAAAAAACCCCGAAAATCATGCGGCGACATCTTGTAAAAGATAAAGCCGTTTATGAGTGACGGATACTCCTCACTTAATTCACCAAGAATGGATCAATGTAGCAACAATCCTTTCTGTGAATTTCATATCAGCCTTGTATTTCTGTACTCATTATCGGTGTGGCAACGAGTGTTACTCTTACGAGTAACACGAACCTCCAAGCACTATAATGAATCATTATCGGTGTGGCATGACGGATCGAGTGTTACTCTTACGAGTAACACGAACCTCCAAGCACTATAATGAAACCATGTACGAAATACCCGTACGGTGATTCTCGGTGTGTTATACTAGCCCGAGCCCTCTCGGTGTGTTATACTAGCCCGATTGAGCCCCTCTCGGTGTGTTATACTAGCCCGATTGAGCATCCGGACTTGATCTGTATCGGTCTCGGATATGATCCGATCGCAGTCATCCAACTCCACAAGCATGATTGGATGACCACAGATCAATTCCATCACCCTAAGCATGGTATGGAATACCCACGGCCTTAGCTTGCGAGGATATGATCGATCGCAGTCATCCGGCTCCACAAGCATGATTGGATGACCACAGATCAATTCCATCACCCCCAAGCGGTATGGAATACACACGGCCGACCCCGCATGGTCGACCATTGGCCTTCGCTTGCCAAGAAACCGTCCATACCAAGCATTATGGACGGAAAACCTAAATTAGGGTTTGCGGCATATTACATGTGCCGCAAAGCGGTCTCAACCGTCCATCTTCGCAGGCATAGATGGAGGGTGTAGATGTAGACTCAAAGGGCCCGGAGCATGTCGACACAATCACCGTGTGACCGCCTACACACATGACTAGTCGGTCAAAACCAACCATGGTTGGTTACAACACATTCGGCCGCCTGAAATAGCATGGTCGCGCGGCTTTGAAAGCAAAAATTAGGGTTCAAGCCATCACGCGCGTCCATCTTCTCCGGCACGAATGGAGGGCCACAGATTAGATTAAGCAGGTCCGGTCATACCAGCATGACCACCGTGGGCCCATCTACCTCTTCTTGCGGTCGGCCAAGGCATATCATGCCTGGCCAATCCAAAACGCCCGCTCAAACTCACGCGGTTACATCTCCCAAATCCTAAACTGATCTCGACCGCTCAACTTCACCGGACGAATTGGGTGGCTTAGATCACGTTTTCATGGGACGGTGAGACATGGGCGTGAACATCAGCCTACCATCTTCACGCCAAGACAACCGGCCAAGACCGACCAAGCTAGGTCATCTTGGAAAACACGCCGGAAAAGGGTATGGTGCGCGACTCCTTGCGGCATCAAACTCCTATCGCAAATCGATCTCAACCACTCAACTTTACCGGTCAAATTGAGTGGCTTAGATCGCGCCTTCTTGGGAAAGTGAAGTATGGACGTGCACACCGGCGTGTTGTCTACACACATGCCCGGTCGGTCCTCTTCAAAACCCTTCCCATGCTTGGTTTCCACCAAGTCGAAGAGTGATGCTTGCGCACCTCTTTTAAAACCTAATTTCATCAACGGTCGCGAGATGAGTGTCTCAAACATCATCTCGTCCGTCCGACCCTCACCGACTTGGTTATACAACCACAGTCGGGAGTTATTTGGTTAGTGAGGAGTCGTTACCCATCACTTTACCACACCGTAATGCAAAGACTCGCATAAAATACACACGATACTTCACAAGTATCGACTTCTCGAATAACGCAGTTATTCAATTCGAGCATTACATGCTATCTTCCGTGGATCCACGATCCACATTCCGGACATCAATCATGTCACAAACTGGGGGATGCATCTTTGGGGTATTGGTCAGCGGTTTACGGCGTGCGGCGTGCAACGCGCCATCACAAGAACGTGTTAGGAAGTCATGGGCGGTTAGAGATGAACGGGAGAAGTGGGCAAGACTGGTCGTGTGTTACCGACACACAACTCCACTACTCCATCATTCCACTACCTCCACTTCCCACGAGAAACGTGAATGAGGCTCAATGACTTGTATAAATGGGTTCTCCGCCCTATTTTCAAACAACAACAAGGGAATAACGGAGAACAACACAAGTTCAGACGACATAAACCAAGTGTTAATACAAACCGTATTCAAACACTCAGAGCCTGCTTGCATCAACCGTAAGCTTGCTCATCTTTCTGTTACAAGTCATAAGCAAGCCAACACCTTCACAATCTCAACACCTTCTTCGCTTCCCTCCCTAAGATCAACCCCATCTCCTTCACTTTGTGACCAAAACAAGTCCTGGAACGGCCATTTCTTGGTTTAGGCCGGACTTGCACAGATTGATCTCTCGAATCTACAAGCACTCACCGCGCAGTGCATTTGTTGAAGGTTTAGATTCATTCCTCATCCACACCCCAAATTACCAAATTCTGCAGGAGTAGTTTTCACCCATCAACAAAAGGGTAAGGTACAAATATCTAAAGATATCAGCAAGGACTATGAGTGAAGTATGGATGTAATCCTGGACTGTTAACTCTCTTTTGTCAAATCTGAGGACTACAAACAGATAGAGGACGAACTAATCTGAAAACCAAAAGGGCACGATGCTTAAAAACTACGAATACTTACAGGAAGGAAAACGGAGAAAGATTCCAGGAACTCAACCTAGTTTCCGACTTCTGGAACAACCAGATTTCCACCTACTTGACCAAATACAATCTAGAAACTCAGGAGGTATGAAGAATACATGTCGTCCGAAACCATCAACTGCAGAGCTATCCCAATTCAATCGACATCAAATTGAAAACCCATTCTGATTTAGGTTCGCATTAACTGATTTGTTAATAGGGAAGATAACACTGTGAAGAAGAAGGGGGTTGTTCATGGGGATCAGTTACAAACTCTCACAGAGACCGAGTTGCAGAGCAAACTCAGAAGAGAGAGAAAAAAGTATTTTCGTTTTTTTTCTAGCAGCTTATGAGCTGTTTTCGCCTTTTTTTTTTTTTTTTTTTTTTACCTGTGTAAGCAACTAGTCTACACAGTTGCACTCATCGTTGGTTCCCACATAAAGAAAGCATACGCTTCACAACAATCTTATAAGTAACCTACGGTGGAAGTATACTACAATTAGTTCAAAAGAACTTTGCACTTCAATTGCGTAAATATCTGCAAGAATTATTCAAATGGGGACTAAAAACGTAGATATATTCCATACTAAACAGCTAATGTTAACGTCGTTTTCGGGCTATTTCCTTTTATCCAAATAGCACGTATCTTTTTGCTGGCCTACTTCCACAATTAACGTGAATATTTTTCGCCCTAGTTCTTTTCATGTTATTAGGCTTAGTCCTATGGGCTAGATATCTAGCCGCTAGATTGGCCATCCACGTCAGCCTGGACAACCTCCTAAGTCCTATGGGCTAGATATCTAGCCGCTAGTTTGGCCATCCACGTCATCTGTGAGCGCCTAACCATTCGGCGTTTTTCTGAGCGCCGCACCATGCGGCGTTTTGATTACTTTTTGAACGCCGAACGGTTTGGCGTTTCAATCTCAGCCGTTAGATTTAGTGAGCGCCGAACGGTTCGGCGTTGAGACAACTTTTTGAGCGCTGCTCCATTCAGCGTTTCAATCTCGCCGATAGTGCGACTGCGAGCAAATGCTAAGAGAGAGAAGTAGCCAGATTTAGTGTTAACTTTTTTCCCACACTTTTTTCATGATTTGCAACACTTTTTGGCCAATCTAGCACTCCAATCTAGCCCATAGGACTTAGCCTTAGGCCAAATATATACTCCATGTTAGTTCAAATACCATGTTAGTTCAAATACCAAGATCCGTTAGAGCAAATCCTATGGGTAGTGTCACTCTTTCAAATGAAGGAGTGCACTACCAATTAGACCAAATTAGAGTCTTTTATGAGTAGTGTTTAGCCTCCTTTTCACCCAAACACGTTCATGCACTCGTTCAATTGAACGAGTGGTTGGTAGTGAAACACTAGACGGGGGCAGTCCCCCGTCAAAAAAATTTGCTCTTTTTAGTAGTAAACGGGGGACAGTCCCCCGTTTAAATTTTTTTTTTTGCGTTTTTTTTCTTTTGGTTTTTTTGTTGGACGGGGGACTGTCCCCCGTCTACTTCGAAATTTTTTTACTTTACGGGAGATTGTCTCCCGTGTAGTGTCATTTTCTTATTTGCCCATAGTGGGTTCACTCGTTCATATGAGCGAGGGGTCCTTCATATGGGCGAGTTAGTCTCCATTTGGAGACTACCCATAGGATATGCTCTTAGTAATGGTGGTCATGTTTCTTCCTTTTTATCTTGAAGTATCACAATTGATGCCCACTCATGCATGACCATGAAAAGGATATCCACTCTAACTTCTGCTCTAGTTTTTCTCCCTTCTTTACATTTGTCTCCCTCTTTTTTTTTCTATTTTTTTTTAAATAAGAAAACAGGAGAACCCTGAAGTTACAAGAGAGTCAAACAAGAACATACAACACTAAGGCCCCTTCCTATGGGTGTGGCAAACATGAATGTTTGCCATTTAAGCACCCACTATGGAGGGGTGACATTTTCAATTACACAAAAAAAGATTGAATTTTGGTCCGGACACTGGCTAAGTGGAAAATTTTCCACTTAGCCGTAAATAAACCAAAGAGGAAGGGGAATCAACATTTTCTAAACCGAGAGTAAATGTATATAGTCTCGGCCGCTCGGTCTAGTTTACAAACCGTTAGGTGTTTACTACACTTAAAAATTAGGCTAGCTTAAAATTAGGCTTTCATAAGACCGGCCGGTCTAGTTTACACCGTTGAATAGAATCTGATCCAACGGTCATAAATCTTCCCCCCTATAAATACCACATTCCTCTACCATTTTAACTCACACCTTCTCTTCTATATTCTTCACATTTGTTAATCTAAAACAAATTTCATCATCTAACTCTTTCATTCACTGGTATTGTATAATTTCTTTAATATGTCTCAATTTAATACTCAATCTAATACTCAATATAAACAACAAAATAAGAAGATTAGGGGTCCAAAATTTACCGTAGCCGAAGATGAAAGCATTTGCAGAAACTATGTGTTCTTTACACAAGATAATATCGATGGTGCCAGTAAACAATCTACCAAGTTGTGAGATAACATATTTGCTAACTTTCGTCAAGAAACTATGAACATCAACGAGCGTGATGCAAATGGATTGTCCGGTCGCTTTGTTACAATCAACGCCCAAGTTGCCTTGTATGTCGCTGCCATAATGCAAGTTGATCGTGGTCGAGAGAGCGGTCTTGTCGATGTTGATGTCGAACGAAAGTGTCGAACTAATTGGCACCATAAACATGGGACAAATTTTGCTTATGAAAGTTGTTATCATATTTTGAAAGTGTTGCCTAAATATAATCCAGAAGTGTTAGCAAACATGCAGAATATACCTGCAAGTTCACCATATATACACTTCTTCACCTTCAACACCATCTTCACAACCATCTCAATCATCTCATCCCCTTCAGATAATCCATTTTCTTCACCAGAAACCACCAGAAACAACAATTCCAACTTGAATGTCAATAATGCAATTAAGAGAAAATTATTAGGAAGAAATCATGCAAGAGCAGCGAGAAAAGCTGCCCAAGAAGGAGAAGCAAGTGAAGGAGGTAGTAGTACTATGGAAACTTTTGATAGAGCATCAGAAAACCGTCGAAAAACAAAGTGTTGTAGACCGCAAGTTCTTGACTAGGGAGATGAAAAAACATCGACTAACTCAAGAAAAATTTGTTTCAGACTATGACAAGAATAAGATTCTAAATGCAAACACCGAAAAAATGAATCCCAGACAATTGATGGTATGGGAGATGGAGATGGACAGGTTAACAGAGGAATTGGAAGAAAAAGAAATAAGAGAAACATGGAAAAACAATTTGGGGTTCAAGCTGAAGATGAGGATGATGAAGAAGACGATGAAGTAGTGCCACTTAATTAATTAATGTATCAGCTTTAATTTTAATGAATATGTAGTAGTTTGGTTATGGTGAATGAAATTGTTCTGGTTTTTTCATTACAAATTGTTCAACTTTTTTCATTACATTAAAGCTTAAACTATTTTTTTTTCATTACATTAAAACTGAAACTTGACAACATCCATGAAAAAATTATTAAGCCTAACATCCCATACGAGTTCTTAAAAACTCCTTAAGAATTTGGTAATGCACTTCGTATTCGAAATCTTTTCGTTTCCATCTTCGCCACTCGTCTCGAGTTCGTATTCCCAATTCAGCATTGGTCTCACCTCTAAGACAGTATCGAGTGACAATCCTTTTCATAGCTATAAAATCCACAAGCTCTTTTTGATATCCATGAATCGGCAAAACAAAGCGGCCACGATCCGGTTATGAGGATTACATGTCTCCGTGCGAGAAGGCATCATGAATTTTACCCAAATAACTCATACTAGGTAAACCGTTCATCCGTCGTTCTTCACCTCTCTTCGGGTAGTATATTACATAGTTTCTACAAAGAGATAAATCTTCATCTTCAGTGAATCTAGGATCATCCATAATTTAACCAGAAATTAGAGAAGATTTTGTAGAGAAGTGATTTGTGAGTTTGAAACGGATGAAGTGAAGGATTTATAAGGAATGCTAGCGATGAAGTGAAGGATTTATAAGGAATGCTAGCGGTTGAGTCTAGACCGCTAGCGATTCAGTCTAGACCGCTACTTTTAATGACCGTTAAAAAATTTAAACTTAAAACAGCTACAAAACAAAATTATGGAACAACAAATGAAACTTAAACAATTAAACAATTTAAAAAAAAATAAATAACAAATGAAACAATAATAATAAAACAAAACAAATGAAACAACACTACTCAATTCGTCCCCCATCTCTTCCAAACTCAGCCCACAGATTCGCTCTGAGATCTTCCCTTAACCTGTTATACAGAGTTGTGTTCTCAATATGACTGGTCATTTGCGCATAGTTCCTTGCAAGTAATCCTATTTCTGGTATAATCTCGGGCCTTAAGTCTTCATCTTGATAGTTAGTCCAATTCTTATTACGACGAGTCTCCTGGATAACCATGTTATGCATAATGATGCAAGTCAGCATAGTCTTATGCATTTCACGAGCACTTAGACCACGATAAGGCCCACAAATGATTGTGAACTTCCGCTTCAGAATTCTAAAAAGTCCGTTCCACATCGTTTCTCAGATTCATTTGTTTACTATTGAAATACGAGTATGAACGACCCATTTCACTGGCAAGTGGCTGACGGTAACATTGAACTAAAGTTGACCATTTTGGATAAATTCTATCTGCAAGATAATAACCATGAGTGTAGTGATTCCCGTTGATAGAGAAATTTACCTGAGGAGAAATTCCATACTTTAAATCTTCAAACAAAGGCGATTTGTGTAAAACCTTTATATCGTTTTGAGATCCGGGGAGACCAAAAAAAGCGTGACATATCCAACAATCATAAGAAGCAGCAGCCTCAAGGATCACCGTTGGTTTTGCGTAGTGACCCTTATACTGACCGGCCCAATAGGTAGGGCGTCCGGTCCATACCTAATGCATGCAGTCAAGACTACCCAGCATTCCGGGAAATCCCCTTTCCTGATTTTGCTTCAATATTTCTCTAACATCTGCATCAGTTGGTTTTCGTAAATAGGTAGGACCAAAATGATTAATCATTGTTTCGCAAAACAACGCAAGATACTTGTATGCAGTTGTTTTGCCAATCTGGAGGTCTGCCATATCTTAAAATCCTCAAAGCCGAAGTAACCTTTTGTTCAGGGTTATGACCCCTAATATTCAGTGCATCATACTGATAATTAAATTGAGGTTCTACCTGACAAAGCTCACCAATAATCTTTAGCACCAAATGTCTAGGCATGCGGAATCGGCCTTGGAAACTTTCATCAGAGAACACACAGTCAGGATGAAAATAATCGTGCATCAGCTTCTCGTACCATTCATCCCGACCATGGTACGTATATCTTCTTGTGAACACTTCTCTTGGCTCTGGATCTCTAGGTATTTGCCCTATAAAATTTCTAGCTGCATCAAGGTGTTGGTTAGTTCTTTATCTTCACCTGACTCATCATCAATTTGTTTCAAGGCCTGAACGAATATTCGTTGTTGTTCTTCAAATCGATCCATATGAATACGCACTTCTTCGTCAGAAGAATCCATATCCATTGAGTTGAAAAAAATAATTAAACAGATGATTAAGGTACAAAAGAGTGAGTAAAGATAAAGTTAATGAGAAAATGAGGTGTGATTAAATTGAATTGAATGGGGCGAATTTATAGATAAACGTGGGGGGAATAGCTGTTACTTCACTAAAATAAGCGACGATTACAAAACCGCCAGCGGTTGAGACTCGACCGCTAGTGGTTTTCTTAAAACCGGTCGGTCTTTTCTCCACCGAACGGTGGAGACTCGACCGCTTATGTTTTCTACTTTTCTCCCATAGTAGGAGTTGTTTTGCGAGAACAGATCACAACCCGCGGTCATGCCTTCAAAACCGTATTTCCCGGTTTGCGAGCTAAATATCTTGGAGGAAACAGGCAATTGGAAGAGAGAACTTTATGCAAGTTGAAGTTGAGAAATATTGAAGCAATGGCATGGCAAATGGAGGGTTTAGCCATTTGCCATAGGAACCGGCCTTACAAATACATTTGATGTTTGAAAATCTTCTCCCTTAAGCCTCGTTAGAACAGCTTTACCCTCAATTTAAGTAGTTAACGGACAGCTTTTTAGTATTCTTTTACAGAACAAATGGTTTTTTCCTTTTCCTTTTCTTTTATCTTAATTGAACTAATAAACTTTTGTAGATTCAAGTTAGCATTTTGTTATATGTCACTATGAAGGTTAATGTACAAAATCAAAATCAAGAAATGTAAAATTCAAATTTCTATTAGGATTGGCGTTTAGAAAAGAAAAGGAGTCCTGCTTTGCCTCGCCAACTTACGTCTGAATGGTGGACATATTTCAGCACTGCTGCTCTGTCCAACCTCAAGGATTGAAAACGATGCAGTGTTGAACTACTTGGCATCTACTTTGGTACCACGTTTGTAAGGAGCAACTTCTCCATGAAATTAGAATTGGGATCCATTAACCATTAGGTTTGGTTTTCCCCATGAAATTGATTGCCGCATTCTAGATTAGAATTGGTATCCGGATGGGACAGTAAACGCTTTTTTTGTTTTTTATTTATTTATTGAAGCAAATCACAAGAAGAATAATACAAGGGGGGACCTAAATACAACCAACAAACTCTCTGCAGAAACGCATTACAGATTCCCTTAAACTGAGAAAACAATGCCTCCCAGCTGTGCAGAAGTTCCCCGCAAGTAGAGAGGTCGGATTCTATGCTGATCAACTACAGAAAGGTTTGGTTTCCCACATCAAACAAGAAATGAAGTGAATGGAAACAGATGTAAACTTCTATTACTCCACATTAGAAGTAACTTTTGGTGTAACTGAGAAATGAAGAAGTGCACTTTAAGATTTCGTCTCATGGACCTCGAATTTGAGAATTTGTTTAGGATGGCTTCCTAGTTTTCCTAGTGCTTTATCCAATGTCGTGGGGAATTTGTCGAATGGAACTAGCTCCGTTCTGCAAAAAGACAATAACAAAGAATCAAAATAGTAAATGATTCGTTAGAATGAAATCCCTGAGAATGGTAAGAAAAGAAGAAAAATATATATATCATAATACCAAGAAAACATACTCATATTTTAAATTCCCCTCTTGCATTAAACTCAAAAGGTAATCTATCAAAACTCTGCACTCTTGGTGTAGCTACTGAAAATCCAATAGCACAACCAAATCTGATTTTAATGGTGAAGATGATATCCAATTAAATGATAAATGAAATGTAAGAAGAAAGAGGTGAGAGATACGGAAATGTTGACACCAGATTTAACGTGGTTCGGCATACTCAGGCCTACATCCACGGGTTAGTGATTTTATTATGTATATGTTAGCAGAGCCTCCATTAATGAGGAGCTCTGCAAGTGAAGAGGTAAGTAAAGAGATCAAACAGATGAGAAGAGAGCCCCCCCTTTCTCTGACCTATTCTCTTCCTTTTAAAAGGAAAGAGTTACAAAGCTGTTTACTAAAATATCCCTAGCTTAATAATTAAGCTAACATAGGATTGTTGTAGTGTATGTTGATGTAGAATTATATGTTGTTGAAGCTTTAATCTAGTGCCACATGTCGATGGTATATTTGGTATCTACAATTTGCCCCTTTTCTTGAGGGTTGTTGATGAACGATCCTTAAGAAAATATCTCCATGTCTTGACTATACTTCGCTTTGATAGTTGATGTTGTTGATGATCTGCGCTTCGTCTTGACTAGGTCGATCTTTTGCTATCGTGTCATTTGGAGCTTGGCAATGGTGCAGAGCGTTTTGTCCCCTGGATCATGTGTTGCCTGGTGGTTGCTTTTTTGCCTTCTTATGGAGATGGCTTCCCATTGGTGCTACTTGTCTTGCTAGGCTTGTAATCAACTGCTGCGTATTAGATCAAACTTTAGCATTTAAGTCTGAGTTTGTATTTTGCTGAACTCGACTCTATTGGCTTTGTAAATCAAATTAATATAACGAGATGTTGATCCTTTGAGAAAGTGTATTGTTCGTGCAATTCCGTAGGTTGATATCCTCAGAATCGTCTTGTGTGCAATTCCATAGGTTGATATCCTTGGACTCGTCTTGTGTGCAATTCCATAGGTTGATATCCTTGGAATCGTCTTGTGTGCGATTCCGTAGGTTGATATCCTTGGAATCGTCTTGTGTGCGATTCCGTAGGTTGATATCCTCGGAATCGTCTTGTGTGCAATTCCATAGGTTGATATCCTCGGAATCGTCTTGTGTGCAATTCCATAGGTTGATATCCTCGGAATCGTCTTGTGTGCGATTCCGTAGGTTGATATCCTCGGAATCGTCTTGCGTGCGATTCCGTAGGTTGATATCCTCGGAATCGTCTTGCGTGCGATTCCGTAGGTTGATATCCTCGGAATCGTCTTGCGTGCGATTCCGTAGGTTGATATCCTCGGAATCGTCTTGCGTGCGATTCCGTAGGTTGATATCCTCGGAATCGTCTTGCGTGCGATTCCGTAGGTTGATATCCTCGGAATCGTCTTGCGACCTGTCCCCTCGTCCAGCTAATTCCTTGGCCAGAGGATTTCTAATCGGTGGGGGTCTGCCTCCTTTTGCGCCTGCAAATTTAAGACCAAAAGTTATCTAAATATACAAAAAGCTAGTATGGATCAAGGATTGAATCTGCGAAGGTTTGAAGTTGCATCGTTCTTAGTACACATGCGCGTAATGATGGTGGTGCGAGGTACATGTCCAATGCTATTGGAATCTGTTGTTGAAGGTATATTGGATGTACCATTCTCGGCTTACATACCTGCAAAACCAAAGAAAATTGAAGCTAATCTGTTAACATTTTTAGTATGCGTACACATGTAGGTTGGGTAAGTTGACTGCATCAGTCCGTTACAGTTGTACAAGTAGAAAGTGCGGATTTCTTTGTTGTTGTTTGGCTAAGGTTACTGGTTCTCTCTTTAACTACGGTGATTGGAGTCGTGGCGTGAGACGAGTTCAGTTCTCCTTCGGATGTGCTAACAGTTTGTCCTGGCCGTGACCAGTGGCGCCTGCATCATTTGTTGTTCATGCGTATACCAAATTAGTCCTTATAGAAACACAATTAATAATAATGAGCATTGATTCCTGAATAAGTGTAAAGGATTCCAGCAAATCTTGCCGACTGACAGTACTTTATGAGTGTAGAGGAACATGAGATAAGTATCATTTAGAAACGTATAAGAAAACTCTGGAGTAAGCACTCTTCGACAAGAAGCATGAAGTATAAGAAGTATCCATTGTTGAATAATTTCTCTTGGCATAAAAAGTATGAAGTACAACCAATATGGAGTAAGAAGTATACCCAATTAGGAGTAAGAAGCATACCCAATTAGAAGTATAAATCATGACCAATAAGGAGTATGAAGCATACCCAATAAGAAGTATGAAGGAGAACCATGATCAATTAGAAGTATATATTAAATATGACCAATTAGAAGTATGAAGCAATGAGAAATACCACTCTTCACCGTTAATAAGAAGTACTGCCCTTGTTGAAAGGTTCGGGCTCTTTGTATAAGAATTTGGGTAAAGAATATACTACACCGAAGTATTAATACTTGCCCCAATTCTTTACCGAAGTTCTGAGACATTCCTGCGGATATCAACCTACGGACAAAGAAGTCAAATGTATCTTACCCTTTCTGATTGATAGGTGCTTCCTAGAACTTGTTTGTGAGCTTTCCCAGTACATTGCAGCTTTAAGTATCCTTGCATTACGTGTGGACCTGTCACCCCGCTGGCTAAACCCTGTCCAGGGGATTACCAAGCGGTGGGGATCCGAAACTCTCGGTGCCCCTGTTATTGTGAACTGACGCTTAATAAGTATCACCTAATTTGATTGGTAGCACTGTCCCACCATGCATCACTGAATTTTTTTGCAATAACAAACAATTTGAAAACAATTTACAAAGAATTTAATGTTAGTGCGAATGGTTAAACATATAAAAGTAGGAATTAACAATCATCAGTTAAGAAACAATAGCTCGTCTTTGCACCTGCACTTTCATGAAACAAAGCAATTGAATATATCATAGAATAATGAGTGAGTCAAACATTTATAAAGTGCAATGCGAAATCTCATATAGGAAACTCTTGTATGCAGTACAAGTAGTGATCATCCACTAAGATCAACCTACAAAATCGACAATCTGACAATAACACAGGTTAGACAGTTAGTCCCCTTGGTAAAAGACTAAACCAAAATAGGCCTCTTAATAAGTGGACCCAGAATGAAAATTTAAAGAATTAGGAAAGCATATCATTTCCACAATCAACTACTATCTCATGGGTGACGCAGTTTCTTTTCTTTAGCCGCAGTGACAACCCGGAGCTTCTCTTGAGGCTTTTCTGAATTCAATGCCCCACCAAACAAGATTCAAATAGCAACTATCCGTTGATTTAAGAGTCTAAATTTCAGTCGAAAAACTAGAATAGGGTCAAGATGGTTAGTCAATTTAGACATAAAAATGGAAACCAATTTGTTGATGGTATTTGAACATGAATTAGACCTAAGCAGAGGATGTGAAACTTAAAACCATACTAGTGGCTCGGTTAGGCATTTTACCAAACATGTTAAGCATACAAAACAATTTAGGCCATACAAAAGGAAAATCATACCTGCAGCCTTTGGGTATGCATGAACATGTATAAGAAGAGTAGATCATTTCACACATGAGCAGATAATCCATATAGATTAGAGACATGGATTGAACAAACCATGTTAAATCATATCAAATGAAACTAAAAAGAAATGAAGCTTATCTGTTCCCAGGAGGTTGTGACTACGGAGATGGAACTGCGAAATTGAATCTGGGGAATTGAACCTGAGCTGCGGAATTGGGCTTCGGAATTGAGGCTTCGGAGTAGGAGTCTTCGGTTGAGTCTTCGGTATTGACTCTTCGGAGTTGGAGTTGGAGTTGGGCAGCGGGCCTGAAACTTCGGAGTTGAATTGAGTTACGGAGTGGGATTTGATCATCGGACTTTGAGCTTCGGAGCGGGAGTTGATCAGCGGAACTGAAACTTCGGGGAGGGACTTGAGCAGCGGGTTTGAGGCTTCGGAGATTTAGCTGCGGGAATGAAGTTTGCATCTGCGTATCTGTGCCATTTCCAGAATGAACTACTATCTCATGGGTGACGCAGCTTCTTTTCTTTAGCCGCAGTGACAACGCGAAGCTTCTCTTGAGGCTTTACCGAATTCAATGCCCCACCAAACAAGATTCAAATGACAACTTTCCGTTGATTTAAGAGCCTAAATTTCAGTCGTAAAACTGCCACCTTTGGAGAGTAGTTCATTTCACACGAGCAGATAATCCATATAGAGTAGAGACATGGATTAAACAAACCATGTTAAATCATATCAAATGAAACGAAAAAGAAATGAAGCTTATCTGTTCCCAGGAGGTTGTGACTACATTGCGTGATATCCTACAGAGATGGAACTGCGGAGTTGAACCTGAGCTGCGGAATTGAGTCTTCGTAAATGAGGCTTCGATGTTGAGTCTTTGGAGTTGGAGTTGAGCTGTGGAATCGAAACATGTGATCGTGATTTGATCATCGGGCTTGGAGCTGCGGAGCGGGCTTTGACCTTCGAAGCATGAGTTGATCATCGGGCTTTGATCTTCGTAGCATGAGTTGATCATCGGAAACTGAACAGCGGAACTGAAGCTTCGGGGAGGGACTTGAACAACGGAATTGAGGCTTCAGAGATTTTGCTGCGGGAATGGATCCTACATCTGCGTATTTGTACCTGCGGTTTCACAGGTTCAAAAAATTAGTTAAGGTTTAACAAAGCAACTTATGTAACTTCATCTTATTCGGCTGCGATTTCCATGGTCCTAATTTCTCTGCGTTGCTGGTGCTGCGTGCTTGGAGTGGCCGATATCTTCTCCCTCCGGTAAGTAAATATATTAGATTTCTTCCAAACAAGTTACTCATAATATAACGACTTCTCGTGTGGTGCGGTAACAGAATCGTTGTATGTGGCATCGTGATTCTCTGTACGTCGGGTTTCCAACTGAGCATCGTGATTCTATGTACGTCGGGTTTCCAACTGCGTATCTTCTACTTTCTGGATAGACTTGATTTGAATAAAATACAGGAGAAATAAATTCTTTAACATCTCTCCCTGTTTCTAGCGCCAAATTGTAGCTACTGAAAATCCAATAGCACAACCAAATCTGATTTTAATGGTGAAGATGATATCCAATTAAATGATAAATGAAATGTAAGAAGAAAGAGGTGAGAGATACGGAAATGTTGACACCAGATTTAACGTGGTTCGGCATACTCAGGCCTACATCCACGGGTTAGTGATTTTATTATGTATATGTTAGCAGAGCCTCCATTAATGAGGAGCTCTGCAAGTGAAGAGGTAAGTAAAGAGATCAAACAGATGAGAAGAGAGCCCCCCCCTTTCTCTGACCTATTCTCTTCCTTTTAAAAGGAAAGAGTTACAAAGCTGTTTACTAAAATATCCCTAGCTTAATAATTAAGCTAACATAGGATTGTTGTAGTGTATGTTGATGTAGAATTATATGTTGTTGAAGCTTTAATCTAGTGCCACATGTCGATGGTATATTTGGTATCTACACTTGGATTCTTTCCGGGATCATCATTTTTTGCAGCCAGAAACCGCGTAAAGTAAGATCCCGCAGACAGTCGTTGACAGAATTGTGTCAAAGACTAGTTAAAGAGCAATAGAGTAGTTACTAACAGTCATTTTCACACTAGACACAACTGGAGCATTTCCAGAAAAGTGTATCTTGAACTGCTATTAGTCAATGACTTGATTAATTTGGCATCCAGCCTCTGGAAATAGGAAATGGAAAAGAAGTTTTACACCAAGAAACTTGATTGTAGCAACCTGGAATTAGAGAGAACTAAACAATGTGGACCAAACTGATACAGAAAAAGATAGTAAATATAGATCTCACGTCCAATTGTGACATAAAAACATTGGGATTTCTAGTCAGCGCAACGCTACCTTAAAAATGAAAGCGGAAGCTGAGACAGTTGCAGGTTATTTAGACATACCACCATAGGTTACATTAGTCCCTCCCTGCCTGCAAAAAATAGACTCTTATCAGCTCACTAGGCAACCTGGAATTGTTTTTAGTATCATGCCGTTGATGCTTACAGAAAATTAAGTTAAACAGAGACTCAACATCTCGAACAACGTCTGTCAATATTATCAGCTACTTATTGAAAACGGAGATTTCATTCTTTTAAAAATTACTGGAAACATGCTTCACCTTAAAAATTTGAGGACTAACGTAGCAGAATTGCCACTAACGCAGTTAAATCCCAACGCAGGCTCAGGTAAGGCACCATAACATATAGCCACAAACTTTGGAATAATGTACAATCATAATATTCATTAACACTAGGGAAGCCAAATTCCGAAAATGAATAAGAAATTGGTTTACCAGGAGACCCTTGACGTTTTTCACTTGTAATTGACTCTCCGTATACACTTCATCTGCGCCAAGTTTCTTAAGTCTTTCTTTCACATCATCTGACCCAGCTCTGCAAATGAGTGTTAGGACAACCTCAGTTACGTAATATTCTAGAAGTTCTTAAACTTAGAATGTCTTGTATTCTAGGAAAGGTTAAACTTAGGAAATACTTGTATTACAAGTCTTTATGTATTTTAGGATTCTAAAGAACCTGTATATATATATATATATATATATATATATATCTAGTCGATCTCTTGTATTGTACACAGCGAGAAAATATATTGAACAGAGAATTCTTCTTCTAAACCATCTTCTTTTCTTCTCTTTACTTTACCATAACAATAATATAAACTCGACTTGGTATCATCCTTGTTCGATTCTCCATGTCTTCCGCATCTTCTTCAATCAGTACAGTTTCTACAATTATTGGTTCCTCTCAATCTATGATGGCTTCTTCTGTTTTCTCTCAACCACATCACATCATTACCGTCAAATTAGATGACACAAACTACTCTCTTTGGCGTGCCAAGTTTCTACCCTACCTTCAAGGTTATGACCTAGATGGTTATGTTAATGGTGAAAAACCCTGCCCTTCTGCAACCCTTCCAAATACCGAAACCGCTAATCCTGATTATGCTCCCTGGATAAAACAGGATCGAATTCTTCTTGGGTGGATCTTTTCCTCTTTAACTCCCGCTGTTTTAAGGAAGGTTCATCGTCTGCATACTTCACATGAAGTTTGGTCGTCTCTTGAATCCCTATTTGCGTCTAAATCTGATGCTCATATTCATCATCTTCAATGCGAACTACGTGCCTTGAAGAAAGGTTCTCTTTCTATGAGAGATTACATAGATCGTGCTCGTGATATCGTCGATAACCTGGCTGCTGCTGATACCACTGTTACCAATACTGAGCTACGACATTGTATTTTAGCTGGTTTGGATTCTTCTTATGATGCCATAGTAACTTCTCTTACTACATCAATGGGAACTATGAAGCTTGAAGATTTTATAACTTACCTTCTCACTTTTGAGCTGCGCGTTGAACAACAGAACAAATCTTTGCTTTCTCAGCCTGTTGCCAATGTTGCTTCTTCCACAAGGTCTGTTGCTGCTTACCAACAACGTACTAATTCCATACAGCCACAACCACAGAATGGAGGGACTCGTAAAACATTACCCTGTCAGTTGTGTGATAAATCCGGTCATCAAGCTCCCATGTGTTGGCAGCGTTTTAATCAAAATTTTAAACCGCAACCACCTCGTCGGCCACCAGCTCCAACTGCTCAGCCTCCTCGTGCTTATGTCGCTCAAGCTTCAAGTTATTCTTCCAGTGCTCCTTGGGTTCCAGATAGTGGAGCTACCGATCATATAACTAATGACCTTTCTAGACTACATATTCATTCAGAATATAGTGGTCCTGATCAAATTAAATTGGGTAATGGTGATTCTATTCCAATCTCGCATGTTGGTTCATCAATTTTAGGCACACCTGATCGTAAGTTACACCTCTCCAACACATTTTATACTCCTCATATTTCTCATAATTTGTTATTTGTCGCTCGACTTACAACTGATAACAATGTGTTGTTTGAATTTCAT
The DNA here is from genome assembly GCA_023531295.1 of Papaver armeniacum. NCBI lineage: Eukaryota > Viridiplantae > Streptophyta > Magnoliopsida > Ranunculales > Papaveraceae > Papaver > Papaver armeniacum. The sequence continues at coordinate 243,109 of JAJJWW010008409.1, forward strand.
CCTTACTATTGTCTTGTAAAGGATCGGTGTACAGGGAAGGTTCTTCTACGCGGCCGTAGGAAGGGTGGTCTCTATGAACTAGATGCTTCGTCGATTTCTCCAAAAGCTTGTGTTGGTGAAAGAACCAGTCTACATAATTGGCACTCTAGACTAGGACATCCTATGATGCGAACTGTGCGTCATATTATTTCAAAATTTTCTCTTCCAGTTTCTAGTAAAAATATAACCTTTTGCTCTTCTTGTCATGAGCATAGAAGTCATAAGCTACCTTTTTCTTCTAGTATGACTCAATACTTGCATCCTTTAGACTTGATTGTTTCAGATGTATGGGGTCCTTCTCATATTTTGTCTAATGACGGTTATCGATACTATATTATTTTTATTGATGCACACAGTCGTTTCACTTGGATGTTTCCTTTATCTCATAAATCAGATGTCTATTCCATTTTTCTTATTTTTCAGAAACATGTTGAAAACCTTTTTAATCGAAAAATCAAAATTTTTCAGTCTGACAATGCTGCTGAATATCGTAAACTCACCCCTTATCTTCAACAGAATGGTATTTTTCATAGGTTTTCTTGTCCACATACCTCTGAACAGAATGGTTTAGTTGAGCGTAGATATCGTCACATCCGTGAAACTGGTCTTACTTTACTATCTATGGCTTCCGTCCCTTCATCCTACTGATATGATGCATTCTTTACGTCTTGTTATCTCATGAACCGTGTGCCATCTTCAGCACTTGCACAAACATCTCCTTATGAGGCTCTATTTGGTGTGTTACCTGACTACACTTCTTTACGTGTTTTTGGTTGTCTGTGCTACCCTCATCTTCGTCCATACAGATCTCATAAGATGGAACCACTATCTTCTCCTTGTGTTTTCATAGGATACAGTCCCATGCATAAAGGTTATAAGTGTCTCCATATTCCTACTGGTCGAATTTATATCAGTCGTCATGTTGTGTTCAATGAGACTACTTTTCCTTTTGCAGCGTCGTTGACATCTCTCCAAGTTACTGATCAGGTAATCTCTGCCTCTATGAGTGATCTACCTGTTTTCGTGAATTCATCACATAATATCCTGCAGCGTTCCCCATTTTCCAATAATGGTGCAGCACTTACGTCACCAACAGTTGGTGTCTTGTCTTCAGATGAGCCATCGCTCATCACTGCATCAGCTGACGGTCTACTGCCTTCGTCAGCAACATCTGGCTTGGGATCTGTACAGCCACCTACTACACAACCTTCGTCAGAAAGGTTAAAGGATTCAGAACTATCTTCTTCGTCTGCTCCATGTTCATCTGTTCACGAGGATTCTACACAACCTGCATCTACTACTTCCGTTACTAATAGTCATCCCATGGTTACTCGAGCTAAAGATGGGATTTTCAAACCAAATACTTCTAATATGCACTTGTTGCCGATTCTCAACTTGAACCAACCTGCTATTCACAAGCTCAGGCGATTCCAGATTGGCGAGAAGCTTCTGATACCGAATATAATGCATCACTTCAAAACGGTACGTGGACTCTAGTACCCTATCATCCCTCTATGAATCTCATTGGTTGCAAATGGGTTTATCGAATTAAAAGAAAGGCAGATGGTAGTATTGAACGTCATAAAGCTCGTTTAGTAGCGAAAGGGTATAATCAACAGGAAGGTGTTGATTATGGTGAGACTTACAGTCCAGTTGTAAAACCTTGTACTATAAGAGTTATTCTTACAATGGCTCTCTCTCACAATTGGCCTATTAATCAGTTTGATGTTCAAAATGCCTTTTTACATGACAATCTTGAAGAGGAAGTTTACATGAAACAACCACCAGGATATGTTGATCCTAATTTTCCTACATATGTCTGTAAACTTCATCGATCTCTTTATGGTCTGAAACAAGCTCCACGTGCTTGGTACCATCGACTAAGTACTTTCCTGTTGCAACATGGATTTGTTACTTCTAAATGTGATTCTTCTCTCTTTATTCGACGTAATGATACTGGAATTGTTTTCTTGCTCGTTTATGTTGATGACATCATTCTTACCGGTTCAAGTTCATCGGGGTTACAATCTATTCGTACTTATTTACAAACTGAGTTTAAGATTAAAGATCTTGGTTCTTTATCTTATTTTCATGGAATTGAAGCAAAGCGTACGTCTTCTGGGTTATTTCTTACACAAAGGAGGTATGTTCAAGATCTTCTCATTCGAGCAAAAATGGATGGTGTCAAACCAATTCAAACTCCACTCAGCACAACTGGAGATATATCATCTGATCGTAGCACTTTAATGACTGATGCTACAGAATATAGAAGTATTGTTGGTGCATTGCAATACTTGACATTCACTCGTCCTGATTTGGCATACACAGTTAATAAAGTCTGTCAGTTCATGCATGCTCCAACAGAATATCATTGGGGTTTAGTTAAACGTATATTACGTTATCTAAAGGATACTTCTACGTTTGGAATTTTTCTTAAACTTGCCAACTCTTTGCAATTATCTTTCACCGCTTATACGGATTCAGATTGGGCTGGTTCTTTGGAAGATCGTCGTTCTACTAGTAGCTCTTTGCATTTTTTGGGAGGAAATATCATTTCTTGGAGTGCTCGTAAACAGAAAACAGTATCTCGTTCTAGCACTGAAGCTGAATATCGTGGTCTTGCTATTGCTACTGCTGAAATAATGTGGATTCAATCTCTTCTTTCAGAATTACAAGTATCGACTAAGTCTCCACCTGTTTTATGGTGTGATAATCTTGGAGCAACATATCTTACAGTTAATCCTATATTTCATGCCCGTACAAAACATATCGAAATAGATTATCATTTTGTTCGTGATCGAGTTGCTTCTAAACAACTGGATGTTCGATTTATTTCTTCAAAGGATCAAGTGGCAGATATATTTACAAAACCTCTTGCTAAGGACAGGTTTGCATCTCTAAGACTCAAGCTGACGGTTCAAGATGACCCGTTGCGCTTGCGGGAGGGTGTTAGGACAACCTCAGTTACGTAATATTCTAGAAGTTCTTAAACTTAGAATGTCTTGTATTCTAGGAAAGGTTAAACTTAGGAAATACTTGTATTACAAGTCTTTATGTATTTTAGGATTCTAAAGAACCTGTATATATATATCTAGTCGATCTCTTGTATTGTACACAACGAGAAAATATATTGAACAGAGAATTCTTCTTCTAAACCATCTTCTTTTCTTCTCTTTACTTTACCATAACAATAATATAAACTCGACTATGAGATTGGCAAGTTAGTTAGTGAGTGTCGGATATGTCAGGTATACCTACCTGGTACGCCATTCCCTAACGCAGTAACTATATTTATGATGAATCAACAATTAGACAGTTGACGAACAAATGATAGAACAAAATTTCTTTATATAAAAACAGAGTTTTTTCGAGCGACGTGGTTAATCAGAGCTTCTGGTTGATTCTGGCCCCACCATTCTAAATTTCAGCCAATAGAATTCCAATAGAATCTTTTGGGCCCGCGCGATATTTTTTGGCCAATCACATATTAGAAAATAAATTTCTAAATTTACTAAATCTTATTTAATCTAAGAAACATATTAAAAAAAATATAAACAATTTAAACATTATCAAAAAAAAAAAAAACCCATCAAATAAGATAAAATGTTCATCATGATTTCATCGTAAAAATAAATCAATCATATGATTAAAAAAATACATCATATAAATAAATAAAAATAAATCAATGTCCAATGTCCATTTACATTTTTTGTAATAAAATTCCCCTAATTACATCTCCAAACTAAGGTAAAAGAAAAATACTTGCATTTACCTAAAAAAAACAAAAGCATGAACCTGATTAAAAAAAAATAATTAGATCGGCGATTAAAAGAAAATACCTGATTTGTGGTAGTTACGCGTGAATGGAGTGAATCCTGTACAATAAAAATAATTCAAAATCATTAGGACTATGATTTCCAAAGAAAAAAAAACGTTATCAGCAACAACAAAAATAAAATGAATTCCTATACAAATAAAAAATTACAAAACCATTCCAAAGAAGGAAAAAAAAAACGCACCAAAATAAAATAAAATAAATAAATGATAATATAATTTTGAGATATACCAAAATAAATTTGGAAAAAAAAAGAAATTGGAATATAATTTTGAGAGATACCAAAATAAATATGGAAATCAAAATAACAAGGAAGAAAATTTTGGAATATGATATCAACATGAATGTAAATATCAAAATACTATATTATTTCCAAAAAATGGGAATATAATTTTGAGAGATACCAAAATAAATGTGGAAATAAAAATAACAAGGAAGAAAATATTGGAATATGATATCAAAATGAATGTGAATATCAAAATGTTATATTATTTTCCGAGAAGAATTTTTTTTAACACGAACTGGAATTTTTGGGTTTAGTAGCTCACTATATAAGGCCAAATTCCCAATGTTTTTCTTTGAGATAAAAGTCTTTATTGTTTTATTGCTTTGATTCCAAAACAAGCATTAGGTTTTATCTTTTGGATCACCAACTCCAGGCTACATCACGGTGAGAAATTTTGTTTTTTTCTACTATTCCCTTTGTTTTTTCTTGGGTTTTCTTGCGATAAAAGTCTTTATTGTTTCATTGATTTGATTCCAGAAACATGTTTATTTTTTGGATCGTGTACCCCCGAGCTACATCACGGTGAGAAACTCACCACTTTTGATTTATTGTTTGTAATACCACGATGTTTTTTTTCGATGTTCAATAATAAGTCGCAAATTGATCGTGTGTATCAAACGAGATTTGAAGATCCTTTTGATTTCATATATGAAACTAGCTATGGATATAGATCCAACGACTCGAGAAGGCAAGGGTGAACCGTATGAAGCATAAGGGCGTGATACTTGGGAGAAAAAACAAGAAAATATGTCGATCGCTTTCGAAAGTACGGATGCGGTACATGCATATTTTAACGAATAGGATCACATGATAAGATCACGTTCCAAAACATTGTTTGATTTAATTTTATTGTTATTTTTAATGCCTACGGGAAGTTCACGGTAGATAGCAAAAGTGCCGGGACAACCAAGTTGTGAACCGAGAACAAGCTTGGGTGAATCGCGAGGCGTAAAAGTATAGTAATGGAAAGGAACGCAAAATTTATTTCTGCTGATGATTATATACATAATTTATTTCTCTATTTAATTCTTTTTGATGGAGTTGCATCTGTTGATGGCTATGAGTGAGTTCACAACTAATCTGTGAAATTTATATTTGTTGTTTTGTACTTAAGGGGTGCTTAAGAGGAAAAGGGCATTAGAGGAAAGTGGTCTTGGATCCTAGAGTGGATCAATGGACATTGTTGAACATTCTACGGAGTTAGTTAATATTTACTGAGACTATACAGTTTTTTTTTCCTATTTTGTGGAGGTATTGTTAAATCAAATGTATATATTGAGCAGTAAAATTGATTTATGATTTGACGTGATCTGCTATAAATGATAGTAGTGCCTGTATTGGTATTGGATATGATGTTCTTAAGCCAGTAATTCAAGTATTTTTCATAATCCGCGAGTTTTTTTCTCTCGCTCAAATTCTCCACTTTTACAGATCACCATTCTCTGGTTTTTTTTTCTGCGTATGTATCTTTAGATCTACCATTTCTGGCATTGAGTTTTCCATGTTCAAGGGACACCATCAATGTAAGTGTAAGTTTTCAATATGTTTTTTTTTTTTTTTTTTTGTTTGTGTATCTCTACCATTCCTGGCCATGAGTTTTCCATGTACAAGGGACACTATCAATGTAACAGTAAGTTTTTAATATGTATTTCCTGATTTTGCGTACTGGACTCTTTTTAAAAAGCATATTCGAGCAAAGGCCTGATCATTTTTTCCACGTTGCTTCTTTCTTCAACTATTTTGTTCTTCTTTGTTTTTATCTTACTGGTGGTGTTTTGGTGACTGATTTACTACTTTTGTCTGGTCTGCAGGTATCCTAAAAAAATGTAATCGATTGACACTAAATGCTAAAATATTTCTCTAGGCTAAGATTTTAACTTTTAAGTTTTTATTAAGTCTATTTTGTTGTTTCAATATCTCATGTGCTCGATATTCATCTTCTGTGTTAGGGATTAAAATTTTTTTGGTCGGTAAAATTATGCAGTGATGAGTGATAGGAATTAAATCATATTTAAAGAAGTGAAAAGTGCACTGGAGAAAGTAAATGACATATTTTGTGAAATATAAAAAGATAATTAATATGAACAAAAATCAGAAGTTTGTTAGACGAAACTGCCATGAATGGTACCAACCATGAATGGTACCAATTGACCATGCCTTCACTTGATTCATCAAGAAGGACCTAAACAAAAAATTGTACTCCCTCCGTCCATTTTTAAGAGTCCGCTTTGACTTTGTCAAGATATTAAGGAAATCCTATAAAATGTCATGACTATCCCTTGACTAGCCTATTTAATATTACGTTATTACCAAAATTAAAATTATTAGTGTTACAAATTCTAATTTGGATAGTATTATTGTTTTAGGAAATATTGTGAAGAAATAAAAACCAACTTATACTGCAAAATTTAAGAATTTTTTATTTCCTCCATTTGATTTTGATTTCCTGCACTAAAACTTTGGAGCCTTTGGAATTTTTATTTGAGAGGGAAAAAAAATTGAAATTGTAGATTTTCCTCTTTAGATATACTCTACCATGAATTTGAGATTTTGTCATAAATTTTTTTCTTTGCCGTGTATATAGCCATATTAACCCGTACCCATAATCAATTACTCCTTCTACCCATAAATGTTTTATTTAAAAAAAGAATGACAATTAATATAAAAAAATATTTAATGGATTTTTTCATTATATTATGGTGACGATATTTATGATTTTGAATTAAGTTTATATTAAAAATGATTTTATAATTACGATATTTATGATTTTTGAATTGGATTTATATTAAAAATGATTTTATAATTAAAAAAAGAAAGGGTATATTTGATAGTTTAAGGGAAATCTATGTCTATAAACAGAGCGAACAGATAAAAATGGACATACCAAAGTAGAAATTAAGACAGATAAAAATGGACAGAGGGAGTATCATATTTAGGTTTTGTTAAGTTATATCCAGTTTTGGTGGTGTGTCAGTGTTGTATTACCTTTAGTGTAGGTATTAGATTATAACATGAGTCATGACTATTTTGGTTGCGATTGTAGGTTATCTCGGTTTCACGTGATTTGCCAGTTGGAGTTAAAAGATGAATCGGTTCTTAAGCACCCGTAGGCCGTACCTTTTCTTTTTTGAAAGATTTTTAGTAAGTTACAAGGCGTGAGATGTACTAGAAAAAATAAGCAAAAAAAAAAAAAAAAACTTAAGGAAGACGTAATTTTTTTTCCATATAATACGAAAAAAGAAGTTAAGTGGTCCTATATGAAACGGAAAACAACACTCAATATTATATTAACTGTAAATAAGATACAATACAGTCCTAAACTACTCTGGTGACACCAATTAATACTTTCATAAACTTCTGCGAGAATGAAAAGAAAAATGGTGCAATGTGAGTCCCATTAATGATTAATGTGATCCATGCGCATTAAGGTATATAGAAGTAAAGGAGTAGTTGTTATATGACCGAGAATTTTCTTATTCTGGAATGTAACCCCATAGATAGCGTATGTCAAGAGTGGCCTCTAGAAAACGGGTAGAAGGCCCCAACCTGCAGTGAGGCAAAGTGGTTAGTTATTACTCCATGTAATGAACAATGGACGATTTTCTACCGTTTCCTTAATACAATGTCGAAACAATGTCGAAGGAAGTCAGGCCAAAAGAACTTGCCCGTTTCTTGTGGTAATCTTTATTTACGGACGAGGTAAGATTAGCGGGAGAACTTGCTAGCTACTGGTCTCGAATGATCAATTTTCTACATGTAAGATAAAATTTAGATAACTTAAGAGGCTGTAAGATAACTTAGCCTAGGAAATCATAAATAAGAATTATGCGCACAAATGTACCCTCCAGGGAGGTACTGGGAAGAAAAAAAAAGTTGTCTGCTTGAAAAAACGCATATTATCCGACTATGAAGTTTTATCATTGGGTATTCTTATCACTAAAGTATTCTAGATAGCTTCTTATTAATTCAGAACATGAGACGTTTCAATATCTCCAATCAATACCATGGTGCTAAGGATGTCATAATTATGTTCAAGAATCGCTAATCCTTTAATTTAGAGGCACATTTACACGCACTTAATATATTTAAGATGTCCATCTTATAATTCTAGGTACATACGCATACATACATACACTTGCTAAATTTGTACAGTATATAATCACTTCATTCCTTTTTTTTTCTCTCTCACAAATGAAACATGCGTTCCTTCATAGAGTGCATATACAGATGAGCATAGTTTAATGAGTCACATGAAATCAGTACAAATATATAATTCATAATTCACGAGTTTAACATACTCTCGTGGGAGGAATTTTGTTGTTGTTGTCTATAAAGGAATAAAAACATGATAAAGAGGACACTAAGAAACTAGCAGAAAAGAAATAAATGCAACAGATTTGAGAATGAACATTAGTGTTTTTTCTCTTCATTACATTTGTTTGCTTTGTTTTTTTTTTTATTTTAAAAAAGCACTTTATAAGCCTTTTTATCTAATTTTATTTTTTAGACAATTTTAAGTAGCTAAGTTTGAAAGTATTTTTCACTGGGATAATGGATTTATGAAAATAATAAATTATTTATAAAAGTCATGCAATGGTTTGTTAAGAATAATTAATTGGGGGATAAAAAAACTAATTGGGGGATATGTGCCGGCATAGTTTTCAATGAAAACCGGCATGGTCGATGGACTACCGGCATTGAAAATCCATGCCGGTAGCTACAGTAAAATATCCCCCAATTAATCATTCTTTGTTAACTTTAGTTTGTGATTCTTTGACATAATTCAAATTTTATCATGTTACGTGAATCAAAAATCCAAATAAATAAAACCAAATATTATTATATAAATTATACGTATGATAATATATAATAATTATTTAACCTTGATAACAATTATCTAATTTTGGGTGATTCTAAACAAACCGAGAAATCAGACCACACAAAAACCGAATGTCAACTTTTGTCTCACAAACTTTTTGATGTGGTCCTGGTGGGCCCCGCGGAGGACAGCAGGGGGTCCCATATTTTGGGTTTTGGTGTGTCTAGCGGTTTCCGTGTGGTTTAATCACACGGTTCGTTTAGAATTTTTGTTTAATTTTATAGTGCACCTTTATTTGAGCGACACAGACAACATAAAGAAACTCCAAAATCTATTTTGAACCGACATCACAGGCGGAGCAAATATAACTATTTGAATACTGATATATTCAGAGATAGGCGAATGTACTTCACAATTTCCCCATTAACATGCCATCAAAATTCACATTTGAATATTACAGTAATTGCCCTTAATTCTTCTGAAAGTGGATACACAAAGACCATTTTACCGAAATCGGTAGTTGACAACGTATGTCTTATAGATCGATTTATTAGCGACGAAGAACAATTTCATTTTAGAATTTACACTTAGGACCTTTATTTATTAGGAATACTTGTGTTTAGTTTACCTTTTACTTCTGTTTAGTTTACCGATAATAATTTTATTTTGTCTTTTGAGGTGGGATTTTGAGAGTACAAAATTTAATTATTTACCTCAGAGCCTTGAACGAGCAACCAAATCCTTGAAATTATGGGAGCAACAGAAACATACTTTCTTTTCTTTTTGGAAATGTTTTACTTTCATATTGTTTAGGAATGAAATTTTCCAGTTTATAATATCAAGAAATTTTTTTATGAAATTTCTGGATTGTGAAATTTGGCTATGTGTCTTATACATTATGAATCAATACCCAAGGGGCTGGTGGAGGTTCAATACGCCTATGTCCATTATGAATGTAAAGGGATTATTTTATCGAAAGTTCACCACGCCAATGTCCATTATGAATAAGTCCATTTCCGAAAAACTGAGTCCGTGGGCACAAACCTAAGTCCGTTTCCGAAAATGGATTTAGATTAAAAACTATATATACCTCTAATAAACTAATAGACTGGAACCCTAATTTCATATTACAAAGCTAATAGAATATCTTCTCCATTTGTTTTTTACCTTTTTTCTTATAGTCGTGGGTAACACCTAAATTAATACTTTATTTTGATACCGATATGCGAAAGAAGCATAAAATATGGTGAAGAACAAGAAAATGCGAGCATAAACACAGTCGATGTAGCTTCTTTGACGTATGCTACGGATTTTTTGAACACTTTGGAGTTCGACAATGTCCCACAACATCTTATTAGACTCCAAACAGGCATGATAATCGGGAATGAGAATGGTATGGTTTTATTCAACCAACCAAAACAAGTTTAATAATCGGGAATACAGCTAAGGATCCGTCAAAACCATAGACGACAATGAATGTTTGCTATTTTCGATCAATTCTTTGTTGGTTGATGAATCAAAAATAATAAAATTTTATTACTATCAATATTTTTGGCCCTATTTTGTTCATTTTTTTATTTTCTTGCACACTTTTTGGGATTACTTTGGTTTTGTGATATAATCTCTATATAAAAAGAGCATTCAATATTCCACAAGCAATAAATAGACCCGTGCATCGCACGGGTGACAATCTAGTCTATATAACAATTTGCGTCTGTCTCTAATAATACGGAAAATGGGTCATTTGTCCAAAAAAAATTAAAACATGGTTCAAATGGACGAGTAAAAATTATTATGGGTGAAATGGACACAAAAAAAATAGCCAGGATGAAACTGGATTCATCCTGACTTAAAATTAAAAGCGAGGATGAAACTGGATGCATCCTGAAGTAAATTAAAAATAAGAAAAAGAATTTGAAAATGGGTAGGATGAAACTGGTTACATCCTGGCTATTTTTATATTTTTGGCCATTTAAACAGTATCAAAATCTAAATATCTTTTTCACCCAGGAAATATTGATTTTGGTCTTTTTAACCAATTTTGTGCTAATAATATTAATGCTATGGACTCCTCAAAGCTTGGAAAGCTGAATAACGCACTGGCCCACAATACCTGGCTATTCGAGGAACTTTCAAAGGTGCAGCAATGGGAATTTGCAGGTCAGAATCAGCAGAAGAAGCTGAAGCTATAGCTCTGCTACAGACAACAGCATGGGCCGCTACAAACAATCTGACTAATTTGGCCATTGAAGGTGACAACCAGAAAACCATCAAATATTTGCAAGGCAAACCAAACTCAATCAAGTGACAATGTGAGGCAATCCTAAATGAAGTTAAGAAGATAGCTCAAACTCTATCCGGTTTTGGAGGCTTTCAATATGTAGATCGCAAAGCTAACAAAGTGGCAGATGTGCTAGCTAAGGAAGGAAGAAAATCTACACAACAATCTACTTTTTTCGCAGAAACACCATCTTTTTTATTTCCAACAATAGCTTTAGATACTGTCAAAGCTTATGAAGTATGTAATATGAATGCTACTTGTGTATCTTTCCAAGAAATGGCTAATCACACAGATTCAGACAACAGGCGGACAACTCAACCTGAGTTAGTACCAAATGGGTCTAAATCTGCAGATTAGTATTTCTTTCAGTAATATATCTTGGTTATTTTCAAAAAAAAATTATATATGACCTCATCAGATGTACCAGGTAAACTTAAATGTATGGAATTCAAACAGAATTGTCTCGTTTGGTCAATACCTGGATTAACTTTGTAGGAAATACCATTAGGTCCTAGGAATAATATATTAGAGAGAGTCTAGTTTATTTGACCCAGTCAAATGTCTGTTTGGTCCTATTTGGTAATATAAATTATAGTTTGGTCCTAAAAATTATTGTTTGGTCCTAGGCTGATGTCATGGATGATGTAAATGTCACCATGTAGTGGCAGAAATACCCTTTTGGATAAGGACCATATATATAGTCAAAAAGTCAATAGAAAATATCTTATTTCAGATTTACTTTTCTCTCTCCTTCTGTTTTCAGATCTAGTTTCTCTCCTTTTTTTCTTTTCTTTTTTCTGTTGATGCTCATGAAAACGATGAAGAAGGATGATAATTTTTTGGTTTTTTCTTCTATGTAGCTACAGTTGATGTTGAAGATGATGATGAAGATGATGAAGACGACGGAGATTTTTGTGTTTCTTCATCATTTGTTGCTGCTGCTGCTGTTGAAGAAGATGGAGATGATGAAGACGGCGATGATTTTATGTTTGTTTCTTCACTGTTGCTGCTACTTTTGTTGAAGATGATGTAGACGATGAATACGATGAAGACTATGAAGATTTTTATGTTATTTGGATGTATTTTTTTGATTTTGATGTTGAAGATCTTGATCTTGACTTTGCTGCTCGTGTTAAAGATGAAGTTCTGCTGCTGTTAAAGACGATGATGTTTAGGTTTTTATATGGACTTCATTTTCTGGAATGAATTCTGTTTTTTTAATTTTTTATATGGACTTCATTTTCTGGAATGAAGTCTGTTTTTTTTAGGTTGTTATATGGACTTCATTTCTGGAATGAAATCTGTTTTTTAGGTTTTTATATAAACTTCATTTCTGGAATGAAATGCTACAAGAAAATAAGTAAAAATTAACACGGAATGGTATTTTTGTCAATTTTAATATTTTTAAATAATTATGGACCAAACAGTAAAGGCGTTTGACCAAAGGACCAAACAGACATGGGCCCACCTAAAAAAGGACCAGACGATATTTTTCCCATTAACTTTAGCAAAGTCGTCTAGCAAAAGTAGTGCAGTCAAAGGATTCACAGTGACCGTAGAAGCAAGATCCAAAGGTACGTTTTTATTGATTTTGTGCCAGGCACTCGCTTCTTTCACAATGTAAGTCTGCCATGTCCCTAGTTACCCACATACTTTTAAAACAACAATAGTTAAATATGGAAAAAGTTCAAAAGTTGTGAGATCTTAAATTCGCTGAACACAATAGAAACCACATTGAAAACTTACCAAATGAAGGAGGGGATGGTATGACCCAATCACCAAGAGAAAGACCCTTTACAGCAGACCCAAAGGCATGTACTTCCCCAACACCCTCGTGCCCTCCAACTGCAGGAAGTGGAACCTTAATTGGGTATACACCTACAGACAAATTCAAACATGAGACTTCAAATGCTTAGAGTACAAAAACAAAAGCATTTTAGCAAGTAACATTGGAGAAGGAACAACATTTAAAGAAACATAAATGGTTAAAATCTGAGCACACTGATTTTCAAACCTTGAACCATATTAATATCTGAAGGATTAATTGGAGAAGCAAGCATTTTAACACACACTTCATTTTCTTTAATCTCAACGGGAGGTAACTCAATTACTCTGCAATTGAACACAACGAATTGTACTCAAACACAAAAATTAAAGAAAACTCGTTTCAATATTCATAACAGAAGAGTTCTCTTTTTATAAGTAACGTAACGAACAAGTTCAAAACCTGGCAACTTCATCAGGTGATCCATGTTGTTCAAACACCACAGCCAATGATGGTGGAGAAAAGGTTGAGGGATAAGCTCCAATGTCACCCATTCAGTTACCCGTACACTGCTGAAGCAGTTGTCATGAAGCTAATTTATGACATTAAAAGTACAAATTACATTAAAAACAGAATAGCATGCATCGTACAAACAACCGAAACGAATTTGTGACTTAAATATATGCCCTAGAATGTTTACATTAATGATACCATCACGAATGGTACAATAGTTTGCCATCAAACCTGTAAGAACCTGTTTAGCGTGTCCATTTGAGTCTCCACTAGGAGTTCTAACACAAATACGATCGTTTTCATCAATGAAAGTGAATTAGTTTGGCCAGATGATTGAATAGAGTTGGCCCAAATTTCGTGTAGAGAGTACATCTAAAAATATTACTGTAGCTGAAGATGTTCATCAAAATGATATGCTACAGACTAAAGAAAATGCTTACAATATCAATAAGCAAGTCATAAACTAACCTGAGAAAATTACAGAATCAGTAGCCTGCACAGCAGTAGTCTGCTTTGAAATGTGGATTCTAAGGAGTTAGTGTGCTTTTATACAAACTGCTCACTGATGCAAGGTCTGTTTATACAGGCATTATGGACTACCGTGGCTGGCTTGTTTCTATTTTCCATCGTGTAGAGATGGCTCGCATCAACAAACCAACAATCCAATTAAAAGGAATACAATATACTCGAATCGACATTGACAAACAGTATCAAATTCTAGTGTAACATGAGTTTATACCCCTTTTCTTCATAAAATAGACTTACACAGCATCTAACTTGACTACCACATAATAGATTCATGCTTCTAGGAAGCCAGTGGTTCTTCTTAATTACTGTTTTCACGGTACAAACCATATCTTGTCCCTTCTGTTGTTATTAGTTTTTTAAATGACAAAATCAAAAATTAAAAATATTTGAGAGTGGATGATTTCTATACTTTGGGAAGTCTGGAAAGCAAGTTAAGTTGTTGTTTTGATCGATAAGCTAATGTTGTTTTCTTAACAAAAGAATGAAAGAATCCCATTTGACTAGAGTTAGTGTTACCCGAATAGCTGGTAAGGCATAATAGAACTGTGTTCTTGATAAAGAAGAATATATTTCAATGAAAATATTCTACAGAGAAAACCCTAGAAAAGAATCAGACCAAAGTCTATATCTTCATTACAACTTAAAGAAGAAAGTGTGACTAGTATTTAAAGCTACACAAATGACAAGGACAGACCAGCAGAGCAAATAGTCAATCAGAGAACCAATAGAAGTTTGTCTATTAGCCCCCCTCAAGTTGAAGTGGCCAGAGGAATGAATCTTCAACTTGTCTCTGAGAAACTGAAATCTAGGACTGGATAAGCCCTTAGTGAAGATGTCTGTAACTTGATCCAGAGTGGAAATATAGTGCACCTGTAAGTGCTTAGAATGCACAAGTTCTCTGACAAAGTGGAAGTCAACTGCTAAGTGTTTCATTCTACTGTGAAACACAGGATTGGAGGACAGAGAAATAGCACTGAGATTATCACATTGTAAGGTAGGAGTGAGTTGCAGAAAAACATGAAGATCCTTGAGTAGCTGACAAACCCAAGCAACCTCAGCAACAAAATTAACTAATGATCTATATTCAGCCTCAGTACTGGATCTTGCCACAGTAGCTTGTCTTTTGCTAGACCAAGAAATAGGATTAGTACCAAAGAAAATACAATAGCCTCCTGTACTCCTTCTGGTATCAGGTGAACCAGCCCAGTCTGCATCACTAAAACCATGAACAACTAACAAACCTTTGTTGAATAGAATTCCATAATCCACAATAGATTTAATATATCTTAAAATTCTCTTAGCAGCTGTCAAGTGATCAGTTGTAGGAGATTGCATGAACTGACACACTTGGTTGACAGCATAGCAGATCTCAGGCCTAGTCCATGTCAGATACTGCAAGGCTCCAACTAAAGATCTATAAGGAGTTGGATCAGAGAGTGGTACTCCATCAGTAGCAGAAAGTTTGGTCCCAACACAAACTGGAGAATTACATGGCTTAGCACCTAGCATATCATGTTTGTTGAGTAATTCCAAAGCATACTTGGTCTGAGACAGAAATATACTGAATGCATCTCTTTTAACTTCCAAACCCAAAAAATAGTGTAAATCTCCTAGGTCTTTGAGAGGAAAATGAGTTTGAAGAAGAGAGATAAGGTCAGCGCAATATGAAGATGAATTACCTGTGATGAGAATATCATCCACATAAACAAGAATCATGGTAATTCTTGACCCAACTTTCTGAACAAAAAGTGAAGTGTCTGCAGTAGAAGCAACAAACTTGTATGAGAGAAGAACATTCATCAACTTCTCATACCAGGCTCTTGGAGCCTGTTTCAATCCATAGAGGGATTTGTGAAGTTTACAGACTTTATGAGGATGATCAGGATCAACAAAACCTAGTGGTTGGGTCATGTAAACCTCCTCTTGTAAATCACCATGATGGAACGCATTGCTCACATCAAGTTGACTGATTTTCCAACCAAATTGAACATCCAAAGAAAGAAGAACTCTAATTGTGGTAGGCTTTGCCACATGGCTGAAAGTCTCATCATAATCAAGACCAGCTTGTTGATGAAATCCTTTGGCAACAAGTCTTGATTTGTGCCTTTTTATGCTACCATCAGGGTTATGTTTGACTTTAAAATCCATTTACAACCTACCAAATTCTGAGACGGATCAGGGTCAACTAAGGACCATGTACCTGCTATTTGTAGGGCAGTGTATTCAGTGACAAGTGCAGGGCCCCATTTAGGATGCTTCTTAGCTTGAGTGACACAGGTAGGTAGAGGAGAAGGTGTAGAAGAAACAATAGAAGCAGACAGAGCATATTTTGAACAATAAACTTTTGGTTTCCTAATACCCATTTTACCCCTATTGACCATGTTGTGTTGATTTATGACAATAGTAAGAGTAGATGATACCTCAGCAGTAGCCGTTGGAGAAGTAGATGAAGTATCTGAACTGTCCAGTGGGCATTGAGATAGAACTGCAGGTGTAGAATCAGTTGGCAAAGTAGAAGTAGATTGAACATCTGAATTACAAGTAGCTGCTGGGGTAACTGTGGAAATTAGTGGAGAAATCCTCAAAGGATAAGTAGTATCATTAAACACTACATTCCTGGAAATATACACTCTGCCATAAGAAGGATGAAGGCACCTGTACTGTACCCTTTATGACTGAGACTATATCCAAGAAATATGCATTGCAAGCTCCTTGGCTCTAATTTGTGAGCTGTGTAGGGTTTGAGCCATGGGTAACATAAACAACTAAAATATTTCAAGAAATTATAATCTGGGGCCCTGTTGAACAAAACCTCATAAGGGGACCTATATTCTATGGATTTAGTTGGCAATCTGTTAATAGTGTAGTTAGCAGTTTGAAAATCCTCAACCCAGTAAGCATCTGAAAGTACTGATTGAATGAGATAAGTCCTACCAACTTCAACTAAATGTTTGTGTTTCACCTCTGCAACACCATTTTGTTGGGGAGTATGAGGACAAGTAAACTCATGAAGTATGCCACACAAAGATAAAAAGGATTGCAGTTCGTTGTGAAGAAATTCACCACCTCCATCTGTTCTGACAATACATATTGGATGGCCAAACATAGTTTCAACTTGAGACTTAAAATGAAAGAAAATTGTCTTGAAGTCTGATTTGTCATATAAAGGAAATATCCAGCAATACTTGGAAAAATCATCAATGATGTTAACATAGTATTTAAAGCCATTGTTTGAAATTACAGGACTTGGACCCGAAAGATCAATATGAAGTAAGTGTAATGGCTTAGTATTGCAATGAGAAGAAGCAGAAAATGATAGTCTATGACTTCTACCAAGTTGACATTCATGACAAAAAACTGGAGTTTTGACTATGTTGGATAATGAAAGAACTCTACTAACATGTTGCATAGTAGTAAAAGAGGGATGGCCAAGTCTTCTATGCCAGATTGCTGCTGAAGGTGATGAAGAGCTAGAGTAAGCATGATGTCCTGTAGCTGGTGAAGCTTGAGATGTGGTTTTGGCAGTGAAGTTAATGGGATACAATCCATTACTGTGAGGGCCTTGTAAAGTAATCTTCCCAGAGAAGAGATCCTTCACAGTAAAACCAAGAGGATCAAAGTGATTGAACATTGATTATCTGATGTAAACTTGTGAACTGACAACAAATTTGCTGAAGCTTGTGGTACATGAAGAATATTATTTAAAGCAAATAGTTGAGAAGGAGTGTACTTAATAGAAGAACCAATGTGATGGATTTTCATACCTGAACCACTAGTTGTGTGAATTTCATCAGAACCATCAAAAGTGTTAGAAGTTTGTAATTCAGATTCATCAGCTGTAATGTGTTGATTAGCACCAGTGTCTGCATACCAAGGATTTTCCCCCAAAATATTTGTAGAAGCCAACATAGCACTTAGGTGTTGTGGTGTCTTTGTGTTTTGATAGGCAAAATTCATACGATGATGACAGGAAAGAGCATCATGTCCAGGTTTTATGCAAATTTTACATGGTACAACATCTGGTGGTGGTGCTGATGAAGTAGATGGATGTGATAGACCTGGTGGTGGTGGTGGTGGTTGGGAAGTAAAATTGTGGTAACTAGGAGAAGGAGATCGAGGATGAAACTGAAATTGACTCCTAGTTGGTGGATAATAGTGATTACCTCTCCCACGACCACGAGATGCAGATGCATATTGATTTCGCAATGAGGCTTGAAAGGCACCAAAGGCTTGATTGTTGGATTCAGATAGAAGAGCTGATGAGCGATTTTGTACAACAATTTCTTCAGAGAGGAGAAGATTATGAAGCTCTCTTGAATCAACCGGTGGAAACCGAATGCAAATTGAAGTACTAAAAGCTTGATATTCAGAACCAATCCCATTTAAGATGGTAACCACAAGTTCATCATCCAAACAAAGCGAACGAGTAAGCGCCTAATTGATCTGCAATCTTCTTAATTTCACCAAGATAACGAATCATAGTACCAGATCCAAGTTTTAAGGATTGCAATCTTGTGCGAAGTTGAATTGAATGAGTGGTGGAGCTTCTTGCAAACCTCAACTGAATATTATCCCAAAGTTCTTTAGCAGTATGAGCACCAACAACATAAGGAAGAACCGGATCGGAGATAGTTGATTGAATCCAAAGAATTAAAGTATTATCATCGTCAATACAGTTATTGTAGGACGGATCGATGAGTTCCCTATCATCACCATCAATCCATTCTTGTGTGTATTTTCGAGGACAAGGAATTGAACCATCAAGAAAACTAGAAACCTTGTATTTATTCAACAATGGAAACAAAACACTTTTCCAGGTAATAAAATTGTCCTCAGTAAGTTTGAAATGAATAATATTGGAGATGTGATTTAAAGGAATTTAGGAAATACGAGAATCATAATAATTATAAGCCATTGCAGATCAAAATGAATCAAAGCAGTAGCAGAAAGATCAAATATCAATGAATGAAGCAGCGGAAAAAGGATCTTACCAGTCGAATGATACCATAATAGAACTGTGTTCTTGATAAAGAAGAATATATTTCAATGAAAATATTCTACAGAGAAAACCCTAGAAAAGAATCAGACCAAAGTCTGTATCTTCATTACAACTTAAAGAAGAAGTGTGACTAGTATTTAAATCTACACAAATGACAAGGACAGACCAGCAGAGTAAATAGTCAATCAGAGAACCAATAGAAGATTAACAAGTGTAAGGAGAAGAGTGGTACAGGCTGTATACATTAGCTGTTATAAATACAGCTGTAACACCTGACAGTTAACTGAAAAGTTGTCTATTAAGGCATCCATGATGGGAGGCTTTGGGGATGACCGTGGTTATGATTGTGAGCGCCAAAGCCCACATATTTTCACGCTTCCGTTTCCCCTTTTCCCACTGCTAAAACATCATTGATTCTTAAATTGCTGACAAAGGGAACAATCAGAATCAGACATCAACAACTGAGATATGAATTGATACGACACCTATTTTTTTGAATCATTTTCTTGCTTTTGATAATGCCCAAGTCCTGACGGGGCGTGTAATTTGTGGTTCATAATAATATAATTAGCTCCTTCTAAAAAAAAAACAAAAAAACATCATTGATTCTTCGTTTGACAACTGGAACTCCATTTCTGACGAGTAAAGTAAGAAACTTTAAGTTTTCTCACTAATTTGAATACCGCTGATGGTCAGGTTCAAGTAACAGTTTCTTTGTATTTTAGGGATTAGGAAAAGATTTTAGCTCGATCATATTTGTAACAACAGTGTGTTCGTGGTGAAAAACTCACTTCACTTACAACGTGTTCGGATCGGAGAATTAGGAGCGCAAGAATTCAATTCCGACGGAATGGGTCCAACATCCCACCCAAACGACACCTAAAATCTCGGAATTGGATTCTTCAGGAATCCAATTCCCCGGAATTTGTTATTTTATTTTCCAATGGAAAGTAATCTGGTTCTGGGTAATCGGCAGAAAACGACTCCAATACCCCTTTTAATAAAGTCGAGATAGGTAAGTTCTATTAGTCCCACAGTGAGGAGTTTCAATTTTTTAGCAGTTTTAAAAGACTATATAAACTTTTTAATTAGTCCCATATCAGAGAGTTCCTCTTCTTAAGTTGTATCTATATATTATAAAAAGAAGTGGGGTTGTCTATCCGGATATATCCGACCATCGATTTCATCATCCGGCGACTCGGATTGAGAGTTGGCTTAGGTTAGGGATATTTTTGTGCGTCGGATCCTTGGTTTCCCGATTTTTCTCCGCTACTGTTAATATACTGGGGTTTCTTAAAACGTACTATGATTGGTAAACATATAAGCGTGTTTCACATCCTTTGGTTTCCTAATATGAGCGTGTTTCACTTCCCTTTTCCTGATTTCAATCTGTTTCTATAAGTTTTCTTAACTATTATATATGATGAAGAAAGATCCAAGAAAAACATCCAGCCTTATGTTTTGGTTTCTGAATCAGTACCAACTGCGCCCGTCCGAAGAAATGAACTCAACCGAGCAAAAAAATCACGAATCCTTTTCTAAACATCTCTTTATAAAGTTAATTAGGATCTTGAATTTTCTTCTACGATCCTTATCCTCTCTCTGGCAGAAACCCTAGACTCCTCCTTCTCTGGGTTTTTTTTATGATGATTGCTCTTTGTGCTTTAGGTTTCTTTTTGTAATTAATTTGTATTGTTTGCTGCAGGAAATTTAGGGGGGGGGGGGCAAAGTTGAATTGGGAGGAAAAGAAAAAGAAGGTAAACATGTAGAGACCTAGAATTTTTTATCTGCAATTTTTTTTTTTTTTGATTGTTGTACGTTGATGTTTTTAGTACATTAAAATCAGATTGGGTTTTATATCAGTAAAACAATATGTTTGATTGTTTTTTTTCTACACTCGGTGAGAGGCACTACCACTACCTACACAACCCAAACTCTCACTTCTATCAATTTTGCTACTATCGGTTTCTTATATCATTCAAAAGATTTATCCGTCAATTTCGTCAAACAGTGATCAATTTGATTTTGGGTTTATATCAGTAACACAGATCGACAAATTATACCCTTATAGAAGAGGGGAACATTCAGGACACCTCTTGATTATACATATTTTCTCTCTTCGTATCAATAGATATCATGTGATACCAATGAACTAATATCTAGCATCACTAATGCACACAGTCTCAACTCTGTCGCACCATGTGTTCACTAATATGCATATTGGCAAATGATAATCCATGATTCTAATTATTTACAGTGGAGACAAACTGATAATAACCGTCTGGTGACTGTTTTTTTGCAAGTTGGTAGTAATGTTGCAGAACATTCAGTAGTTGTACGTAGTCATAATGTGCTCCAACTTCGTAAAGAAATACCAAGGTAACTAATGGATTGTCGTGGGTTAAATTTTTTCTTATCCGTGCTAGGTTGATTGAAGTACTCCGTGCTAGGTTGATTCTAATTATTTACAGTGCTAGGTTGGCAAGGAAGTACTTCCTGTCTTCCACTAATGGTATGAAGGCGTATCCGTTTACGTCAACCTTAACGTACCTGAATGTAAGTGATAACATGGTGTAACAAATGGGTTATAAGATTTGGAAGCTAAATAAGTCTTGAGGCTCATGTTGAGTGCATCCATAACACCTATGTTCCTTGATGTGTATCTTAAGCAAGGTAGTAAATTTTTATTTCTATGTTCCTTGATTTGGCCATCAAAAGCACATTTCTGTAAGGTTTGAGAAATTGTTGAGAATTAACGCCCAAACTTGGCCAAATGGAGTAATTACTGTAAAATAGTTTGTAGAAAGATCACTTGCATCAATAGAGCAATATGAATCATCTCAGTTGCATCTATATAGCAAAATAAGCATCACCTGGTACGTCGAACGTGATCATCCTTTAATGAAGTGGAAAACGACTTCTTTGGTGAAGTAACAATATGTGCAGTAAAGGTAGCATATTGTTACAGAGCAGATCATGGTATAATTTTCTGTAAGACAAGAGCAGATCATGGTATAATTTTCTGAAGAAAAATAGTCCAGAAGATTTGAGCGCAAGGCATTTCGTAAAACTCTTGGTTGGTTCTTCAAGGTGATACAAACTTTCTATTGTTCTAGGACTATTTTCAATGGGCATCGAGATACTGGGTTTGACCCGGCTCCAAATTAGTTAATTTTTTTTTTTGAAGCATAATTAAGTTATTGTAAGTTATTCAACCAACACCTCAAACAGCAAAAAATAATAATAATAATAACCAATTTTATTTTTCTTCTTCTTTGCATATATAGATACTGTATGCTCCATTATACAACTCACTGTTCTTAAATTCATTTTAATGTTGTCATTGGTGTCTTACACCCCTCAATTTGATTTTGTGATTATATTGCCCATTCCTCATGCTCCTCAAGCTATATCCATTTGAGGGGTTGGGAAAAAATGGAGAAAAACAAGAATATACCGTATTGGTGCCAACCAAAGCTTACCGTAGTGGTAATTTGAATTAAAATTACCACTTATAACTTTGATTGAGATCAATACTTGAATTCAAGTGTACCATCAAACCAATTAAATTGTCGATCAGGATCGGGGGAACAAATAGTTTTAACAAAACCTTTTGTTGATCTTATATATATATAACCGTAGTGATATTAGATTTCCTATTTAATTCAAATTTCCTTAATGCCATATATTAAAAGAATTTAAGGGCCACAGCCGCGGTTGTAAGCCCCAACTAATTTGACGGACCAACAAAACACTAAAGCATGCTTAGAGGCCACAGCTGGGGCTGTAAGCCCCAACTAATTTGACGTACCAACAAAACACTAAAGCATGCTTTAGAGGCCACGGCCGGGGCTGTAAGCCCCGACTAATTTGACAGACCAACAAAACACTAGGGCCGCAGGTCCCTTTAACTTATTGGCTCGATGTTTGACAGTTCTAATCAAATCAGTTTTTTTAATGACTAAAATTTGGTGGGAGAGTATTGATCAGCCGACCAAAAAACAACAAAAAATTAAAAAAGGTTGAGCCCCGGCCGTAGGTCGGGGTGATACCTAGTCTATCTGTATTATAAAAAGAAGTGGTGTTTGTGTAGACTGATATATCCGACCATCGATTTCGTCATCCTACGGCACGGATCGAAAGTTGGACGAGGGATATTTTCGTGCGTCCGATCGGAAAACAGGATAAGAAGACGTTTCCTAATAGTAGGAAATACCAATTGGTCCTACAAATAATATATTAGAGAGAGTTTAGTCCAATTGACCCAGTCAATTGTCTGTTTGGTCCTATTTGGTAATATAAATTATAGTTTGTTCCTAAAAATTATAGTTTGGTCTTAGGGTGATGTCATGGATGATGTAAATGTCATCATGTAGTGGCAGAAATACCCTTATATTATTGTTTGGTCCTAGAAAATAATGGTTTGGTCCTAAGGTGACCATATATATACAAAAATCAATAGCAAAATATCTCATTCTCAGATTTACTTTCTCTCTCTTCTATTTTAGATCTAGTTTTTCTTTCCTCTCATTTTTTCTATGCTGATGTTGATAATGAAGATGGCGAAATTGTTCCGCCATGATTAACGTGTTTCCTGAAAGTGAAGATTTTCTTGATAAAACACCAAGACGAAGAAAGTGATTTACGAGGAACTGACTATTAGTTAGTTGGTGATGAAGAAAGTTAAAAAAGCAAGAAAGATATGAGGAAGAGACATGGAATGATGATGAGAGAAGAATGAAATGAAAGATGAAAAGAAGGAAAAGAGGATTGAGATTGGAGGGTGGACGTGGCAGAGAGGAGGAGGAGGAGAAGAAAGAATAAAGTTTGTGTCAGGGAAAGATTTTATGAAGAAGAGTCGGTGGATGCCAAATCTTACTGTTTAATGTTTATTCATTTCTCACTACTTTAACTTCCGATTTATCGTTTTGTCTGTCGTATACTGTTTTTTGAAGACGACGATGTTGCTGCTGCTGTTGAAGACGTCGAAGAAGATGAAGATGATTTTGCTGATGTTTTTATATGAAGTTCATTCCAGAAATGAAGTCTGGTTTGTATAGGTGTTTATGGGTGAAAACTATTTCTGTCAGTTTTGGTAATTTGGGGTGTGTGGATGAGAAATGAATCTAAACCCTAAATAAATGCACTGCACGGGAGTGCTTGTATATTCGAGAAATCAATCTGTGCCAATCCGGCCTAAACCAAGAAATGGCCGTTCCAGACTTGTTTCGGTCACAAAGTGAAGGAGATGGGGTTGATCTTAGGGAGGGAAGCGAAGAAGGTGTTGAGATTGTGAAGGTGTTGGCTATGAATGACTTGTATCAGAAAGCTGAACTGGCTTGCAGGATGTAAGCTATCAGTTCCGGTGTTTGAATACGATTGTATCAGCACTTGCCTCTGTTGTCTTGTCTTGCCTTGTTTCTTTGGAAAATAGGGAGGAGAACTTATTTATACAAGTCTTTAAGCCTAACCCTCGTATCTCGTGGGAAGTGGAGAAAGTGGAGTGATGGAGTAGTGGAGTCGTGTGTTGGTGTCACACGATGATGAGTGCCAAATATTGCATATTTCTACACCTTTTTATTGGCAATTAGCTCATCTTTTGCGCTTTAAAATCAGATATTATCCCAAATTCTGTATTTTCTCTGTTTTCAAGAATAAATACTTGTACTAATTAATTTTGTGTTTTTAGGTACTAAATAAAGCTTGGATGAATTGAGGAGCCAAAAGAGCAGAAAATTGGAGACTAGCGACTGTGGAAGAGAAGTTGCAACCCGCTTGCGCATCAGTTGCAACCTGTTTACAAAGACATGAGCTTAAACTACCCATACCCAAATCCAACCCCGCCTCCATCCTGAACCGTTAGATTGAATCTAGCAGCTGCATCCAACGGCTTCTTCACTCGATGCACCATTACTCGAAGCGCCTGATCAACACCCTAGCCGCCTGTCTCCTTCACCTAACCGAGCAGCAACCAAACACTCCTCTCCATCTTTCTTCTTTCTTCCTACCGACAAAAACCAGAGCTTCAGTTCCTCCCCTTCTCCCGACCATTTGCAGAAGCCAACATCACCAGCAGCTCGTTCTTCGCCCGACAGCTGGTAGGCTTGGGAATGTGTTTCTTTTTATGCCTACATGTTATACCGCAAGTGCACGGTGTCTTCAATGTAGCACAAGGCAAATACGGGTCGAACCACAGAGACTTGTGGTGCTATAAGGTTGATCAAGGCTTACTCAACTGATTTTCAATGAAATGTAACACAATTATGGTTTGTTGTCGAAGCGACTGAGGTTGAGCTGAAATGACTCTAAATAGTAACTAAGATATAAGACGGTGACAATGGGGATACTAGGGTCTTCAAATCCACCACTAACTCCTATTATGTGTTCAACTAAGTTGAGCTTTTCTTGTTCCCGTGATGAGATAAGGGCAAAGTGTGTCAATTCCACCACTTGTCTAAGGAGTTTCACCTAATGATAACTCAATTATCAGCTAAGGCACTAACCCAGAGCACTAGTTGTCTAATTAAGCACAACTAGTCAAGGGAATTAGCTTCTATTTCTAAGGCTTGAGCTGCAAAGACACTCAACACAATTATAACCTAACTACAATGTATACTTGGCATGCATTGTGAGAGAAGAGTATTGGATGCTAGAATTGAAGATATCGATAAAATTAAGCACTCAAGAACACTCAAGCAAAGTTGAAATCATAACAGTGAATTAGGGTTTCATTGAAACCCTAGCAAACTAAACTAGAACATCAAAAACAACAAATAACACAAATTAAATCTAAATTGCTGCTCTGGCTAACTCAGGCATAAGCATCTCACAACCACAGACTCTCCCTATTTATACTTGCAAAAATCAAAACCCTAATTTACTTCAAAAATAGAAAAACAATAGAAAACCCTCTCACCCACGTCATTTGAATCGTGCTCTCCTCTGTCTCGCAGCTCCATGCATGGGTGTTGTACAAACCCTAGTTCTAGTTATCTCTAATTTAGCTTCTAGGGTTATGGAGAAGCTAAAAGAGAGATAGCTAGACCTAGAGGGGAGGTGAAGGGTGGTTTGGGCGTTTGTTGTTGTCAGGGGAAGGAGATGGTGGCGGTGAGGGCTCTGGTATGGTCGGGGGAAGAGAAGAAATGGGGCTCTGCAAGTTCTGTCAGGGGAAGAGAGGAAGAAAGAGAAAGATGGAAGTGAGAATGGTTTTGCTCGACTGGGTATAGGTATAGGACATTTCGTTGTGAAGCAGGCACATCGAGAAGACGATGCGAAGGACACAGCGAGCGTTGGATGTGGCGGGTGAGATCTGAACGGCTAAGGGAGAATTGGGTTGTTTTGGTGTTGAGCGGAGGCATCGAGAAATGATGTGAGTGAAGGAGCGACCGTAGGATGCAGCTGGGCGAGATCTCAACGGCTTGGAGTGGACGGGCTCGAATCCGGGTTGCGGGTCTTGGATAGCTCGAGCCCATGTCTGGTAAATGGGTTGCTTCTGATGCGCGCGCGGGCTTTGGCTTTTTGTTCCATTGACGCTTGTCTCCAATTCTTCGCTCTTTTGGCTCCTCAATTTCTCCGAGTTTTATTTACTACCTAAAAACACAAAATTAATTAGTACAAATATTTATTCTTGAAAAAAAGAAGATACAGAATCTGGGATAATATCTGATTTCTGAGCACAAAAGATGAGTTAAATGCCAATAAAAAGGTGTAGAAATATGCAATATTTGGCACTCATCAAATACCCCCAAACCTGAATTTTACTTGTCCTCAAGTGAAACAGAAATTAATAAATCCTAACTATACCCCTGTCGCAGGTCTCTCGAATGCATTTAGCGTATGCACTAAGCCTTTAAACCCCTAGGTGTCCCTAGTGGACGAGTTGTAGTCTCGTGAGGGTTTACAAGAGGTGTACCCACAAAACCTTCTCCAACTTTAGAGTGTAAAAGAGTCTCAAGCATCCAAGGAGCTATGAGGACATAGAGTTTCTGCATGCTAGTAATAAGAAGTTAGAACTACCAAAGAACGCATTCTCATCCTTAAGTGCTGAGCGAGAAGTAACCATACCATATGAAAGAATTCGG
The DNA here is from genome assembly GCA_023531295.1 of Papaver armeniacum. Lineage (NCBI taxonomy): Eukaryota > Viridiplantae > Streptophyta > Magnoliopsida > Ranunculales > Papaveraceae > Papaver > Papaver armeniacum. The sequence goes on from JAJJWW010008409.1 coordinate 270,255, forward strand.
ATTCGATTGTGATCATAAGCCTCGACTTCTGCCTCACTAGTAGGGTTTTATGATAATTGCACTCAAAAAGATCGCTTTTTAGTCTCTCATGTGTGCAGGCAGGAATAAAGAGAGAAATCCTGCACACGTTGTAGGTAAGAAGGATAACCTTCCGAAATTATTTCTGGAGACTCCACAAGAGTGTGGACAAAAAGAATCTTTTTCTGATGATCTCTAAGAAAGGAAATCAACCATTAGCAAGGGTGGGAGTACTCACTTACCTTATCACCCGATCGGCAATTAATATCACTCTCAAAGATTCATAGAAACGTCTTCAATCTTCGGTCTTCGGTCTTCAAATGTTGATGACGAACTTCTGAACTTCACAAAAACTTGACAAACAATTTTTTTTTTCTCTTGGTGGTAACTAGACACAGAAAATAAACTACATTTTTTTTTTTTTTTTTTTATCATGAAAATAACAATAAAACTCAATTTTTCACAAACTTCATTAATTCTCATCTTCTTTTCTTTTCTTTCCTTTGTTGCACGTAAACCTTGGACTATATCAACTTTTCTTCCAATATTCTGATGATGCTCTGCTTGCTGACGATGATGTGTTTCTATGAATCTGTTGATTGAGAGGGAGAGAGTGATGCTAACCGCAAATCGGTATTTAGAAGGAGTTTTCATCTTTAAACGTCACCCTCATGATTGACAAAAATAGCACTCAAGAGATCAAAAGTAGTGCTGAAAATGGTGCGAAGTTGGGTAGCTCACCATTCCTACCCGGAATTGACGTACGGTGACACACACTCTAACAGCTTTTCTAGAAAGTTGCAAAAAATTGAAGGTTGGTGCCTCACTTGATGTAAATTGGGTAGTCTCCACTATGGGTGATCACAATTCTACTACCGAATATCTAAACAACACCTAATTCGCCCTCCGGTATGGTTAAATCCAACTTTAACGCTCTAATCAACTAAGAAACCCGATTGTGTTCTCCAGTACTTCCAAGTTTTGTTATTTCGGTCAGACTCTCTATGTAAACATAGATAGAAGCATGCTAGTGACTCTAAAATCTCTAAAAGTTGGAGGTTTTTATTTACAAAAAGAGTTTTTTTTTTTTTTTTTTTTTTTAAATAAAACAAAAAGACTAAAAACTCTATATGCAAATGCACCCCCAAACCTAAATCAAACATTGTCCTCAATGTGTCGACAGATAGAAAAAATTTAAACAGTCACATACCAAGAGAACTATGTTGAGTATAGAAAAGGGAAGAGATTACCGGATGTCGGCGGAAGCAAGGTTAGAGCTTCATTAATCAAGGCTAGAATCCAACATTCTCAGCGGAGATCATATCGGATTAGCATAATATATGCACAAGAAGACTCAACCGATTCAAGAAAAGAAAATTTAACAAGTCCTACTGGATTATATAGAATGAAAATTCACCATATACCAACAGTCTAAAGAGTTGAGGATCAACCCAAAAGACAATATGTACAAACATCAACAGCCTTACACAGATATAACAGGAGAGTGCAGGAAAGATTGCAGACGTGAACAAGTTACCCCCAAACCTAAACTTGTCAACAGATGTGTTCTTGAGCACAAAATCTTGCAAATTTAAAGGTACATCATGCACAAGGTCTAACTCAAAGTGAGTTTTGCTAAGAACAAAGTGGACATACACATTCCAACTGTGGTTCCCTAAAAGTGTTATACTTTGATGCAAAATAGTCCAAGAGGACTTGGGAAGCAAAAGCTCTAGGCCTAAGTTAGGCATTTTCGAAAAGTTGGTTTTGCAATTTTGTTACAAACTACACCTAGGTTTGGTGGAGGAGTTTCAATGTGACTTAGAGAGAAAGTAGGTACATCTAAGTTGTTTTCATGCATAAGATCATTTGCACCATTACACACTTTCCTAAAGTCAGACACAGGTAAATCATGCTCACTAGCATAGAACAATTCATCAATCACCATGTCATAATCATCAGAGCAGGCAACATATTGTGATATGGGCAGGGAATCAGACACAACAATAATATCATGATCCAAAAGAACATTAGTGTCAACAGAAGATTCATCTTTTCCTAAGTCACAAACAAGTTGTGTAGCATGCTCACTTTCACTAAAGAATTTCACAAACCCAAGCTCAGAGTTAACAACACATGTATGAATGTTAGAAGAAGTATCATTCATAGGGTTCACAGAAGAGACGCCTAACGTCTCTGAACCAAAAGATTCCATCATATTTTCTGCATGCACATGCTCTTCTAACATATCATATTCCTCATCATCATCATCATAACAAAAATTCATCTCCCTATTCAAAATTTGAGCAATTCCAGTGTACTCATCTACCTCTAGATTAGGTTCATATTCAGTGTATGGTTGTGCATATGGTTCACTAGAGAAGGGATGCTCATGCAATGCTTTCCATCCAAGTATATCATTATTTTGCTCTATGAGCTCTTCCATTAGTGATTGCATACAAGGGGTTGGGGAGTATAACATTGTTCAACTTCCCCTTTGTGATGGATGATGCATGTGTGCATGGTTATCATGGCTTTCCCTAGACCGCCTAAACTCATGTAAAATGTAGCATTCTCGAGCGGGGTGGTCTAAGCTACCACATAAGGTACAAGCATACATTTCATAGTGCCTAGGTGGATTAGATTCGACAGATTGCTCATGTAATTGCCTTTCTAAAGCAGATACTTGAGCTTCTAATTGATCGAGAAGTGATGACTGGGTATGAGAAAAGTGTTCATTTTCAACCTGTGGTGGATGATACATGTGCTCATAATGATTAGGGTATGTGGAGAGTTCATACTGTGAAGCATGCCCGTAAGCAAGCTCTCTAATGGATTTGTTTGTATCCCCAGTTGCAGACCAAAATCCTGACATGATCTAGCAACTCAATTTGAACTCAAAAAGAAGCATAGCACACATCAAATCATGTATAACCAATGATGTTTCAAAACAGGGAAGGTAAGCCCAAATGATGCAAAGCCCAGTTGTTGTGGGCTCAGTTTTGGTTTATAGTGGGATTTGGTTTATGAGGCTTTGTTTGGTTTGTGTGGGTTTTGGTTTGTTGCACAGTGGGCTTCAGTCTATGTGCAGCCCAGGATATGTGGGCTTCGAGGCTATGCAAAGAACAAGTTACGGCCAGTGGGAACCGGGTTCGAGACCAATTATTGGCACAGCCCAGGATATGTGCGGCCCAGGTTATAATGCAAGCCCAGTGCACAGTGGCTTTAGTTTGTGTTGAGCCCAATGGTTGGGCTTCAGCTTATGTGCATCCCACTACTTATGTGCACAGAATAACTGAATTTTTGCAACTCAGCTTAGTCTAGGTTGGTAGTATGCACAGATTGGTAAAGCCCAAGGAAAGTAAGATGCACATGACCTCTCAAAGACTGACTTGTGCGGGCGCAGTTTAAGCTTAGCACTGGTGGCGGGATAGCTCATTCACAAAGACAGAGCTTTGGTGATCACGGGGTATCAACAGATTCACAAATTGAACATTTTACAGCACAGGATATCAGGGCAGATTGGTTAACCAATTTTCACAGAGCATGCTCAAGTTTGGCTCACAGATCACACAAATTTGCAGGCTTAAAAACACACAGTTGTGTGCAAAGATGATGCTTCGAGAGAGTAAACAGGAAGATACATGGGTTCATGGTCAAGTTCAAGCCAGATTAAGCACAACTCACACAAGATATACACCAGCTCAATTACAAAGGGTTGATGGTTGCTACTGATGAAGAGTGCACATCATTCGCTGTGTGCAGGGGTTATGCACTGGTTGGATGATGCTTAGTAATGCACAGATGATACAAGCTCATAGATGTGATAGATTTATGCATACACTCATACAACTCAGCACAAGGCCACAACATACTCAGCTAACATGCTTACAATTTAACTACCAAGGAGCCACTCATATGAACATTATGATTAGCAGAGGATGCTCATGGCACACACAAGGTTCAGCAGATAACACAGGGTACTACAATATGCTTGTTATGGCTCATTCACAGCTCAACAAGGTCACAGGATTGCTACTCAAGCTCAACAGCTACAGGGGCTGGAGCTGAGCACAGATTATGTTGAAACTAAGGGTTTGTGATAAGCACAGAGCAAGTTGTATCAACTGGGTTTAGGCACAAGGTCAACAAGCAAGCATACATACTATCATTCATTCATTCATTCATTCATTCAAGGTCTAGCATGCTTATCTCAACAGGTTAACATTCAATGAGTGAAAATGCTGGTTAACAGTGAAGGAAATGCTAAGTGCACAGAGCAACTTAGCTCAACAGGTTCTGTGGTGTCAACTTACTCAGTTGACTTCCACTGAAGTTTGTTGCTAACCTGTTTGGACTGCTCTGTTAACAATTGCGCTTCCTTGCCTCATCTTTCACAACAGCTTTGCAGGCACCTGTTTACTCAGCAGAGCAATATCAGTTCCCAGAAGGTGCAAGTTATAGCAGATGGAATGAATTTTAACACTGGCATAAGCAACTGAGAGTGTTTTGGACTGTCACAGGGGGAAAAAGCAATAGTTGTTATGCTTATTGGACTGACAGGGAATAAGATCTACAAGTGACACTAAGCTACAGGGAAATGATGCTTATAGCTCAGATTACAAAGCTAAGATGCAAATGAGATGAATCAAATGCAAAAACAAATGGATTATACTAAGCTACAGATGTAACAAGAATAATTACACTAAGTGACACTACTAGTTATGATGACTACAAATACAGGGTTATGATGACTACAAGTTACACTACACGTTACACAAGAATAAAAGGAAAATTACAGATGTGATGATGCAATAACAGATAGAATGACAGGTGCAGAAATGTAAAATAAAGAAAGAATTTAAGCTAAGTTATACTAATAAAAGACCAAAAGCAATAATGCAAAGTGAATATGTACAGGGGTGAAATGGATTTCAGTGAAGCAAGAAATGGATCAACAGGGCACACGCCAAGTCCCCGGCAGCGGCGCCAAAAACTTAGTAGGCTTGGGAATGTGTTTCTTTTTATGCCTACATGTTATACCGCAAGTGCACGGTGTCTTCAATGTAGCACAAGGCAAATACGGGTCGAACCACAGAGACTTGTGGTGCTATAAGGTTGATCAAGGCTTACTCAACTGATTTTCAATGAAATGTAACACAATTATGGTTTGTTGTCGGCGGCGAGGTTGATTGAAATGACTCTAAATAGTAACTAAGATATAAGACAGTGACAATGGGGATACTAGGGTCTTCAAATCCACTACTAACTCCTATTATGTGTTCAACTAAGTTGAGCTTTTCTTGTTCCCGTGTCAGATAAGGGCAGTGTGTCAATTCCACCACTTGTCTAAGGAGTTTCACCTAATGATAACTCAATTATCAGCTAAGGCACTAACCAGAGCACTAGTTGTCTAATTAAGCACAACTAGTCAAGGGAATTAGCTTCTATTTCTAAGGCTTGAGCTGCAAGCACACTCAACACAATTATAACCTAACTACAATGTATACTTGGCATGCATTGTGAGAGAAGAGTATTGGATGCTAGAATTGAAGATATCTGATAAAATTAAGCACTCAAGAACACTCAAGCAAAGTTGAAATCATAACAAGTGAATTAGGGTTTCATTGAAACCCTAGCAAACTAAACTAGAACATCAAAAACAACAAATAACACAAATTAAATCTAAATTGCTGCACTGGCTAGCCCAGGCATAAGCATATCACAACCACAGACTCTCCCTATTTATACTTGCAAAAATCAAAACCCTAATTTACTTCAAAAAAATAGAAAAACAATAGAAAACCCTCTCACCCACGTCGTCGAATCGTGCTCTCCTGTCTCGAGCTCCATGCATGGGTCTGTTGTACAAACCCTAGTTCTAGTTATCTCTAATTTAGCTTCTAGTGTTATGGAGAAGCTAAAAGAGAGATAGCTCGACCTAGAGGGGAGGTGAAGGTGGCTGAGGCGGCTGTTGTTGTCAGGGGAAGGAGATGGTGGCGGTGAGGGCTCTGGTATGGTCGGGGGAAGAGAAGAAATGGGGCTCTGCAAGTTCTGTCAGGGGAAGAGAGGAAGAAAGAGAAAGATGGAAGTGAGAATGGTTTTGCTCGACTGGGTATAGGTATAGGACATTTCGTTGTGAAGCAGGCACATCGAGAAGACGATGTGAAGGACACAGCGAGCGTTGGATGTGGCGGGTGAGATCTGAACGGCTAAGGGAGAATTGGGTTGTTTTGGTGTTGAGCGGAGGCATCGAGAAATGATGTGAGTGAAGGAGCGACCGTAGGATGCAGCTGGGCGAGATATCAACGGCTTGGAGTGGACGGGCTCGGATCCGGGTTGCGGGTCTTGGATAGCTCAAGCCCATGTCTGGTAAATGGGTTGCTTCTGATGCGCGCGCGGGCTTTGGCTTTTTGTTCCATAGACGCTTGTCTCCAATTCTTCGCTCTTTTGGCTCCTCAATTTCTCCGAGCTTTATTTCTACCTAAAAACACAAAATTAATTAGTACAAATATTTATTCTTGAAAACAAAGAAGATACAGAATATGGGATAATATCTGATTTCTGAGAACAAAAGATGAGTTAAATGCCAATAAAAAGGTGTAGAAATATGCAATATTTGGCACTCATCAACAGCACAGCCACCCTCAACATATCTAGCTCTAGCTATCTCCACCACATCTTCTCCCAAATCCCTAGAAGCTGAGCTCGAGATAGATGGAGTTAGGGTTTCCCCAACAACGAATTAATAAAGTTGCAGAGCCGAATTAGCAGAGGGGACAACCAATTCAGGCTGTCACGGTGAGTGGGTCTTTGTCAATTTTCGAATTGAAGGAATTGAGAGGAATTTTGTGTATAAATAAGAGACGAATTATGTATGTAAAGATTAAGCCCGGAGTAGCCGGTGCAACTTGCAGTAGTAAATTAGGTTTAATTTCATCTTGTATTATGTTCTAAACAACTTTGCTTGGGTGTAGATGAAACCCTTACTAATATGTTGAGTTAATTCATATTCATGTTGTTGTTCTTGCTGTGCTTAATTGAGATAGGAGTAATAGTTAGCTAGTTGATCAAATTAGCCTGTGATTGGTTGTATTGTAAGAAGACAGCCAATACTAGGGGAGAATTAGTTTTAGTGGTTAATAAATTCTCCATTTGAGACTTCCATGGAAGAAGATATGTGCTTAATAAGATAGGAATGATGCTTAACAAATTGACCAAGGAACCTGTGATCAATTGTACTGTAAGAAGACAGTTGATACTAGGGGGAAGTAGTGAGATTAGTTGATAACTCATTCTTTAGAATCTTCCTTGGGAAGGAACAAGAACATAACTTGAATTTCTATTGCCTTATCATAGGATTATGAGGTGAATTCAATGAAGCCTTTGTTTCAATCACCCTCGACACCCAAAACAAGTAACTCTCTCAGCCTTTGTTTACACATAAACTTTAAAAAACCACTTTCTTTATGGTTAATTGATTCTCGTAGTTTATTTTGATTATATTCTATAAAAAAAAATGTTTTGCATATTTACTTTACATATTGAACAATAATTTCAATGTACAAATTCAATAAATTAAAATTACTTGTTAAGCTTGTCTTGCATCAAGCTTTTTTATTGTAATTGTGGTTATGGTTCAACAATTGCTACAACTCCTCTTACCCCTTTCTGTTTCATTCTACATAGCAAGCTTTACCAACATCTTGTCGTGTCGACACCCAAAACAACCCCTTTGTGTTACTAATTACTCTTTCCTCATTAAGAATCAGTTTCTAGTAACATGTCTTGAAGAGTTCGAACAAAGAGCCTCATAAATCATTACTAGGTAAGATAGAGCATAGCATCATCTTAACACTCTCCAAGTCTCACGTGGATCGACAAATACACGCTTGTGCTTGCCTTGTGTTGCTTGTCGAAATTAACAACACCAAATGATTTTGTGCACTTGCGTAAATATTGAAAATTTATAATCGTAGGTAACATTCCCGAGCCTATCAAGTTTTTAGGGTTTTATTTCTTACACTAGGAGAAGGCCAAAAACAAAACGAGAGAAAATAAAGTGGGACAAGATTGATTTCGATGTAAAAAAACAGACCCAAGGTTACCACGTTTGTGTAGCTGAAGTTTCCATCTTTACTTTGATAAACTGATTTTTAGTATAATCATGTATATAAGTGTCTAGAATTGTCTGGGAAACAAGTTTTTGTTTTGATTGTATAACTTAGTGTATTTTGTTTAACATCTTTGTTAGGTCATGTTGCTCTTTTTTCTTAGTTTGTAGTTTACTATTTTGTTTAACATCATCTTTTTCTTAGTTTGTAGTAATCTGTAATTTTGTTGTTGTATAGTAGTTTAGTAATTCACGTATTCATATATCTTGCATCGTTGAAACTGTCTTTGCATTTAGCTGTAGCTTTTCATATAACTGCATTCTTTCAGTTCTCTTTGTTAAGCTAAGCAATTTGGCATCATTATATTCTAGTATAACTATTTCAGCTGTTGTTTTAGTTAAAAATAATAATTAAAAAAAAAAAAAAAATCTTTGCACTATAAGTAGATTTAGATTAAAATCTGTAGCCTAGTTTTGTAGCATCTTAGCTGTAGTTGTAAACTTTAATCATTCTGTAATTGTTCTTTCTGTTATTGCATTCTATTTTGTATCATTTGCATCTCATGCTGTCACTTAATAGCATCTGTAACTTTGTTATTTTGGTATAACTTAGTATAATCCCTTTGTTTTATATTTTGCATTTTACTCTCTTTAAAACCGCTTGTCATTGTAATCTGTAGCTTAGCTAGTCCATCTGTTCATATAAATTTCATCTTAGCTCTTTAGTGTTAGCTGTAACTTTTATCATTCCTTTCTCACCTGCATCTTTACTCCATATGTATAAACTGCATCTTATATTTAGGTTAGTTGCGTCATTGTCAAAACTAGTTTAAAGTAATTTGCATCTATAATCTGTAGCTTTTAGCTTTGCTGTGTTTTGAAGTTTGTTTAGTCGATTTGTTCTTACAATCTGCATTCTGCTGCTAAGTATTAGGTGTAGTTTTTAATTTCTACATCTTTAGTTCCCTAGTTTTCAGTTTAGGCTGTATACATGATAGTTTTGATTTTACTTTGACTGCTCTAGTATAACTTATCTGTAGATATAATTTAGTAAGCATATTAGCCTGTAAATACTAGTTATTTAGTCTGCATTCTCTAGTAGAACTGCCAGCATTCTGTAAATTATCAAGCATTCCTGCATATAGCATTCTCCTCTTTGTCCATAGCTGTATATTGTGTCAACCCCTTGTCAGTCCAAATAAACATAAGAGCTATTCACTTTCCCCTGTAAAATATCAAATTTTTGCACTTTATAACTTTTAAATTTGTTGCTTGTATTCGAACTGCCCTGAAAAACCAAGCGGAATAACTCATTGTCATGCAGTAAATTACTCTCAGTTGCTTATAATGGTATTGATATTGTTTGAACCTGCACATTCTGAGAACTGAACTTCTCCTCTGAGTCAGTAGGTACATGTGATACTGCATTACAAACCCAAGGAAAAGCATAAAAAGGAGCATCACAACATAGCCATTGTGGCTAAAACCGGTTGGTCATTCTCAAACCCTTTTATACTTTATATCTGCATGAATGATCTGTGTGCAAGCATCTGAGAACTGGTTTTTCATCCTCAAAAACAATAAGTTTGGTGATATTTGAGTTTTACTTTGGTTAGATGGATTTATTATTAGTCGTGCATGATCTGTGTACTTTGGTTAGCTGAGTTTGTTGAACTAGCTGCCCTGGTACCTTTGTGCATGATCTGTGAAACTTGAGTAGCGTGCTGACCTGTTGAATCTGTTGAGCCATGATCACCTGCAAAGCTAGTCACCCAACCCCTGCAATATCTTGAATTTGTGCACCTGTGGTACCTTTGCATAATCTGTGAAATCCGAATAGAATTTTTTCTTGCTGAACTAGTTGCTGTGCATAACAACCTGCAACATATAGCTACGCTTTGCATAAATCTGAACTGATTGAGTGACTTATTTGCTAGCTGAATTGTTGTTTCACCATGCCATGAACATGACCTTGTGAATTTCTTTGTTGTCCGACACCCATAACATGTTGACTGATGTTCTTAAACTTATTGGCATGAATGCATGATAAACTAGCTACCTTGCTGAGTATTGCTCAATCCTGCAACATCTGGAATTTTTGCTTGATTCTGTGACACTTGAATAAAATCGTTGCTTGCTGAAATATTAAGCTCTTCTGTGCTATGTGCATTACTACTTGTCTAAGTAGTATAACATTTTCAATCTGTGTACACATGTATGATTCTGTGATATTTGAGAGCATGTTACCTGCTGAATCTGTTGTGTTCTCTGCGCTATTTGAATTCTGAAACATTCCGAGTCTGCATACACAGCCCCAACCAGTTGCTACCTTCTGAGTTTTGCAATTGCACCTTGACTGATCAGTGCAACATTTTGAATCTATATGCACAATTAAAGAAAACTAGCTTTTGATTCATATGAGCTTAGCTTCCCTGTTTTGAGAAATCGTTGGCTGTTTGAGTGCTATAACATGCTTGATGTGTGCTATGCTATGATTGTTTCTTTTTGAGTTCAAATTGATTTCCTGCATGTCAGGATTTTGGAATGGGGTTAGGGATGAGAAATCATCGCAAAAATCAATTAGAGAACTTGCTTACGGGCATGCTTCACATGATGAACCCCCCACATACCATGATGTTAATAATTTTAGGGATTATTATGAACCTTCTCAAGGTCCTGAGCCTGAATACACATACCCTAGTTATTATTCGCACATGTATCATCCACCGCCAGGGGAGGTTGAACAATTTTGTACTCCAATGAACTCTTGTATGCAATCTGTGATGGAGAATATCAAACTCATTGAGCAAAATAATGCTAGATTTGAATTGAAAGCATTGCATGATCATCCATATAGCAACACATCTGAATGCCCATTCGATAGTGAACCTCATACACAACCATGTATTGAATATCCATGTGAAATGAGAATACCCACTAGTGAAGACTCTCCTTCAATTGGACAACTTAATATGATTCTTAAAATGAACCTGATTCATTTACAAAGTGAAGAAATGAAGGAATTTCATGATAGGATGTTTGTTGTTCCTAATGAGGTAAATTTTGAAAATAGTGTTTATGTTCATAGTCAGGCTACTAATGTTGAAAATGAACCTAATCTAGAGGTAAATGAGTGGACTAGAGACACTATGATTTTGAATAAGGAATTGCATTCTTGCTATGATGATGATGATGATATGTTGGAAGAGCATGCTTATTCTGAAAATTCTGTGATCAAACCTTCGGGTTCAGAGACATTAGTTTTCTCTGCTGCGACCCTTATGAATGATGCTTCTTCTAATGTTCAATCTATAAATACATGTGATGCTGATTTTGAATTGGGATTTGAACAATTGTTCATCGAAAGTGAGCATGCTACACAACTTGTTTGTGACTTAGGGAAGGCTAAACTTTCTGTAGACATCAATAATTCTATGCATGAAAATAATTTTGATATGTCTAATTCCCTGCGTAGGTCACAACATAATGTTTCTCCTGGTCTTTCTATGCATGACACAAAGCTTTTGGATAATGATGATTATGACCTGGGGCTTGATGAATTGTTCTATGAAAGTGAACATGATTTACCTTTTTCTGAATTTAGGAAAGTGTGTAATGGTGCAAATGATCTTATACATGAAAACAACTTAGATGTACCTACTTTCTTTCCTAAGTCAGAGATTGAAACTCCTCCACCAAACCTAGATGTGGTTTGTAACAAAATTGTAAAACCAACTTTTCTGAGAATACCTAATCTAGGATTGGAACTTTGTGCCTCCCAAGTCCTCTTGGACTATTTTGCATCAAAGTATAACACCTTTAAGGAGCCACAGTTGGAATGTGTATATCTGCCTGTTCTTAACAAAACTCATTTTGAATTAGACCTTGTGCATGATGTACCTCTAAAATTGCAAGATTTTGTGCTCAAAAACACATCTGTTGACAAGTTTAGGTTTGGGGTAACTCGTTCACATATGCAGTCTTACTTGCACTCTCATGTTATATATGTGTAAGGCTGTTGATGTTTCTGCATATCTTCTTTTGGGTTGATCCTCAACTCTTTAGATTGTTGGTGTATGGTGAATTTTTCTTGTATATAATCCAGTAGGTAATGTTACATCTTTTATCTTGAATCGGTTGAGTCTTCTTTGGTACATATTGTGCTAATCCAATATGACATCAACTGAGTTCTTTTTGGGTTCTAGCCGTGATTAATGAAGCTCTAATCTTGCTTTCGCCGACATACCGGTAATCTCTTTCCTTTAAATCTGCTCTGCCCTGTTCTCCTGGTATGTGGTTGTAATTCTGATCATATTCTGAAACATTGAGGACAATGTTAGATTTAGGTTTGGGGGTGTGTTTTGCATATAGAGTTTTTAGTCTTGTATTCAAAACAAAAATAAAAAAATAAAAAAATAAAAAAATAATCAAAAATTTCAAAAAATTTCAAAACTCTTTGTAAATATGTACATAAAAACCTCCAACTTTTAGAGATCTTAGAGTCACTAGCATGATTCTAGCTATGTTTACATAGAGTGTCTGACCAAAATAACTGAACTTAGAAGTACTGGAGAACACAATCGGGTTTCTTAGTTGATTAGAGCATTAAAGTTGGATTTAACCATGCCGGAGGGCGAATTAGGTGCTGCAAAGATATTTGGTAGTAGAATTGTGATCACCCTTAGTGGAGACTACCCATTTTTACATCAAGCGAGGTACCGACCTTCAATTTTTGTAACTTTCTAGAAAATCTTTTAGAGTGTGTGTCACTGTACGTTAATTCCGGGTAGGAATGGTGAGCTACCCAACTTCGCACCACTTTCAGCACTATTTTTGATCTCTTGAGTGCTAATTTTGTCAATCATGAGGGTGACGTTTAAAGATGAAAACTCCTTCTTGTAGTTCGATTTGTAGTTAGCATCACTCTCTCCCTCTCGACAACATCAACATATCCATAGAAACACATCATCATCAACGAGCAGAGCAACGTCAGAATATTTGAAGAAAAGTTGAAATAGTCCAAGGTTTACATGCAACAATTCAAGGAAAAGAAAAAGTCTTATTCAAGTGAAGATACAGTACAAAAAGCAGAATTCTATACACTAGTGAAGACTTATTTTACAAGAGCAAAGAAAAGAAAATTGGGAATATGCCCCAAAATCCAGTGTAATCTTGGGGATATATCCCAGGATTCCATTTCTCAGTAATATGCCGCAGCTGTCCAAGTTTCCATCTACTGACGTTAGGCAGTCAATATATGCACACATGTGAGATTAACATGTGCAGAAAAAGACATACACACCCTTGTGTCGCATGTGTAAATCACACGGATAAAATCGAACCATCTTCTTCACGGATAAAATCGAAGCATCTTCTTCATCATTTCATTTTCCATATTATACAACAAGCCCGATCAAAAAAAAAAAAAAAAAAAAAAAAAGCCGATCAAGAAAAAATCAGCATTACCTGGAAGTCTGAATATCTCCATAAATCAATTCAAAATCACCCAAATAAAATTCAACAAGATCATTATCACCTCTTCCTCCTCCATAGCAATAACACTAGGATCAGTTTCCATGTTCTTTGCCCATAAAATCATTGTGTATGAGTATGAAACAAAAATAAGTATGAAAAACATCATCTATTCACATTAATCAGACATTAAACACTAATTATGAAAAATACCCAATTTCATATAAGAACCCTAATTGCATCTGAAAACCCTAAAAGTTCAACTGATGAAATCAAACTAATAAAACTGGAATTCGACATTATTAAAAAGTACCCATTCATCTTTTTAAGAAGAATCATTATCAATTCCAACAAAATCTCATTCAACCATTCAATCATGGAAGTAATAGCCCTTACACATGAAGGATTGTGAGAGGCTCATCATTGTTCTGATCAAATAACTCTCTGAAACAAAATCAACTATTCTCAATCACGAATCAATCGCAGGTTCATATATCTCCTTGACGCTTTGCACCGCAACTGTCTGTTTCTTACTTCAATTTTTGGTCTTCTTTTTGTTTTGTTTTGTTTGTGTTCTTATCGGGAAGAAGAAGAAGGTTAGGACTTGTACGTGGTGAAAACTAAAAACAAATACGTGTGCTTTGTTTGATTTAAATGTATCAGATATCTAGCCGTCCAAATTCATAAGGTTAAATTTGTAATTTTAGCATTTCGTGAGATCTCACTATCCGAGATTTTGACTGGTCAATGTTCGATAAATTGACTAGATAACTTAGTTAGATGGAAACCGTTATATTGGGGCATATTACCGAGAAATGGAATCCTGGGATATATCCGCAAGATTACACTGCAACTTTAGAGATCTTAGATGGAAATCGTTATATTGGGGTGTGTTTTGCATATAGAGTTTTTAGTCTTGTATTCAAAAAATAAAATAAAAAAATAAAAAAATAATCAAAAATTTTCAAAACTCTTTGTAAATATGTACATAAAAACCTCCAACTTTTAGAGATCTTAGAGTCACAAGCATGCTTCTAGCTATGTTTACATATAGAGTCTGACTGAAATAACTGAACTTAGAAGTACTGGAGAACACAATCGGGTTTCTTAGTTGATTAGAGCGTTAAAGTTGGATTTAACCATGCCGGAGGGCGAATTAGGTGCTGCAAAGATATTTGGTAGTAGAATTGTGATCACCCTTAGTGGAGACTACCCATTTTTACATCAAGCGAGGCACCGACCTTCAATTTTTGTGACTTTCTAGAAAATCTTTTAGAGTGTGTGTCACCGTACGTCAATTCCGGGTAGGAATGGTGAGCTACCCAACTTCGCACCACTTTTAGCACTATTTTTGATCTCTTGAGTGCTAATTTTGTCAATCATGAGGGTGATGTTTAAAGATGAAAACTCCTTCTTGTAGTTCGATTTGTAGTTAGCATCACTCTCTCCCTCTCGACAACATCAACATATCCATAGAAACACATCATCATCAACGAGCAGAGCAACGTCAGAATATTTGAAGAAAAGTTGAAATAGTCCAAGGTTTACATGCAAAAATTCAAGGAAAAGAAAAGTCTTATTCAAGTGAAGATACATTACAAAAAGCAGAATTCTATACACTAGTGAAGACTTATTTTACAAGAGAAAAGAAAAGAAAATAAGATGAGAATTAGTGAAGTTTATGAAATCAAGACAATACAGGTTGTGAAGAATTGAGTGATAAAGTCCTTCATCCATGGAGTTAGTAGTTTCATTGTTTTTCTTGTTATTTTAATTTCATGAGTTAATTCAAAAAAAAAAAAAAAAAAATAATAAAAAAAAATTGTAGTTTATTTTTGATACCACCATGGTAAAGAAGAAGAATTCAAGAAGAAAATTCCAAGCAACAAGGAAATTGAAGAGAAAAGTTACAAATTGTCAAGTTTTTGCGAAGTTCAGAAGTTCATCATCAACAGTTGAAGACCGAAGACCGGAGATTGAAGACATTTCTATGGATGCCGTGAGAGTGGTGTTGATTGCCGATCGGATGTGAAGGTAAGTGAGTACTCCCATCCTTCCTAATGGTTGGTTTCCTTTCTTAGAGATCATCAGAAAAAGATTCTTTTTGTCCACAATTCTGTGGAGTCTCCAGAAATTATTTCGGAAGGTTCTCCTTCCCACCATTCAACATGTGCAGGATTTCTCTCTTTATTCCTGCCTGCACACATGAGAGACTAGAAAAGCGGTCTTTTTGAGTGCAATTATCATAAAACCCTATTGGTGAGGCAGAAGTCGAGGCTTGTGATCACTCTCGAACCCGAATTCTTTCATATGGTATGGTTATTTCTCGCTCAACTCTTAAGGATGAGAATGAGTTCTTTGGCAGTTCTAACTTCGTGTTACTAGCATGCAGAAACTCTATGTCCACATAGCTCCTTGGATGCTTGAGACTCTTTTACAAATAATATATTAGAGAGAGTTTAGTCCAATTGACCCAGTCAATTGTCTGTTTGGTCCTATTTGGTAATATAAATTATAGTTTGTTCCTAAAAATTATAGTTTGGTCTTAGGGTGATGTCATGGATGATGTAAATGTCATCCTGTAGTGGTAGAAATACCCTTATATTATTGGTTTGGTCCTAAGGTTACCATATATATACAAAAATCAATAGCAAAATATCTCATTCTCATATTTACTTTCTCTCTCTTCTTTTTTAGATCTAGTTTTTCTTTCCTCTCATTTTTTCTCTGCTGATGTTGATAATGATGATGGCGAAATTGTTCCGCCATGATTAACGTGTTTCCTGAAAGTGAAGATTTTCTTGATAAAACACCAAGACGAATAAAGTGATTTACGAGGAACTGACTATTAGTTAGTTGGTGATGAAGAAAGTTAAAAAAGCAAGAAAGATATGAGGAAGAGACATGGAATGATGATGAGAGAAGAATGAAATGAAAGATGAAAAGAAGGAAAAGAGGATTGATATTGGTGGGTGGACGTGGCAGAGAGGAGGAGGAGGAGGAGAAGAAAGAATAAAGTTTGTGGCAGGGAAAGATTTTATGAAGAAGAGTCGGTGGATGCCAAATCTTACTGTTTAATGTTTATTCATTTCTCACTACTTTAACTTCCGATTTATCGTTTTGTCTGTCGTATGCTGTTTTTTGAAGACGACGATGTTGCTGCTGCTGTTGAAGATGTCGAAGAAGATGAAGATGATTTTGCTGATGTTTTTATATGAAGTTCATTCCAGAAATGAAGTCTGGTTTGTATAGGTGTTTATGGGTGAAAACTATTTCTGTCAGTTTTGGTAATTTGGGGTGTGTGGATGAGAAATGAATCTAAACCCTAAACAAATGCACTGCACGGGAGTGCTTGTAGATTCGAGAAATCAATCTGTGCCAATCCGGCCTAAACCAAGAAATGGCCGTTCCAGACTTGTTTCTGTCACAAAGTGAAGGAGATGGGGTTGATCTTAGGGAGGGAAGTGAAGAAGGTGTTGAGATTGTGAAGGTGTTGGCTATGAATGACTTGTATCGTAAAGTCGAGGCGGCTTGCGGGATGTAAGCTATCGATTCCGGTGTTTGAATACGATTGTATCAACACTTGCCTCTGTTGTCTTGTCTTGCCTTGTTTCTTTGGAAAATAGGGAGGAGAACTTATTTATACAAGTCTTTAAGCCTAACCCTCGTATCTCGTGGGAAGTGGAGAAAGTGGAGTGATGGAGTAGTGGAGTCATGTGTTGGTGTCACATGATGATGAGTGCCAAATATTGCATATTTCTACACCTTTTTATTGGCAATTAACTCATCTTTTGCGCTTTAAAATCAGATATTATCCCAAATTCTGTATTTTCTCTGTTTTCAAGAATAAATACTTGTACTAATTAATTTTGTGTTTTTAGGTACTAAATAAAGCTTGGATGAATTGAGGAGCCAAAAGAGCAGAAAATTGGAGACTAGCGACTATGGAAGAGAAGTTGCAACCCGCTTGCGCATCAGTTGCAACCTGTTTACAAAGACATGAGCTTAAACTACCCATACCCGAATCCAACCCCGTCTCCATCCTGAACCGTTATATTGAATCTAGCAGCTGCATCCAACGGGTTCTTCACTCGATGCACCATTACTCGAAGCGCCTGATCAACACCCTAGCCGTTTGTCTCCTTCACCTAACCGAGAAGCAACCAAACACTCCTCTCCATCTTTTTTCTTTCTTCCTACCGACAAAAACCAGAGCTTCAGTTCCTCCCCTTCTCCCGACCATTTGCAGAAGACAACATCACCAGCAGCTCATTTTTCGCCCGACAGCACAGCCACCCTCAACATCTCTAGCTCTAGCTATCTCCACCACATCTTCTCCCAAATCCCTAGAAGCTGATCTCGAGATAGATGGAGTTAGGGTTTCCCCAACAACGAATTAATAAAGTTACAGAGCCAAATTAGCAAAGGGGACAACCAATTCAGGCTGTCATGGTGAGTGGGTCTCTGTCAATTTTTGAATTGAAGGAATTGAGAGGAATTTTGTGTATAAATAGGAGACGAATTATGTATGTAAAGATTAAGCCCGGAGTAGCCGGTGCAACTTGCAGTAGTAAATTAGGTTTAATTTCATCTTGTATTATGTTCTAAACAACTTTGATAGGGTGTAGATGAAACCCTTACTAATATGTTGAGTTAATTCATATTCATGTTGTTGTTCTTGCTGTGCTTAATTGAGATAGGAGTAATAGTTAGCTAGTTGATCAAATTAGCCTGTGATTGGTTGTATTGTAAGAAGACAGCCAATACTATGGGAGAATTAGTGATAGTGGTTAATAAATTCTCCATTTGAGACTTCCATGGAAGAAGATATGTGCTTAATAAGATAGGAATGATGCTTAACAAATTGACCAAGGAACCTGTGATCAATTGTACTGTAAGAAGACAATTGATACTAGGGGGCAATTAGTGAGATTAGTTGATAACTCATTCTTTAGAATCTTCCTTGGGAAGGAACAAGAACATAACTTGAATTTGTATTGCCTTAGCATAGGATTATGAGGTGAATTCAATCACCCTAGTAACTCTCTAGCCTTTGTTTACAAACTGTTTTGCATATTTACTTTATAATCTGCTTAATTACTTGTTAATACCAACATCTTGTCGTATCAACACTCAAAACAACCTATTTGTGTTACTCCTCATTAAGAATCAATTTAGATAGAGCATAACATCATCTTAACACTCTCCAAGTCTCTGTGGATCGACCTGTGCTTGCCCTGTGTTGCTTGTCGACACTGTGCACTTGCAGTTATAATCGTAGGTAACATTCCTGAGCCTACCACACGACCAGTCTTGCCCACTTCTCCCATCATCACTAACCGTCCATGACTTCCTGACACGTTCTTGTGATGGCGCGTTGTGCGCTGCACGCTGTAAACTGCCAGTATGTATCCCCCTGTTTGTGACATGATTGATGTCTTGAGTGTGTGGATCGTGGGACCCACAGAAAGTAGCATGTAATGCTAGATTAAATAACTAAGTTATTTAGGAAGTCGATACTTGTGAAGTATCGTGTGTATTCTATGAAGGTCTTGCATCGAGTATATTCAGCATGTATGAAGCATCGCTGTTTGAGTGTCTCAAAATAGCCTCATGTCCAGCCAACTTCATGTGATGGTTTGGAGGTTGCGCAAGCAAGTCCTCCCTTGGCCGACCACATGGTGTGGTAAAGCGACGGGTGGTGATCACCATGATGACTCACTGACCAATTAACTCCTGACCAGGGCTGTATAACCAAGCCGGTGAAGTTGGACGGACAAGATGATCTTTGAGACACTCATCTGCGACCGTTGGTGGAATTAGGGTTTTAGAAGAGGTGCACAAGCACCACTTTTCAGCTTGGTCGAATCCAAGCTTGGGACACGATTTTGGCATGGCCGATCAGGCATGCGTGTAGACGACATGACGGTATACATGCCCATACCTCATTGTCCCGTGAAAGTGTGATCTGGACCGCTCAATTTGTCCGTCAAAGAAGAGCGGTCAGGATTGATTTACAACAGAAGTTTGGTGCCGCAAATGCCGCGCATCATGCCTTTTTCAGGCGCGCGTTTCGGGACGACCAAGCTTGGTAGGTTCCGTTCGATTGGTTCGGCGTGTAGGTGGCAGGATGGTGTTCATGCCTATACCTTAGTTTCCCATAGGAACGTGATCTAAGCCACTCAATTCGTCCGGCGAAGTTAAGTGGTCGAGATCAGTTTGCGATTGGGAAGTGTAACCACGCTAGTTTGGGCGTGCGAATTGGAACGACCAGGCATGGTATGCCTTGGCCGATTGGGTATGGAGATAGATGGGTCCACGGTGATCATGTTGATGCTCACCGGACCTTCTCAGTCGACTCCTAAACCCCCTATTCGATCAGGAGAAAACGGACGTTTGCGATCAATGCAAACCCTAATTAGGGTTTTGTCAGCCGTGCGGCATGCCCACTTTGGGCGCACGATTTGGAACGACCATCCATGGTTGGTCCTGACCGACCAGTCATGTGTGTAGGCGGGCTTACAGTGAGCGTGTTGACATGCTATGGGCCCTTTGGATCTACATCTACACCCTCCATCTATGCCTGCGAAGATGGATGGTTGAGACAGTTTTGCGACACATGTAATGTGCCACAAACTCTAATTTAGGGTTTTTCGTCCATACTGCTTTGGCTTGGACGGTTTGGCAAGCTATGCCACCCTTTTGGGGAGGCCGTCCATGCGGGGCCCGCGTTGGGTCGGTAGTGAATATTCCAATACCTGCTTGGGGTCATGGATTCGATCTAAGCCATGCAACCATGCTTGGTGAAGTTGGATGGTCATGATCGTTTATAAGACTGATATGGACAGTCCAGATTCAAATATGCTCAATCGGGCTAGTATAACACACCGAGAGATGTATGCTCAATCGGGCTAGTATAACACACCGAGAGTTGCGGTATGCACGGGTATTTCGTACATGCTTCATTATTAATGCTTGGAGGTTCGTGTTGCTCTGCTGAGAACAACACTCAGTCGTCATGCCGCACCGATAATGAGTACAGAAAATACAAGGATGGTCATGCATTAATTAATAATGCTGTAAATTCACAGGGTATATGGGATTGTTGCCACATGCTCCAACCTGGATGAATTTCGTGTATTTAATTCACAGAATACTGGGATTGTTGCCACATGCTCATTTCTAGGTGAATTAGTAAAGTGAAGTAGTATTCATCACTTATTAATGGCTTTATCTTTTGCAAGATGTTAGCGCATAATTTTGGCTTTTACAATTTTAGCCTTAAATGAAAATCCACCATCAACATTAAGTCCCCTGCCTAGCGCATAATGGTTACGCTATTGTGGGGTAGGCATAAGATAGTGACAAGTTTGTATATAAAAATGACCATGCTAAAGTGAATATACATTTACCGCATAGGTCGACATCGTCAGGTGTTGTCCCGGAACTGGTCGGTCCTGATTAGGATGGTGAAGGAAGCAGGACTTGATCTGGCGAGTCGCTTTTGGTTTCCTCCGTACGTATCTAGACGGAGCTTGGCCCGTTTCTTGGACTAGGTGCACTCCCCTTCGTTACACGGCAACTTTCCTCAGATATATCCGATAAGCATCGTTGATCGCTATCTCGAATCGGTAGCCTTTATAGGTGGCAAGAAAAGACTCATTTTCTACTGGGATTCTATTGACTTGCTAGATTATAAAGAAAAATTCTAAGGATTCTTCTCATCACATAGTTGTTCCTTCTATATCTCAGGTATTGCTCCGTACTTATCTGATATTTTGATTGACTGATGATGATACATACATTTTTGTGTGCTCATAACTTCTTCTTCTTTGCGGCTAATCATGGAAGCAATGGGCGATGATCATTCTGTAACTTCTCCAGAAAAAAGTTTCGAAGTTGACAAACCCGAAACTAATGCGCACAAAGAGGTAATGGCTAAAATTGACCTCCCACTTCGCGAAGTCGGTCGTGCTATATAGGGGATGTCCATTCTGCACCTACGTATTGCCAGGGGATGCATATGTGCCCTTTTAGCTGCGATCGACATGGAAGAGCGGTGGAGGCATGAGGAAGCGTTGCGAGCACCAGTAAGCGCAAGGGCAGAGAGATTTGCAGCGCGGTTAAAGAGGTGGAGGGTGGAGCATAAACGGCCTCCGGATGAAGATAGGCGTGATTATCCAATCCAAGACGGTGTGATAATCCTTGACTCTGACACAGACGGACCTGAGTGTTCGAAAGCAGTCAGCACAACCCCTAATGTTGATGTGGCCTTTGAGGAAGACTTGGAAGATGCTCCTGCCGATGATGTTAGGACGGAGAGTTTTGTTGCGGAAACATCTGAAGCGGAAGCTGAGGCTCCGAAGGGAGAAGCGGTAGCAGGTGATGGCGTTGAAGCAGGACCTAGGAGTGGTGCAGGCGCGGTCGCTCTTCTTGACGGCTAAACCTCATTGCTTCTTTTTCTATTTTCAAGTGTATTCTCGTAATTCTTGAACATCTTTCTTGTACTCAGTGGCGGCTGAGTTCAAGATATTTTCTTCTGTTTGCTTACTTTGAATAAAGGTTCATGTCATAACCCCTCGTTAAGATTGCATCTGTATGTGCTCCTGACGTGAGATCTCCTTGGTCTTGCTGGGGTAAATGGATCAAATCATCTTCCTTTTGTGCACACATTCTATTTCCTTCTTCCCGTGAGATATTTGCTTAGGGTTTCCTTCCTTGCTCTAGTGGGTTGATTTAGGCTGACTCAAGACTTTGTGTTTTTAGGGGTAAAGAGGTTCTCAGATGGAAATAATGCTTCAATTAAATTGAAAATTGAAAATTGAAACCCTAACTATGAATGCAAGTATTGCAATCATTTTCCGGAGGAATTACAAATATGACGTGCAATTGCAAAAGGAAACACGCTGGAGGAAGTAGCACAGTGTTTTAAAGTGTGGAGGACGCTGGAAAGTGGTAGCACAGTGTCTTAAGTACAGTAGGGCTGGAGCCATCGCGAGTGAATTGTTACGCCTTCTAGCTTGTCATCGTTGATGAGCTTGCAGTAGCCGCCTAGGATGACATCTGCTACAAGGTATGGTTCATCCTCCTTTTCGGTGGGTGAGTCAGGTGGGGTAGCCACTTTCACCGTAATGCTTCCAACCTTGAATGCGGTTATCTTAGTCACTATATCTCCAATTCCAAATGGGTTTGGACGTGTAGATGTCTGGACCATGGACTTGTCGGACTCGTCGTCTTTGATCGAGATAGCTTCTAGGCTCCTGATAAATTGAGCTCGGAACCTTTTAATGTATGCTGACAAGCTCTCTCCAGGAATTTGTGTCACGTTGGAAAGTTGCAAGTGGCGCGGCAATAGGAAGTCATTAGGTCTAGACGGCATGTTGGAGATCCTTTCGGGTATCGGAGCCGGTAGAGGACAGACTCCTAGTGTTGCCTTGTCGTCGTGTATCCAAGAGCGCCCTAGGATCATGTCATAGTTCGAATGTTCTCTGACTATGTAGAACTTTTCTTGTGTCGAGGCATCACCCAATTTTACTTCAAGATCGATGTATCCATATGCATCTCTGAGTTCTCCTTCTGGAGTCTTAATCATAGTTGGGTTGCGAGTAGCCTCCTGTTTTGAAATCTTTGCTGCTTTTAAGGTCTGAAGGGTGATGATGTTGAATTCAGAGGCCGTATCGATCAATGTGTTATCGAACTGGACATCCCTCAAACAAGCAACGGTTAAGAGTCCCCAATTTCCCTTGCTTGCATCTTCCAGCAAGGACTGAAGTTTCGAGACCGCTTCCTCTTCCAGATACAAGCGCCTGCCTGAGACAACGCGGTTGAGGGATGCAAATATGTCCTGACGTTGTGCTTTGGAGAAGTACAAGATCTCGCATAAATGTTCCATCATAGATTGTACAGTCTTGCGAACGGAATCCATAGAAATCATGCAGTTCCTGACAGGAAGAGGATCTTTACGAACACCTTCGTTTCCAAGCTGGAGTTCTCCCGTCTCTATCTTTTCTCTGAAGATTTGTTTCAGACTGTTGCAGTCTTTGTTTGGATGGTGAACGAACCTTTGGTAGCGACAGTACTTGGGATCCGCCATATCTTTCTCAGTTGGTGGACGTCTGATAGGAGGCAGCTTGATGGCATCGTCTTGAATCCATGCCTCCAAGAGTTCCACTACTTCACTCATGGGGAATGGGAAGCCTGTATCTTCGGTGTCTTGTGCAGGAGTCTTGCCCGATCCCTTTTGAGAAGAAGTCGTGTGTGATGGAGCCGCACTCTTGGGTTGTTGTTCCGTTGCTGAAGCTTTCCTTTTTCCTCCTTTGCCTACCACGCTCACAGAAGGACCAGTGTTGTATTGCTTGTTTGTGAGACGCCTGCTTCCTCGACTCTCACGTGGAATTTCATTTCGAACAACCCTGGTTCTCTCTAGCAACACTGGGGCAGTTGTGGCTGAACGTTTGGCAGCTTTATGGAGTTCGGAGAACATCTGAAAGCCCAGATTCTCTAGTAAAGCGCGGTATATGGGTATCATCCCGTTGATGCACAGCTCCACCAACTGACTTTCAGTGACGTTCGGATCATGACAATCTAGTGCTTGAGTTCTGAACCTCTTAACGAAGTCGTTCGGATGCTCGTTGTTCCGCTGAGAGACTCTCCCTAGATTTGAAAAGGTGATCTGCTCAGATACGAAGAAATACTTCCTCTAGAAAGCACCGACCATCTCGCCCCAATTGGATATACTGTTAGGTGCGATGTTGTTGTACCAGGTGTACGCCCTTCCCGTAAGTGACTTCGAGAACTCTTTCAGGCGGAGAACATGATTGTACTCATGCTCCCCCAAGGATTCCAAAAATCGAGAGATGTGTTCACGAGCGTTACCAGTACCATCGTAGAGGGAGAACTGAGGAGAGGTGTATCCTCCTGGAAGAGGGATTCGTTGCACATCTTGAGGGTACGGCGGTTGATGTTGGTGTGCATCCATCAGATTTCCTTTGCTTCGGTTTTGGAGAAGTCGTTCATGGTCCTCACGTGTGATGAAGTTGGATGGCTGGTCCCTTTCCCTTGGGCATTCAGGAGCAACACGAGCTTCTTCACTCATGTGGGTCTGAGTGGAAACGCTTGCTCCGGGTGTATTGAAGGCATCCTGTGTTGGCTCCAAGGGTTGCCGTGAATCTTGTGGCAATCGTTCAGTTAAAGTTTTAAGGAAAGTGAGTACCTCTTTCTGAGTTTCGGCCATATCCGTTTGAGTCTTAGCAAGAACTTCCTTCTTTTCCATCAAGTTTTCAATGGTAATGGAGGGTGGTCCTCCTCTCGTCCCTCCGGCTCCTCGTCCTGATGAAGGAGTGAAAGTTGTTGCTCTGGTGATCACTGGAGGCGTTACACTTGAGGAGATGCCGGGATTCGCGGCTGCTCTGGCTCTGGTGATGGGAGGAGTTACACCTACTGGAATGTCTCCTACTCCGCTAGCGTTGGTGATAGAAGTGACGGCTCCACGAGATGTATTGACCACGGTAGCTCCACTGACAGGTACATCGACACCGGGAGTGTTATCCATACTAGCTCCATCCGAATTGATTGCTGATCCAGACCTGAGTTCCACCATCTTGAAATGAATTGTTGATTGAATTGGTTCTAAGATCTACCCGTTTTGAAATTGATAAAATTGAATCGGATTTCGAAGAAATTGACTTTACAACCGAGAGATTAACCTCCCACTGTGGTCGCCAATTGTTTATGGGTGAAAACTATTTCTGCCGCTTTTGGTAATTTGGGGTGTGTGGATGAGAAATGAATCTAAACCCTAAACAAATGCATTGCATGGGAGTGCTTGTAGATTCGAGAAATCAATCTGTGCAAATCCGGCCTAAACCAAGAAATGGCCGTTCCAGACTTGTTTCGGTCCAAAGTGAAGAAGATGGGGTTGATCTTAGGGAGGGAAGCGAAGAAGGTGTTGAGATTGTGAAGGTTTTGGCTATGTATGACTTGTATCAGAAACCTGAACTGGCTTGCAGGATGTAAGCTATCAGTTCCGGTGTTTGAATACGATTGTATCAACACTTGCCTCTATTGTCTTGTCTTGCCTTGTTTCTTTGGAAAATAGGGAGGAGAACCTATTTATACAAGTCTTTAAGCCTAACCCTCGTATCTCATGGGAAGTGGAGAAAGTGGAGTGATGGAGTAGTGGAGTCGTGTGTTGGTGTCACACGACCAGTCTTGCCCACTTCTCCCATCATCACTAACCGTCCATGACTTCCTGACACGTTCTTGTGATGGCGCGTTGTGCGCCGCACGCTGTAAACCACCAGACCAATACCCCAGTATTTATCCCCCAGTTTGTGACATGATTGATATCTCGAGTGTGTGTATCGTGGGATCCACAGAAAGTAGCATGTAATGCTAGATTAAATAACTAAGTTATTTAGGAAGTCGATACTTGTGAAGTATCGTGTGTATTCGATGCAGTGCGCATCGAGTATATTCGGCATGTATGAAGCATCATTTGTTTGAGTGTCTCAAAATAGCCTCATGTCCAGCCTACTTCATGTGATGGTTTGGAGGTTGCGCAAGCAAGTCCTCCCTTGGCCGACCACATGGTGTGGTAAAGCGACGGGTGGTGATCACCATGACGCCTCACTGACCAATTAACTCCTGACCAGGGCTGTATAACCAAGCCGGTGAAGTTGGATGGACGAGATGATCTTTGAGACAGTCATCTGCGACCGTTAGTGGAATTAGGGTTTTAGAAGAGGTGCGCAAGCACCACTTTTCAGCTTGGTCGAATCTAAGCTTGGGATACGATTTTGGCATGGCCGATCAGGCATGCGTGTAGACGGCATGCCGGTATGCCCATACCTCATTGTCCCGTGAAAGTGTGATCTGGACCCCTCAATTTGTCCGGCAAATAAGAGCGGTCAGGATTGATTTACAACAGAAGTTTGGTGCCGCAAATGCCGCGCGTCATGCCTTCTTCAGGCGCGCGTTTCGGGACGACCAAGCTTGGTCGGTTCCGGCCGATTGGTTCGGCGTGTAGGTGGAAGGTTGGTGTTCATGCCTATACCTTACTTTCCCATAGGAACATGATCTAAGCCACTCAATTCATCCGGCGAAGTTAAGTGGTCGAGATCAGTTTGCGATTGGGAAGTGTGACCACGCTAGTTTGGGCGTGCAAATTGGAACGACCAGGCATGCTATGCCTTGGCCGATCGGATATGGAGATAGATGGGTCCACGGTGATCATGTTGATGCTCACCGGACCTGCTCAGCCGACTCCTAAACCCTCTATTCGATCAGGAGAAAACGGACGTTTGCGATCAATGCAAACCCTAATTACGGTTTGTCAGCCGTGCGGCATGCCCACTTTGGGCGCACGATTTGGAACGACCAGCCATGGTTGGTCCTGACCGATCAGTCATGTGTGTAGGCGGGCTTAAAGTGAGCATGTTGACATGCTAAGGGCCCTTTGGATCTACATCTACACCCTCCATCTATGCCTGCGAAGATGGATGGTTGAGACTGTTTTGCGACACATGTAATGTGCCGCAAACTCTAATTTAGGGTTTTTCGTCCATACTGCTTTGGCTTGGACGGTTTGGCAAGCTATGCCACCCTTTTGGGGAGGCCGACCATGCGGGGCCCGCGGTGGGTCGGTAGGGAGTATTCCAATACCTGCTTGGGGTCATGGATTCGATCTAAGCCATCCAACCATGCTTGGTGAAGTTGGATGGTCGTGATCATTTCTGAGACTGATATGGACAGTCCAGATTCAAATATGCTCAATCGGGCTAGTATAACACACCGAGAGATGTATGCTCAATCGGGCTAGTATAACACACCGAGAGTTGCAGCCTGTACGGGTATTTCGTACATGCTTCATTATTAATGCTTGAAGGTTCGTGTTGCTCTGCTGAGAACAACACTCAGTCGTAATGCCGCACCGATAATGAGTACAGGAAATACAAGGCTGGTCATGCATTAATTAATAATGCTGTAAATTCACAGGGTATATGGGATTGTTGCCACATGCTCCAACCTGGATGAATTTTGTGTATTTAATTCATAGAATACTGCGATTTTTTTCACATGCTCCTTTCTAGGTGAATTAGTAAAGTGAAGAAGTATTCATCACTTATTAATGGCTTTATCTTTTGCAAGATGTTAGCGCATAATTTTGGCTTTTACAATTTTAGCCTTAAATGAAAATCCACCATCAACAATAGGTTTTTATACGGACTTCATTTCTGGAATGAAGTCTGTTTTTTTAGGTTTTTATATGGACTTCATTTCTGGAATGAAGTCTGTTTTTTAGGTTTTTATATGGACTTCATTTCTGGAATGAAGTGTTTTTTTTTTAGGTTTTTATATGGACTTCATTTCTGGAATGAAGTCTGTTTTTTTAGGTTTTTATATGGACTTCATTTTCTGGAATGAAGCCTATTTTTTTTAGGTTTTTATATGGACTTCATTTCTGGAATGAAGTCTGCTTTTTTAGGTTTTTATATGGACTTCATTTCTGGAATGAAATCTGTTTTTTTTAGGTTTTTATATGGACTTCATTTCTGGAATGAAGTCTGTTTTTTAGGTTTTTATATGGACTTCATTTCTGGAATGAAGTCTGTTTTTTTAGGTTTTTATATGGACTTCATTTTCTGGAATGAAACCTATTTTTTTAGGTTTTTATATGGACTTCATTTCTGGAATGAAGTCTGTTTTTTTAGGTTTTTATATGGACTTCATTTCTGGAATGAACTGCTACAAGAAAATAAGTCAAAATTAACACAGAAGGGTACTTTTGTCAGTTTAATATTTTTAAATAATTATGAACCAAATAGCAAAGGTGTTTTCCTAAAGGACCAAACAGACATGGGCCCACCTAAAAAAGGACCGAACGATATTTTTCCCTTCCTAATATACCTATGTTTGGTCGGTTGTTATCACGGACATCCTTGCGTTTCTTAATATGATTTTGTTTCTTAACGGTAAACAAACCTTAATAATATATATTATGTTCCTCATATAATTATATTTCTTGATTAAGAACAAACCTCAATAATATATATAGATTGTGTCTGGACAATATATAGAGTGTTCTGGATTTTCATATCTAAGAAGAAAAATCGATTTCTAATGGCGGCTTTGATTTTTTTTTTCCACCCCATTGATGATTTTGTTGTTTGATAGCTCTATTGTTTGTTTTGCAGGCATTGATAGGCACTACAATGTTTTTCCAACGGAACTTCTAATAGATTGACATGGGAAGAAGTCTGATTGCATTAGGTTGCAACACTTTGATTTATTGACTAAGAGTTCAATACTCAAGATTGTTTTGTAGACAAATATTTTGCAGTGGCTCTCAACATTGTAAATATTACTTTACTTATTAGATATGTGTGTCCTAGATTTAGTTGGGAAGAAAAAAAATACATGTTTGATATGGCTCATTTATCTAACGAAACCGAGCCGTAATGGAAAATTAACATTTTCGATATAATGACACTGCAACCTTAGAAACTGGCTAATCATCTAACGAATTAAGAACCGAGCCATAATGCAAAATTAACATTTTTCATATAATGGCAATGCAATCTTAGAAACTGGCTAATCACAAAAATAAAAAATTGAGATATTTCCGTACAATTGTGAATTGTGTATACACTTCTTATATTATTTTGGACGCATTGATTATGCAGCTACCCAGGCTTAAGCTTCTTGATATAATTAGATTACCTAATTTTAATTTTAATTCCTACTTAAAAACGATTATCCTTAATACTATTAACATATTGTAGGCACTGGTTGACACTTGGCTGCATTAGCCTGTACCGGTACTGGCTTCCTAATATCACGGTTTCCTAACCGTCCGTCCGTTCCGCACGTTTCCTTTTCCTTATATAAGCCCACAGTTTCTTTTGTTTTATAAAAAGAAAGAATCTAACTGGATTTCCGTTTACAAAACAGATCTCATCAAGCTCCCTGATGTAATTGTATTTGCGTTTCTTAGTTAATGGACGTCCATCCTTGCGTTTCTTAATATGATTTTGTTTCTTAACGGTAATCAAACCTTAATAATATATATTATGTTTCCTCATATAATTATATTTCTTGATTAAGAACAAACCTCAATAATATATATAGATTGTGTCTGGATTTCCAATATTTGTGTCTGGACAATATATAGAGTGTTTCTGGATTTCTATATCTATGAAGAAAGATCGATTTCTAATGGCGGCTTTGATCTTTTTCCGCCCCATTGATGATTTTGTTGTTTGATCAGCTCTATTGTTTGTTTTGCAGGCATTGATAGGCACTACAATGTTTTTCCAACGGAACTTCTAATAGATTGACATGGGAAGAAGTCTGATTGCATTAGGTTGTCACACTTTGATTTATTGACTAAGAGTTCAATACTCAAGATTGTTTTGTAGACAAACATTTTGCAGTGGCTCTCAATATTGTAAATATTACTTTACTTATTAGACATGTGTGTCCTAGATTTAGTTGGGGTGAAAAAAACCACAGGTTTGATATGGCTCCTTTATCTAACGAAACCGAGCCGTAATGGAAAATTAACATTTTCGATATAATGACACCGTAACCTTAGAAACTGGCTAATCATCTAACGAATTAAGAACCGAGCCATAATGCAAAATTAACATTTTCCATATAATGGCACTGCATGTAAGAATATTTCTACACATAGAAATATCCTCTTGGGCCATGTAATAACTTGGTTAATTATGAATATTACTAAATATGTCGGTTACAATTTTGGGATCCTTTCATATTCCCTCTTCCTTGATGGACGGTCGAGATTGAATGTTAATTCTAAATCCTATGAATCTTGGTCCTCCTTCTACCTATAAAAGGAACTCAATAACCATCAGTATTGGTTCAAGAATTTTATTATTCATTACACAAAAGGTTAAGAAGGAGAAACTAAGAAGTTCCACAAGGTATTATGGCTACAGTACTGACTACGGATTAGCGCTATAAGGTATTTCTCATAAACCATTCTTGCAGATTGATTGTGTGATTATCATGAAGTTCAACGATCCTAATTAACGATCTATAAAATTAAATCTTATAGTTGGCATCTAGAGCTTGTGTTTAGAACTCATGATCGTCGGTTAATGTTTGCTAAAAAAAAAATGGTGTAGTTTTTGTTCATTATTATGTACTCAAACTTCACACTTGGTTTTATGCATCTCGTTGTTATAAGATCGCTATCATCTATAGCATGAAATCCAAATCACGCATCAACCTATCTCTGCCGCATCAATTTTCTTTTAGGTATCATCACTTCCGTTAATTTGGGAAACAAAATAAAAGTATAACGTTGTGGGCCTGTGGTTTTAGGTTAGACAATTTTGTTTATAATGGACATGGGTGTCTACTTGTTTGTAAATGTGCCCGAATGATAGTTGTCGTAAGATGTAACATGGATTTTTTTGGCATATGAAATCTCAAAGTGGTTAAAAATTAAAATGGTCCGTTCTTTCCCTTTTAATTGATGAGAGGCATGCATTACTGATTAGTGCCATAATGAAAGGCACGTATTACTGCCATAATGAAATGCATGCATTACCGGTTAGTGCCATAATGAAAGGCACGTTTTACTGCCATAATGAAATGCATGCATTACCGGTTAGTGCCATAATGAAATGCATGCATTACTGGTTTAAGAAAATGGGCTCATGAAACTAATTTTGGATGTGTGCTTAACGATTTTGGCCCTTGGCTTAGATAGTTCATTTTGCTTGTTTAATTTTGTTTTGGCTAGTTAAAGGTCATTTTTGCCGTCATCATCTAATTTTGATTGAATGTGTTTGGAACTCACCTAATTAAGATTTTTCTTGGTTCAAACTTATCTAACCTTAAGTTCATAATTTCTATGGAACCAAATAATAAATAGGATTGGTCTATAATTTCTATAACATTGTTAAGAACTTATATAATATTTTTTTTATCTAAAGAAATGCGATCCAACTAATATGCTTCCGCTATATCGCTAACATTAATGCACATTTTAAGCTGATTTTTATCGATTGATTTTATAATGAAACCAGTATTCACATTATTAGATTTGAGTCTGTATTATGATATGGTTTATGTGTACGTGCATTATGGTAGGTTTTTTCTCCCGATGTAATTTTTTTTATTGAACGAGATTATTATCCTTAAGATCATTATGTCGAGTTTCTTTAGCTATCACCATAGTGATACTAGAGCATTCTTTATCGTAGCAATAATCGTAACGTTATTGTAAGCACGAGCTCGCCAAACCGTAAAGGTAAGGTTTAGCGATTACCGAATTTTTATGATGATTACATTATTATTTGAGTTGTTTGACAATCACCACAGTGATTTCAAATAATTTTTTGAGCCATAATCATTATAATATTATATTGTCAAGTGCTTATAATAAATATATATTTTCTTAAATATATTAAAACAACAATTACCACAGGTAATTGGAGTTCACATGTTTAAGATAACAATGAAGTGTACAATATCTGATCATACATTATGGTAATTAAATAATCGACACATGATTTTACGTTATTTCTTAAAAGTGCATAAAAGAAAATTTACATAAATTAACTCATTATCGAGTTGAGTAACCTATTACGATTTTTTGATATTTTTATGAATATTTTTATTATGTTGGAAAAACTTATTGCATCCTCTATGGAAATTGAGGTTTTATTTTTTGATAAATTTCTCCATATTTGTGAAAATGATATTCACTGACTATTTAACACCTTTCATATTAATTCATCATATATCCGTTATTTATCATGATCTTTAAGTTTATATCATATTTAAATGAGCGAAGCATCAAAGAATTTTTCTTCAACGAAATTTCATTATTGAATTATATTTATAGACTTGCTTCATGCTCGATTTTGCTTTAAGAAAAAATTCATTATGTTTGGATTTTTTTCGAGTATAGGGTGTTGATATTATTTTTTCACAATTTATGTATGGCATGCTTTTGAATAAATGTTCGTGATTGATGTTTTAGGGTTACTCATTATTGTTTATAAGCGACTAAATTTATGATCAGATCAAGTATGTCCATATCATTGAGTGGGACTGTGCAATATCACAAGAAACGTTAGTGTGATATTTGCAATTGTACATGTTTGTTGGATAGTTTAGTTATCACCACAGTGATGCTATGCTCTTATCTGGTAAGTGTTGTATTTTTTGAGTCCTCTTAGTTTGATTTAACGATTAGAACAATGCTGCTCACAAGTAGTTTTTCTTCACACGTTAAACAAGCATTAAGGTTATCTAAATGTTTCATATACATTTGAAATAATAGCCACCCGCAGGTGACTACAATTCATATTATATTAGGTTGAACATATCTAGAATTATTGGAGTTTGTTAATACATTTTAGGACGTGAGTTGCCCACAGGTGATTCTAGTTGTAGTATTTGTGACCATGCATAATGTTGAATTATGAGAATGTAAAATATCCCACAGATATTTTTCATGTCTCATATTGTTCCTTGATAAGGTTTTACCCACGGGAGAATCTTATTGAAGGTATGTAACTATTGTAAGCTTAATTGTCATTTATCTCTATTATAAATTTCAGCTTTTGTTCTTATTAATTATATATTATGATTATTACGTAGACTTTTAATGGTCCAGTTTTTGGAAGATAAAATTGTTTATCACACGATAATTTTCGCGTTCTTGTGTAAATCTATCGATTGCATTATGAATCTCAATCCATGGATGTTTTATCGAACATTCATTATTGAAATTGAGAGGCAAGTATAGATAAAGTGAAAATCATAAAAGTCGACAAAGGTGGTGAATATTGTGAAAGGTATGACAAAACAGGATAATATCCTAAATCTTTTGCATAATATCTTCAAAAGTTTGGAATCGTTGCTCAATACACATGGCCAACTTATCCTTGGCATAATGGTGTATATCAAAGGGCTAAATCATACTTTTATGAAAATGGTTAGAAGCATGATGAACCTTGCATAATGGCTATACATTTGTGAATGTTTGTTCTTTCTGCAACTGTGTAATTTAAATAGATTTCCATTAAAGCAGTTTCAAAGACACACTTTGGAATAGAAAGGCTGGAAACCTCACCTTTAAGTT
This sequence comes from Papaver armeniacum, assembly GCA_023531295.1. Taxonomy (NCBI): domain Eukaryota; kingdom Viridiplantae; phylum Streptophyta; class Magnoliopsida; order Ranunculales; family Papaveraceae; genus Papaver; species Papaver armeniacum. Next base: position 303,983 of record JAJJWW010008409.1, read on the forward strand.
ATGGTTGTTCAGTTGGAGGTAAGGGCTTACATTCCCAAGAATGAAAATTGGATTTGAAAACTATTACTGGTTCATTGGTTTTCCTAAATAATCCAAATGGTGTTCATTGATGTTCTAACCATAGTATGAGATTTATTGAAATCGAAAATATAAATTCATTAATGATGGCATAATCAGTGGGAGTACGTGGATATATCTTTTCAAGAAGTCATGATAATGATCCCTTTATTTAAGATTTCTACAGATATGTGAATCTTCTCATTGTCGGAATGTTAGATAATGAAAGACCACAAATTACTGATCCAATACTCCATAATATAATTACTGCCAATAAAGAAACTTTTTGATAACAACATGAACCAGCATTAAGAAGGTCTCAAAAGAGATTGAAAGAAAGTTATTCATGTTGTTTTAGTGATTTGCTTACAAGAATTTATTTCATTTTGATATAGAATGGAAAAGACTCGGTTTTAGGTTCACAAATATTATGTGTAATAATTTTGATTAATGGATTGATGCTATGTGAGCAAAAATCATTGGTTGAAAGTCAAGTCTCGGATATTGTTTAATTGCTCGAAAGACACAAATCAGTTGTATGAAAGTGGGTCTTTCTGACCTAATACATGTATCTGTAATAGCAATTTTAAACGATATAAAGCAAGACTTATTTCCAAAGATTTTACTCTGAAATGACGCATTGATTATAAATAAGTTTTTCTCTCATGTCAAATAAAGACTTATTCAGAATTATCATAGTATTATTAGTAGCTCAGTATGACCTAAGAGTTGCATTAATTAAATGTGAAAATAGCCTTTATTAATGATAAATTTTAGTCTATAATTTTAAAAATCAAAGTATGAAATTTAAGCAGCCTCCCATAATGGTATATGAAATTCAACAAAACTATAAATGTTTCAAGTTTTGGATGAAATTATTACAGATTTATGCATATACCTCAAGATCAGTGGGAGAAATTCATACTCTTGGTCTTGTATATGTTAAGACATACTACCTACGAGTAGTGATCTTGACTTTATGCATATCTTTAATTTTGAAATAAAGGATATCAATGAAGATTACCATGTGATAGTAATATCATATGGATTACTAAAGCTCTCATATAAGCCATATATCGAATATTCAAGGAATTTTGAGATAATAACGTATTTAACATATTTTATTTCATGTTGGATAGAAGATATAAATTTAATCTTCATTACGTCGTAATTATGATATGAAACTTATAACAAGTTGTTAATATGTTAACTAATTGCTTAAAGAATCGAAGAACAAATTACAGGAAAGCTATCATGAATTTTGAGATACTATTTTAACTTATGTCTTATAATTAGTTAGCAAACCCAACAAGAGTTGATTGGGTTTTCAGATTTCAATTTTTGTGGATGTTTGGATTATATAAAGGAAGAATCCATTAATACTAGTTCCACAATTGAGTTTGAATATTTATGACTGCGGTACTTAGAGACTTAAGGTTTGTCTCCACATTGCTGAAATTTATCGTCTTAACTTCGCAGCATTAAAGCACGATATGTATATACGAAGGGAACAAAACACATGAACCTTGAGTATATATGCGTGAATTAGGAAATTCAGAAACAATAGTTGTTCATGTATCACTTAAGCACAATTGCATTCGGAGATGCACTTAATGGACAATTACCTTTTAAGACCTCTTAAGAAAATATTAAAATCTTAGGATTCTTGAATCGGCTAATTTTTGTGCTTCATTTTGAACACTTATTGGGTTAGTAATCCATGTTTAGTATACACTTATGTGAATGGATGAATCGAAATTGTCTTTCTAATTTTTTGACCATTATGATATCCCTTCATTTTGAACACTTATTGAGCTCTTATTAATGTTAATTATGCGCGCCTTATGTTTTCTACGATTATTATACAAATTATCCATGTTTAGTTAATTATGAATATACACTTATGTGAATGGATGAATGTTAATTTGTCTAGAAAGAAGATAAATCTATGGTTATGGTTTGTTCAACTTAAATATTAATTAGTATAAGTGTTTTATTAATTTGTCGGTGGAATGTTTCTTTTGAATCAAAAATAATAAAATTTTTACATGATGGGTAACATTGTAGTATACATAAAAAATACTTTTGGGATGATACCAAATCATATAAGACAAAATGGTTGTTTTTAGTCTTATCTTTTGGACCATTATGATATCCCAATTTAAGGCATGAAAATTAAGAAGAAGAAAAAAACATTTGGATGTCACGATTAAGTAAGTTATTTGTGTTGTGGTACATGGAAGGGAACATGTTGAAAACAGGACAATGTGCAATTAAATCTCTAATAGTGATTTTAAAGGTATTTAATAATTATAAAATTCTCTTATAAGTTTTGTTTATGCAAGTATTGATTTAACTTGGGTTCTTTTATATTTTTGTGTTAAGTTGATGACTTTTTAATTTTAATACATGTTTGGTTAACAAACTTTGATACATATGAGTAGTTTGCATTGATCAAGGTATTATGTTAACCATTAAATTTTGTGACTAGTAATTATGTAACACGCGCCTTATGTTTTCTTCAATATTATGTTATCAATATGATTAACCATGTTTTATACAAATTATCACATGGACAAAAAATAAATAAATAGTGTTTATCTATATTAGGGAAAATATTATGGGTTTTTGGGAGAATGTAAGAATATTTCTACACATAGAAATATCCTCTTGGGCCATGTTTAATAATCTCACGAATAAAATGGTTAATTATGAATATTACTAAATATGTCGGTTACAATTTTGGGATCCTTTCATATTCCCTCTTCCTTGATGGACGGTCGAGATTGAATGTTAATTCTAAATCCTATGAATCTTGGTCCTCCTTCTACCTATAAAAGGAACTCAATAACCATCAGTATTGGTTCAAGAATTTTATTATTCATTACACAAAAGGTTAAGAAGGAGAAACTAAGAAGTTCCACAAGGTATTATGGCTACAGTACTGACTACGGATTAGCGCTATAAGGTATTTCTCATAAACCATTCTTGCAGATTGATTGTGTGATTATCATGAAGTTCAACGATCCTAATTAACGATCTATAAAATTAAATCTTATACTGCAACCTTAGAAACTGGCTAATCACAAAAATAAAAAATTGAGATATTTCCGTGCAAATGTGAATTGTGTACACACTTCTAATATTATTTTGGACACATTGATTATGCAGCCACCCAGGCTTAAGCTTCTTGATATAATTAGATTACCTAATTTTAATTTAAATTCCTACTTAAAAACGGTTATCCTTAATGGGGGCGTATCGTCTGTGCCCAAGGTTACATGTGCCAAATGTGCCAAACGAATCATATCGTGACATTTGCCTTTCCTGATCTGATTTAACTAATCCAGCTATCTATTCCTTAATTAGCCATTAATCAATTAATAGACGGTTAATAATTTTATGGAACAAAATTCATTCAACCAAGGGAACATTTTACAAATGAAACATTTTAAAATCATTCACTTTATGTTTGTCTATATTGCTGAACTTAGTAATAATGTTGTTTCTTTGTTATTTTTGCCATATATTTTAATGCAAGTTATATAGATCTTCATTTCATCCCAATTCCGTAAAGGTTTCACGATTCTTGATTTTCTATGTTAGCTTCTATTAATTACTACACAATCATAATGGAGTTGTTCATAATAAAAATATGACTGGCGCAATAGATCTTGATCACATGTTCATAGTATTGATATCGTCCCCTACTACTACCTCGGTCACTCTGAGTACAAGTAGTTGATTTTGACCAGCTGGCTCTAAAGCTAGGTTTGGATTGCCAAGGAATGGAATGGCATAATCTAACACCTTCTCCCCAGAAAAACGTCATTTGCTCTTCATGGGTGAACACATTCTTACCAGGATCGATCGTTAAACATCTTTTGCTATTTGTTCCTTTCAAATAGAGCAACACATAGACTTTTCCTGCATTGTCGAGAGAAAGGTGTTGCAGAATGGAAAAAAATGGATAAAAATGATTTTTATTTATTTTTTAAATAAAAATGGATAATATCAAATTCACACGTAATATCTTGTGTTTCTAAAAATATTAACAGTCTCTTAATTGATTAATAGCTAATTAAGGAATAGATGGTTGGATTAGTTGAATCAAATCCGGAAAGACGAGTGTCATGATATGATTTGTTTGGCACATTGGGCACAGACGATACGCCCCGGTTATCCTTAATACTACTAACATATTGTAGGCACTGGTTGACACTTGGCTGCATTAGCCTGTACCGGTACTGGCTTCCTAATATTGACATGAGGACTTATTTGGCTATTTAATTAAATGAGCGCCCAGTTAGTCACAAAATAAACAAATCATCACCTAGCAACAAAGGGACCCCACCCATCGACCAAAGTAATATTTAGTAACGAGGAACATGAGGAAAAACAGTTGGTAATCTTTTCCTAATTATAAGCACTTTGGTCGGTCCTAATGACTCATTTTGTTTTTGAGATGTGAGCATCAATATGGGCTATTGTTACTGGTTGCTCAAAAATATTAAAGGGATTGTAGGCCCTAATTGATCCCGACAAAACACCATGAACTGTTTAGCGGGTGACGACTGGGACTATAGGCGCCGACTAATTTTAATGCGGGTATTGCATTTAACTCTAGATGTCGTAATTCGCGGCCAAGGTCAGGGTCTGCCTTATATGCTCTACCCTTAGATTTCAACCTAATCACAGATGATTTTAATGCATGAACTATATTTGACTCTAGATTTTCTAATCCACGGCCGGGGCCGTAGGCCCCGACTAACTATACACGACCCCGGTCATTACAGGCTGACTAAGATTTTGTGTGAGGATACTAATCGACCGACCAAACAATAAACAAAACTAGATTCCAACCTAATCACAAATGATCTTAATGCAGGAAGAATATTTAACTATAGATTTTCTAATCCACGGCCGGGGCCGTAGGCCCCGGCTACTATGACCCGACTAACTAAACACGTCCCCAATCATTATATGATGACTAAATTTTTGTGTGAGGATACTGATCGGCTGGCCAAACAATACAGAAAAGTCGAAAAGGGTTGAGCCCCGGCCGTTGGCCGGGGTGATACCTAGTTGTTCAATTATATAAACAAGTTCTCTACTTTTGTAAAATCTATGGAAAGGGGATTTCTCTAGATTTTAGAGAGACCCCAAGGGAAAATATTTTATATTGTTTTCTTTAGTGTTCGCGATTTTCCTTAAGTTTTTTTTTTTCGGAGTTGCCAAGCTCAAGTTGAGCATCTAATACATATGCTAGTAGTAGGTGTAGTAGGGTGTTTTATCCTGGAGATACCCGTCCTGTGAGGGCTATAACATCACTTTTGGGTGTATCCGGGTGCTAATGTCTTAAGGACAGCGTGTCGAACACGTGACTGACTCTGTTTGTCAAAGTTTTACCATGTTATCGTTGCGGAGATCTCGGGGATCGCTCGTTTCGTCAAATCCATCATTTCCATTACAAATGAGCTAAGTATCAATAACTTTTATTTATTTGACTTTTTATTGTTTTTGATTATTGCACCCAAGAATCTTAAGACATTAACTCTTGTAATAATGAAAATGGTTGATTGGTTTGTGAATCAAGGATGTTAATTGGTCACCTGTAGAGTTTCGAATTTATCTCTTTATCTAGAAGGAATTTCGGTGAACCCTTTTTACCAAATATAGTAGACATCCTGATAGTTATCCATATAAAATTTCAGAATTTTTGGAGTTGTAAAAGTATTTTTTTGATATTTTACAAAACAGAGAAATGTTCCTGAAAAATTCTGATGAGCAGAAATATTTTGTTGACTAAATTAGTTATTATGGGGTAACCATGAGTTTTTTGAAATGGTGATTCAAACGAAGTTTGTATATTTAGATATTATCTTCAAAACTCATATTCTATTTTCCGATTCGGAACAAAGGTTTGTGAGATGTGGTGTTTTAGGTGATTGGGAAATTACTGTTTCCCTAGTCAGAGTATAAACGAAGATTGTGACATGAAACTGGAAAGGGACACGGCTAACAGGCGCATGTGGATGAACACAATTTTTCTAAAGCTGACAAAGGTGGGAACATCAAACACAACTCTAAGCGTAGTCTTCTTAAGAAAGGTATGTTTCGTAAACCTGAATCTACCATTACTTTAATTAAGGGTGATTTTTATGTGTGTAAAATCCTAGCCATACGATAGTAAATTGTAGGCAACATAAAAACCTTAATTAGTAGATAGTTAATGCTAATTTAGTGGAAACAAAATAGTACGAGTTCAGTGGCATGATGTCGGAAGTTTTTTAATAACCAATGTAAGAGACCAGTAGGTGGACTCTGGAGCCACCAAGCATGTTTGTTGAAACAAAGACCTGTTCACCTCCTATCAGAGGATATGGGATGTCGAGAAACTCTTTATGAGTAACTCATCTGCGACAGAGGTTGCATAAAATAAAAAGGCCGAGCAGAAGCTCATATCTGTAATATTCTCACATTGCATGAAGTTTTCATGTTCCGGGCATATGCAAGAATCTTGTATCTTGTTCTGTTGTATGTGGTAAAAGATTTAAGATTTTAATTGAATCCAGAAAACTTGTTGTAACTAGGCAGTGATTTTTTAGGCAAGGGTTATAAGACTTTGGGTCTATATAAGCTTAACGGAAAAAACTGATGAAGTGAACATAGTAGATTCTTGTTCTTTCTTTGTGTGATTGAATGTTTCGAAGGTAGACTTTGAACCGTAAAACTTATAAGTCAATACATAAAATGGCTAGCATAGGCTGCGTACCCAAATTTAGTTTGGTTTTTTAACACAAAAGTTAAATCTTTGCAGAATCAAAATATGCTATACAACCTTTTACCAAAATTGTTCAAGTTATTTTCTAAGCCCTTAGAATTAATTCAGTTAGGCCTAGTTGACATGAAATTAACCCAAAATAAGGTGGTAAAAGGAGGTTTATAACTTCATAGATAATTGTACGAGGTACTATCTTGTATACTTGCATAGGTGTAAGGATGATGCCTTAGAATCCTTAAGAGTATAAACTTGAAATTGAAAGCGAAGTATATGTTACCACTAAAAGGGTTAGGTATGGACATAATGGCGAGTATGAAATTCATATAGGAGATAGTACCTCCTTATTCACCATAGTCTAATGGTATAGTTGAACGTAAGAAGAGAACCATCAAGGAGATGATATATGCCATGTTGATTAAAGGATTAACCACCAACTTGTGATGGGAGGCCGTTCTCTAAATTTCTTATATCCTGAATAGAGTAACTTTAAAGGATCAGATAAAACTCCATATGAGTATGGAAAGATAGTCAACCTTTTTACGCATACGTCACAGTGTGGGGGTGTTTGGATTAGGTAGCTTTTTCTCCTCCTAAGAGAACCAAGATAGGACCCAAAACTGTTGACTATGTGTCTTTATAGGGTATCCTAAGTAACCTATTGCATATAGTTTTTTGGTTGCGAGTTCTGATTTTCTGACATCGGTGTGAATACTTTTATGAAGTCTAGGGATGTTGAGTTCTTTGAACATGTTTATTTTGAAACTTGTCTCTCCTTAGTTCTTAGATGTCTTTTCAACTAGTCAGAATTTACCTTCAAAGGAAGATGAAGTAGAGTTGATCCTAGGAGAAGTAAAACGATTAGAACTGAGACTTCTTATATATATGATTTCATAATATGCCTAGCTTAGTCTCCAGACTCGTAAAGAAGCCATAACATTTATTGAAACCCCATTCTGGTAAGAAGATTCATTTAGTGAAACGGACTCAATCCATCAGAACCAAACTTGGGAGCTTGCTAGTTTACCTCCTCGGAGTAATACCATAGGATGTAAATGAGTCTTTAAGAGGATATGTAAGGTAGGTGGAACTGTGGAAAAATATAAGGCTAGGTTGGTAGCTAAAGTCTATAAACTAAAAGAAGGTGTAGATTTCCTTGATTCTTATTCACCTGTGACGAGAATTACTTCCGTTGAGATGTTAATTGTTATTGTTGCCATAAACAACTTAGAGATACATCAGATAGATGTTGAGACAACTTTTCTAAAACCGTGAATTAGATAAAGAAATTTACATAGACCAACCTGAGGACTTTGTAGTGAAAGGTTGTGAAGACAAAGTTTGTAAGTTGAACAAATGTTTGTATGGTTTTCAAATAAGAACGTAAACAGTGACATGGAAAATTTGATCATGTGATAATGAGTAGTAGATTTAAGTTAATGAATCTGGCAAGTATATTTACAAGTAACTTGTTAAGGATGCCTCAGTGATTGGATGCTTGTACGTTGATGATATGCATATACTTGATACAAACATAGATGTGATTAATTCCACTAAAAAAATGCGTTGAATGGGAATGTTGGCTTGAAAGACTTAGGCCCTGTTGATGTAATCTTAGGGATGAGGATTAGAAGATAATCTAACATTATAGTCTTAGTCGTTCTCATTATGTTGAATTTGTGCTTAAGAGGTTCCATCAGTCTGATTGTAAGCCTGCTTGTACTCCGTACTATTCATCTTGTAGACTCAAGAAAAATAAGGGTAATGAAGTATCTTAACTTGAATAATCAAGAGTTATAGGATGTCTGATGAATTTAATGAATAGTAAAAGTCCTGAGTAAGTTAAATAAGTATACTTGTAGTCCATCTCAAGAGCATTGTGATGCACTTAGTAGAGTATTACGGTACCTAAAATACTGTATTACCTTTTGTTTGATTTATGAAAGGTACCTTGCTGTCCTTGAGGGACTTTGTGATGCAAACTGGATATATGACTAAGAGGAGTCTACGAGTGGATATGTTTTCACTCTAGCAGGAGGGTTTGTTTTTGGAAGATTTCCAAACAGACATATATTATTCAATTCATTATGGAATCTGAGAGTATTACGTTAGATAAAGCATGAGAGGGGGCCAAGTGCCTAAGATGCTTTTTAGAAGACATTCCTCTCTGGCTTGGCCTGTGCCAGCTATATCTATACATTGTGTTAGCCAAGCTGTAAACAACTAAAGCTAAAAAGAATTAATCTCGATAGGCGTTATTTTCATTGGTTGGATAAAGTCCAAGGAGAATATCACGCAACCTTTGATGGAAGGTTTATACAAAGAGATAGTTAGAATTGCATCGAGAGGATGGGGCTTCAGCTCATCAATTAAACTTTCCATGAAGTATACTCAACCTTGCTGACTGGAGATCCCAAGATCAAGGTTTCAAATGAGATAACTAATTTGTGGTGGGTAAAGGTAAAGACTATCAGAGAATTTCATTCTCTGTCCTTTCCCTATGGTGTAGACGCGATAGTGTGACTGCATGTGGAGGATGACTTTTAAATAAGTCTTCATGAGTTCTATAGTTTCAATTTAAGATTGAAGTGGGGTGTAGTAGTAAACACTCTTGATGGAACTCACCTATCTGAATGAGGAAGTGGGTCGCTTCCTATGCGAATATGAGCTAATTCTCTAGAGCATTCTGAGAAACAGGATATGTCCAGGGCCTAAACGGACACAACGACACGAGCTTGGCAGCAACCTTGGAAATATCATGCGTGGTTGTTATCGCGAATTACATCAAACGCTATCAATTCAAGACACCGCGCTCACTGTCTCTAGAAAGTAGTTCCGATAATATCTCACTAAGCAAAGGTTCAAGACCTCTGCCTAAAATGGTATTTCCTGCGTTTTTATGTGATTTTTATTTTTTATCGAAATTTAATTCATTTTTAGAAAATGAATTTCATGTTGTTTTGATGGTTTTGGCATTACTGGAACTTAGGACCTAAGGGTCTCTAAGGGTTCACTAGTTCATTCATTTTCACTTTGGTGAAAGAAACCTTTAGTCGATCACCTGTGAGAAACTAAAGATGAAAGCTATCTATACTATTATGATTTATACAATCCATAGTTTGGCCCTGGGGTCAACACACTTTTGTGTGAGGTAAAAGAAGCTGAAATGACTAGTATGATGTCAACACACGGACGATCTGTATGTATTTTCGGTCAGGCCGTATTGTGGAACTGGGGTGTTGATTTACCAAGATCTATTTGTGTTTTCATGTTTGCTGAGGTTTTCATTCATGTGGGGGATTGTTGGAAAAACAACATGTTTAACGTTTTTTAACTTAATAAAACAAATAATTATTTTTCTTTTGTGAATGAAACTTATTAGTCCCACATTGAGAAGTTTCCACTTTTTAGAAGTTTTAAAAGACTATATAAACTTTTTAGGGTACATTATTTATATGTCCCTACTTTTGACACCCAATAAATATATCCTTATACAACAATAAATATGTCCCTACTTTTTAATAACCTTATCCATTTAAAATTAGATTACATTAATACCCTCACCACCAACATTCAACTACCATTCCATCACCAACCTTCAACGACCACCACCTACCAACCGCCACCACCACTAATATTCCACCACCACTCCACCACCATTGCACCACCACCACCAGTCCGCCACCACCACCACCACCTGTCCGCCACCATCACGACGCCACCACCGCCGGTCCACCGCCGCCGCCATCACTACCACCACCAGCAGCCTACCACCACCGCCGCCGCCACCACCACCACTAATAGCCGCCACCACCGCCGGTCCCCCGCCGCCGCCATCACTACCACCACCCAGCCTACCACCGCGCCACCACCCACCTCTACCTTTGGTTTAGGTGGTCCGCCACCACCACTGGTTTTAGATATTTTGTATCAACAACAATAATTGATCTAAATAAAAATAGAATCAGCAGCAGAAGTTGATCCAAATTAGGGGATCAACAACAGTAGTTGATCCAAAAAGAAAAAAGGATCAACAATAGAAGTTGATCCAAATTAGGGGATCAACAATAGTAGTTGATCCAAAAAAAAAGGATCAACAGTAGAAGTTGATCCAATTAGGGGATCAACAATGGTAGTTGATAAAAAAAAAGGATCAACAGTAGAAGTTGATCCAATTTAGGGGAACAACAACCATTGTTGATCCACTAAATTGGATCAACAATGAAAGTTGATCCATGTAAATTTAGGGGATCAACATCAGTAGTTGATCCAAAAAGAAAAAAGGATCAATAGTAGAAGTTGATCCAATTTAGGGGATCAACAATCATTGTTGATCCCCTAAATTGGATCAACAATGTTAGTTGATCCATTCTGACATACATTAGCAGCAATTCATTATACTAAACACAGACTCATTCTTCCACCAGCTGCAGTTTCAGATCCACCAACAGAACCATCAACCCCCATTTATAATCCATAACAGCAACCGCCATTGTCTGCTCTGAAGCTTCAACACTAATTCGAACCATCTGAACCACCATGAGCTCAAACCCTAGCTTCAATTTCTTCAAACTCACAGAATCAAATCCTAATTTCACCAAAATCCCCATTTCTGCTTCATTATCAACTTCAGCACAAGGTCATGAAATCAAGTTGAATCGACACACAACACCGACATCTCTTTCAACACTCATCTTAGATACACCATTGTCTGTGTTCTTCCCAACTGAAATCAACACAAAATCAATTTTGAAAAAAATATGAAACCTAAAATCGTCGTCGCTGCCAGAGACACCATCTCCATAATCATAGTTACTTCATCTCTCTCTCAATAGAGAATATTACTGGTGTTGTTGGTGTGGAACAACGATATCTCCTAAAATGGATCACAGAACACATACGGGTTAATGGTGGCGATCTGGAAAGATGAGAAGGAGAAAGTAATTTTCGATCTGGAAAGATGGAGATGTAGATGGTGATTAAGGAGGTGGTGGTGGTGGTTATGGTGATAGTACTGGTGGTGTTGGTGTGGTGGCGACGGAGATGGTAATGGTGGCGACGAAGTTATTTTGATGGTTATGTTCTTCTAAGAAGTGAAGAAGAAGTTGAAGAAGAAAACAAATACGGGTTAAAAGTGGAAATCATCAAAACATTTTTTTTAAATAAAATTTCAATTATGCCATCAGGGACATTTGTAAAGTCTGTTAGGGATATCTGTGAAGACCCATCAAAAGAAGGGACAATAATTCAATTACCACAAATTTTTAATTAGTCCCACGTCTGGGAGTTCCTCTTCTTAAGTTATATTGTTCCATCATATAAACAAGTTCTCTACTTTTGTAAAATCTATTGAAAAGGGGTTTCTCTATATTTTAGAGAGACCTCCAAGGAAAAATATTTTATATTGTTTTCTCTAGTGTTCGCGATTTTCCTTAAGGTTTTTTTTTCGGAGTTGCCAAGCTCAAGTTGAGCATCTACTACATATGCTAGTACTAGGTGTAGTAGGGTGTTTTATCCTAGAGATATCCGTTCTGTGAGGGCTATAGCATCACTTTTGGGTGTAGCCTGGCTCTAATGTCTTAAGGACAGCGTGTCGAACACGTGACTCACTCTGTTTTTCAAAGTTTTACCATGTTACTGTTGCGGAGATCTCGAGGATCGCTCGTTTCGTCAAATCCATCACTTCCATTACAAAAGTGCTAAGTATCAATAACTTTTTATTGTTTTTGATTATTGCACCCAATAAAAAGAAAAGCGAGAAAAAAGAAGACTTCAAGTTTGTAAGATGGTCGTTGTTGGTGGTGATGGTGAAGATGGCGGCTAATTGTGGGAATTAAAAAGAAGGAGGACAGTATAGTAAACTAGCAAACAACAACATAATAAAAACTAGGAATGAAGTTTGAGGGGAATCAGACAATGTAATATCTTGAACCGAACGATAAAATTTGAATCCAGAATTCTATTCTGGAAATCCAATTCCTGGAAATGGAATACCCTGTAATCCAATTCCTGGGTTGTCGATAACTTGAACAGCATACGCTGTTAGGGTCATCGTGATTTGCAATGCAAGCTTGCATTAGTAAAGCACAACTTCATTTTATTTACTTAACTCCGCCAAAATTAGTTGTGCTAGTAGTACAATTTAGAAATAATTTCTCTCTCAAATTATACCACGGATATTCGTAAATTTTATATCATTAAAAAGCATTTTAAAACACCTCCGTAACAAATACAAATATGACTATCAAATGATATAAAGTCAACTATTAATATGACAAAATTTTAAAATAAATAGCTCAACTAATTTGGGACGGAGGGAGTATTTTTTTATACGAAAAAGTGTTATAAACTAAAATGAGACATCCAAAGTAGAGAGAAAAGAAGAAGAGATTCTCATTAGATGTGTGTATTAGAAAGAGATTGACTCTCTATTTATAAGCTACTCTATAGCTAGGTATTGAATACCATTAAGGATGGAGGCTAATGGCATGCACTCATGCTTTCATTTAGTGTATACAAGTTACAAAGTTATGGTGAGGAAGATTTTTTTTTTTTTGATGCCCTAGACTAGCGGTCCCTAAACTACATCCAAACTCCTTAAATTGGAGTGGATTTCAGTTTCAGTTTCAGCAATTACAGGGTTCGAACCCCTAACTCCGCAATGGGAGGGAGCATGCCAACCACCAGACCACTTGGTGATTGGTGAGGAAGATGGAATACCAAGAGTTTGATGGTGATGTAAATGTGGTGTAAGGGTGTTGTCATCCACATTACATTTATTTACAACACTCCCCTTGGATGACACCACACTACTTAATGTTGTCTCATTAAAACCTTGCTAGGAAAACCCAAAGGGAAAAACCTAGGCGAAGGAAAAAGAGTACAAAACATATAAAGTAGTGATGGACGTGCAAATATTGCCTCGTTAAAACCTTGACAACGAAAACCCAGTGTGACAAAACCTTGGCGAAGGAAAAAGAGTACAACATGATAGTCCAATAAAATACCTCTTAGTATGATCCTCCCTCTGATAAGCACTTTATTTGAATCTTGGCTTGTAAGTCTTTGAGTGGACGCTTCCCAATTACAATGAACGAATTTATTGAATGCAAAAGATTGTTTGTTCTTTCGTGAAATTGCTGGTTTATGAAGTTTTCTTTTGTGATAGTCTTCTAATAGTAGTGTTCTGGAGGACATCCAAATTTTAGGAGATGGCTATGCATATTTGGTCTAACAGATTGACCTCGTTAATGGTGGGAATCCAACAAATAACCAAAACTGATACAACTCCCCCTTGGATGACCACCATGTTGAATTAAATTGCCTCACTAAAACCTTGCCATTAAAAACCAACGGGGAGAAAAAATATGGACGAAGGAAAAAGAGCACAATATCAACATTTTACATAAAAAATTTAACGTCTGATGTTGCCTCGTTAAAACCTTGTCAGGAAAAACCACATGGGACAAAACCTGAAACGAAGAAAAAATAGTACAACTTTTGACGATATGTGGATGCTAACTCAACTATATGAGTATTATAGAAAATAAGCATCAAAATCATAACTCTAATATATATCATAGAAGAGTTTATGCAAGCATAATATTAAATTGTAGATTTAATAAAAAAAATATTTATGCTCCTAAAAAACGTGGATTTTTGTGTTTTTAAGGACTCCTTAAGAGACCTATAAAGTTTATATCATAAACTAACTATTAAACCACATTTTTGGTTTTGTACCAAATTCCTAAAAACGCATAAAGGATTGTGACATAATCAAGTCAGGTGGCTTCCTCACAATTTTTGTGTGAATGCAATATGAGTCTGTAGATGGTGGATTTTCGACAAAGGGTAAAATTGTAAAACTATACTCCGGATCCGGCAATCGGATGAGTATTGAGGCCCATGTCTCTCATTAAAGCATGAAAGCTCATGCCATAAATCTCTGACTGAGAAGGCTGTCTCTCAGAGTATATGTAGATGTGTAGTCTCCCAGCTGAGGCCACGGCACATCTCATGAATACTGAGAAATTTCAGTAATTACTCCGGATCCGGCAATCGGATGAGTATTGAGACTCATGTCTCTAAGCGTGAAAGCTCATGCCATAAAACCTCTGATCGAGAAAGTCTCTCAGAGAAGATGTGGATGTGTAGTCTCCCAGCTGAGACTACGGCACATCTCATACTGTATAGAATCGCAAGATTGGACGGCTCCTAGACAACATATCTGCTAGTATAGAGAAATAACGTCTTCAGGATGCAACCATGTTTTCCCTAACTATACAAGAGGAATATGACACTCCAGCAAGTTCATATTGCTCGACCCTCAGATAATTAATGCTCCTAGATAGGAAGCCCTGCTAGTATAGAGCCATCAGTTAATTATCTCTAATCGCCTGAATATCCAGCAATATTCTACGATTCTTCGTTATATTTCATCACTTCAACTCGTGGTTCTTCCAGTGAGAATTCCACGGGTTAGTGATAAATATTCAACGAGATAGGCATCTGAGCATCGAATAAGCCCTGACTAAAATGGTGCAAGTGTACTTAGCAATAATGCACAGACCAGCATTTGAATGCGCAAACGAGCATTTAAAAAAAGATGAATGAACGATGAACCTATGCAAAATAGGAAGGAAAAATAATAATAATAAAATATTAGCAAAGGCGCCAGGGGACTGGGCTCATCGGCTGGCCGGTCATGCCGTGACTAGTCCCGCGCCCAATTTTATATTTTGTCATATTTTATTATTTTTCCATGATCTCGTGAAAATTCTCTCGTTCGAGCAAATCTCCTTCGTTTCAAGGAAATTCTCTAATCTCATGATTTTATCAAAGAAATAATAAAATTAGGGAAAGGTGTCGCGGGACCGAGCACCGGCCGGCCGGCCATGCCCTAGCCGTGGCCGGTCCCACACCTCACGTCCCATTGTTTTATTATTTCTCTTATATTATGAAAATTTCCGGGTTTCATGAATTTTCCCTTAAACCATGAAAATTCCCTAATTTTATGAATTTTCTCTAAAATCATGAAAAATATTATAAAATTAGGAAAACTCGTGGGACCGGGCTCCAGCTGGCCGGCCATGCCCTGGCCGGTCCCACACCTCACGTCCCATTGTTTTATTATTTCTCTCAAATTATGAAAATTCCCTGATTTCATGAATTTTCCCTAAAACCATGAAAATTCCCTAATTTTATGAATTTTCTCTAAAATCATGAAAAATATTATAAAATTAGGAAAACTCGTGGGACCGGGGTCTAGCCGTCCGGCCATGCCCTAGTCGGTCCCACACGCCTATTATTTTATTATTGTTTGTTATTTTAGTTTCTTGATTCCATGAAAACTCCATGATTTCAACAAAATACCTTGGTTTCAACAAATCTCTCTGATTTTATGAAAATTTCCTAAAATCATGAAAATTACATAAAATTGGGAAGAGTGCTCTGGGACAGTGCCCATTGGCCGACCGGCCATGCCTTGGCCATTTCCGGTCCCACACTCCCCCATTCCCTATTTTATTATTATTTTATCCCTCTCATCTCATGGAAATTCCCTAATTTCAGCAAACTCTCCAGTTTCATGGAATTTCCCTCAAAAGTCAAATCAGAGAAAATACATAAAATCACATAAAACTGGGAATGTGTGGGACCGTGCTTGTTAGCCGGCCGGCCATGCCCTAGCCGTGGCCGGTCCCACACCTTGCAATTCCCTGTTTCATTTATTATTTTTCATCATCTCAAGTATTTTTCCTAGTTTCAGCAAAACCCTAGGTTCTGCATATTTTCTCAGAATGTTGCTCAAATGCACATTGGAAAATATTGAAACTCTCAAGGCTGAGACACGGATACTATGGTGACACGAGCACATCTGCTTGACCTACCAAGGGTGGCTCTAAGGCCTGCAAACAGCCGGTCCCACATGTTTTAATGATTTTAACCTAATTTGCTCAATTGCTCATATTAGGTTCAAATTTCTTCCAAACAATTAAGAGTTTGCTTAAACATCCATTGGTCCCACGGCCACCAAGAGTCGGTCCCATGACCTCTTGGTCAGTTCCTCATCTCTTCATGGCTAGGTTTTATTATTTGTCGCTCACACGAGCATTATTTCAATAAATGATTAAACCAGCATTTAATTATTCTTTCACCAACTGGTCCTCAAGAGACTTTGGTATTTTGCTCATTCGAGCATTTGGGCGTACATGATGAACTCGTCATCCCATGTAGCCGTTCCCTGCTTCACTCTGCAGATTGATTTGCAATAAATCATCATTTCGATAGAATTAGGGTTTTGAATCCAGAGCTCTGTAGAAACATGATTCTAAGCAGATTCAAATACTCTGATAATTTTATGTTGATTTCATGATCAACGTTTTTATCTATTTTACTCGACCTAGCAGTCAGTATCTTAAATTAATATTTATTTTGGTCTTGCTACCAACAATTCATCAAACGAGCAATATTTGCTCAAACCGGCAATATTTGCTCAAACTAGCAATATTTTCTCGAACCAGCAATATTTGCTCAGATTCAAGAATATTGGTTCAACTATCAATATTATTCGACAATTCAGCAACACAGTTTGCTCGTCTTAGGTAACCAACATAATAATACCTCGTCTCAGCAGACATATTTGATTCATGAATTTCAGAACATTTGCAAAACATGTTCAATTCAACAATACATGGACTCATCGTCCCACAAAGTCAGCAACTGACTCCACAATCACGAGATATCAATCGTGTCACATGGGCGGATATTAAATAGGGTTTTGGTCTGGCGGTCTACGGCACGTGTGTTCACCCACGATGAGAATGTGAGCAAGTCGTGCAATCAGTTGGAAGAGTCAGCAAAGTAGTGGGTGGAAAATTAACCAAGTCTCCGCACAATGAGCAACTGGTTTTAACACGATTTCCCACTTCCCCACTCTCTGATTCCAGCAAACTGTCACACTTCATGGGATCATGGTGTTTTCAACTCCGACATTATAAAATGTCTCTGAATCCTGATTGAAGGACAAGATTCAAACACTCGAACATTCGTCTAAAATAATTCTCGGCAACTTCATACAGACAATCTTTCGTCTACATGAACTCATCGTCTGAGCATTCACTCTCAATTGAGCAAAATTCAATCATTCAGAGCATTCTTACGCTGAATTCACAACACACCTACAATCTCAGATCACCATTGATCTCACGCATTTCTTAGCTTCCCTCATACAGATCAACCTATCCTCTCTTGTGACCGAATTGACTCTGGAACAACCATTGTTCTTGGTTTAGGCCGGAGTCTTACAGATTTATCTCTCGAACTTAAAGCACTCCCTTCTTGCAGTGCATCTGTGTGAGGTTCAACATTTCGCTCGGTTCAAGGAGTCTCCACACGGTCGACTCTTCAATTCCGTAAAAACCAGCAAATTGTTTTTCCCCATCTACAGATTGGCGACCAAAGTGGGAGATTAATCTCTCGGTTGCAATCTCACGATTTCACAAGATGGCTGATTTTAGGTCTGGGTTAATTACAGGTTCCAACACAAACGGTGCAAGCACTAGCAACAATAACAACAACGACAATGAAGATATCCCGGAAACCATCCCGAACTCTAACACTGACGGTGGTGACATTACTCCTCCTCACGCTAACACAGAAGGTCATCCTCTGTTCGGCTGACACCCTAAGGAAGTCAGAGGAACCCACCACCCACCATTGCCGATCTCATCAAAGTACAAGAGACTCTTGCAACTCTCAGTGATACAATGTCAGGAAAAACTCAAGGAAAGGGGAAAGAGAAGGAGAAATCCTCAGATGCTGATCCTGAGGTAATTCCAATTCATACAGTAGACGACGATGAAGTCCGCAAAGCTGCAGACGATTCGTCAACAAAGGAATCATCAAATTTCATTACTCGGGAAGATTTGGAGCGCCTTCTGGAGAACCGTGGAAAAGACAAGACATCACTTGTCCATCGCCACCAACCTCCTTACCCTGCCACTATGCAAAGAATCCCTCTTGCGAAAGGTTATACTTCTCCAACTTTCACTCTGTATGATGGAACCGGCAATGCTCGAGAACATGTCTCTCGTTTCCTTGAATCCTTAGGAGAGCATGAACACAATCACGTTGTTCTCCTCAAAGAATTTTCAAAATCTCTGAAAGGCAGGGCATACACCTGGTACAACAATATTGCGCCTGGGACTATCAACAATTTGGGAGAAATGATTAACGCCTTTTACAGGAAGTACTTCTTCGTGTCAGAGCAAGTTACTCTCTCTGATCTTGGAAGAATGTTTCAGAGGGTCAGTGAAAATCCTAATGACTACGTGAAAAGATACAGAGTTCAAGCCTTGGATTGTCATGACCCAAATGTCACGGAGCAACAACTGGTAGATTTGTGCATTAATGGCATGCTCCCGGTCTACAGGGCTCTACTGTAAAATCTTCGATTCCACACTTTCTCAGAGCTTCATGAAGCCGCGAAGAGATCGGCAACCACTGCACCTGCTCTATTGGAAAGAGCAAAATCTACAAAGACTGAAGAATCGCGAGATACTCGAGGAAGCAGACGTCTGATCAACAAGCAATACAACCTGCAGCCCTCCACAAACGCTATTGCAGAAGGGAGCAAACGCAAGGCTGAACCCCCAAACAAGCATACCTCAGCTCCTCAAAAGACGCAAAAGAAGGTCAAACCAGAGGCACGGGATCCTGGCCAGCATACAGAGGCTCCTGATCAAGATACACCAGACTTTCCTCTCCTCATTGGAGAAGTGCTCGAACTATTAGATGCCTGGATCCAAGATGGTACAATCAAATTGCCATATGTAAGGAGAGACCCAACTGAGGAGGACATGGAAAATCCTCGTTACTGCCGCTTCCACAGGTTCGTCAATCATCCCACAAGTAGCTGCAACGTCTTGAAACGCATATTCAAAGAAAAGGTTGAGTCAGGAGAACTTAATATAGGGGCTGAAGGAGTGCACAGAGATCCCCTCCCGGTCAGGACCTTCTCCGTTTCTGAAGCACCAATCAAAGAAGCAGTTCAGTCATTGATAGAGCATGTCTGTGAATTAATCTATCTGTCGAAAGCGCAAAGATGAGACATGTTCACGGCTTTGAACCACATAGTGTTTAGAAAATGCCTATTGATTCCAGAAGTACCTCCTGAACCTTCAGCCACTGACAAAGAAATGTATGACTGGGGACTGCTCACCGCAGTGTATATTAAAGGAAATGAATTCAGGAGGGCATTTGTTGATATCGGTACCGCCGTCAACATCATTCATTTGAAAACTCTCAGAGCCGCTGGCATTACTCGACAAGAAGCTACTCATGCTCCCATGACAATCAGGGATCACGAAGGAACTTCCAGAGATGCATATGGCTACATCAATCTCAAAACTACAGAAAACTCAGTCTGCACTGAGACTAAGTTTTACATAATTCGAGAAGACCCGGGATATGACATGATTCTTGGACGAACTTGGATCCACGCTGGAAAGAAAACTCCAACACCTTCAATATGTCCTGCTGCTGCTGCAGAAGGCTTTGACTCAGAAGAAATGGAGGATACTCCGTCATTTGAGCACTTGGAAGAAGTTAAATCTTTGATGGAACTCACACAGAAGCCTGAAGAAAGTGCACATTCTTTCATCAAGAGGTTTCGTACTCAGGAAAGTCTTATTCCTCTTCATGCACCAATAATACCAATGTTAAAATATACTGCTCTGGTCCAGGGACTTCTCCCTGCTAACAACTTAGCAATTACGAAAAGTTACGAGTGGATAGTCTCACCTCAGCAGTATTACACCAAATGGTTACGCTCAGAGCATCTCCATGTTGATCATTCTATCAAGAGGTTTATCGCTGAAGACATGGCTAAGCACGACAGACAATATGTTGGATACTCTCCTCTACACGAGTGTCCATATGTGCCACAACCATGGAATCAGCAAAAAATATTCAAGGCGCGAACTATTAAGCCCAACAAATTCAAGGAAGGGGATTTGGTTCTTAAGGCGACTAAACGAGATCTCCGTTCTTCAAGGAGCTCTAATTGGGAAGGACCATTTATGGTTGCTTCGTACATAACCGGAGGATACTATAAATTGATCAACACAGATGGCAGAACCCTGACAGTAATTCACGAGAATTGGCTTAAGGCATTTGTCTGAAATTATTGGGCATTCGAGGTACTAGACGTTTGAGCACTCACGATGTCTGGATTTGGCATTTAGGATTTTTCTTTCATTGTATTTCAATTCCTCCAAAACGTTTGCAATACTTGCAATCAATATTTGAATTCAACAATTTATCAAAATTCAGTTCATTTTACTTAAAAGAAAATCTCTATCAAATCCAAAAACAAAATCCTCAATCATCTACCAATCCAAAATCAGCCAATATCAAAACCCAAATAAAAACCTCACATCTCTCAGAAGTTCAGAAGTTCAAGAGATTATGAAAAGGAAATCAAAGAAAACCAGCAAAAAAGGATTTTTGTGCCTCTGTATACTTCAAAACCTGCAAAGCCGCCTTCTCCTTGTTCAGCTCCTCAGTCAGCCTGACAATCTTGTCTTCCTTCTCCATCACAACATCATTGGGAAAGGGTATGTTGTTCTCACATGAGTCCTTGATAGCGTTCATTTGCTTACGAAGCCACTTTACATTGAAGCCAAGTCTTTCTGAATTCTCCAAGTTAAACTCCCAATCAAAGAGTATATCTGGAGTCACAGTACTTCTGGCCCTAGTACATATATCACTTACAACGCGCAAGATAATACCTACTTGCATTGTTAAAGCATAAGCACTCCCAGGATTCCGATCCACAATTATGTGACCAAATTTCTTCCATATTCTCTCGTACAAGCCTGCATACCCTATGGGAACGCTGAATCCACCTACTAGTTCATGATACAGAAGTGAAGTATCAAAGGGAGGATCAAAATCAACTCCGTCACTTGGATATTCATGCACTACTATACTATTCTCAATTACTGGAACAGCTTCTACAATTGGGACAACAATTTGTTCAGTATTCTCTACTGGTCTTTCGGTTTCTTCTATCACTAAAGCAGCAACAATCTGGGTTTCCATAACTTCAGTGACAACCTTCTCATGGCCTTGAAGTGCAGGGATGGTTGTCTCTTCATCAACAACTTCAGGGCAATTCGGGTTATCCTCATTGGTTTCAATATCCTCAACTTCGGTATTTGACACCTAATACGAAGATTACATGAGGTTAGATGTCGTTTAAGCATGAAACCAAGTGAGATTATAAAATACAACATACAATCAATACCACATCATCAAATTTCATCATTATACACTCAAGGCACGAGCGAATAACATGAAAGTCATGAAAATACGTTTTACGGTAACCTCATCTGAAAAAACTGTACTCTACTCTGTACTAAAAGACGAACTGGGAGCAACCTACAAGGAATCTGAGGATGGGTTATATACCATTCTCTTCGTATGGATGTCCTCTACCACATTTCAAAATTTCATGACAATCCGACCAACGAGCAAAACGATGTGGTCGAAACATTGGGCAACATGCAATCTAAAAAAGTTCTAGAAGTCTCCTGGAATTTTACTGTTTCGCCTTTTTCAGGTCCTAAACATGCTCAAAACTCAAAAATATTCTCTAATAAAGCTTGGAAATTTTCCGGGCTTGAATATACATATGCGGATCATGAAAATCCGACTTCAGATGAAAGTTTTACGGTGTTTTTGTTAAAAACTGAGATCTGAAATTTTCTGACGACGTATTTCGCCAAAATTACTTGTACACTCACATGGATTCTCATTAATTCACTCACAAATCAGCAATTTCATATTTCTATGAAGAGGTTACAAGATATGTGCTTACTTGTGGGGTCTTCGAAGTGTTCAAAGAGTTGGGATTGCTCGTGTCAACATCAAGAGGTTCATCATTTTCATTCGGTTCCGAATCTTTGGAACTTCCTTCGCCTCTATGCTCGGAGGATGACCGAGTATCAGCACTCTCCACCTACATGGCAACATCCTCCTGGACATATTGTCAAATAATTAGCATTTTTCACATGAGGCATTTATGTTTGGCTATGAGGGAGAGTACTCACAACATTTTCTTCTTCAACGCTCAAATCAGAGATTGTCTGCCCAACATCAGAGAATTGAAGACCATCAATACTAGACGGAGCAAAGTTCTGTAACCAAATAACAAATATTGGTTTCATGATCCTAGTAATGTGGATATAAGAAGTTACAGCGGAAAAGTGTCGACAACTCACCAAAGAAATAACCGGGGACTTTATGGTATTAGGCAATAGCTTACAATTCTTGTTTCTGCATTCTCCACCGTGAACAACTGTTTCTGCTTCTGAGAAATTCACTTTAAGACGAGGTCTCACAGCACGACCGTCCTATAGGAAAGAAATTAAGGTGATAATCAAAGGAAATTATTTCAATCTTATGAGGAATGTGTAAAAGATACATACTGGTGAACATCCTGGAGATGTCTTTCGCTTATCACCACCAGAGATGGATTTCAATCTGGGTCGAGAAGCAATCATATCAGAAGAAGGAGGCTCTTTCACCAAGGGTTGACTAACCCCTACGAAATCATGTAGACGTTCAAATTGCTGGTTCCAAAAATCAGTATAACCCGGAGTTACATACGTAATTCGGTCGGCACAAGGGAACCAATAAGAGCTTCCTTCGACATGGGTACGGTCTAAACAAGTCTTAAGCTGTTCCACTGATGGTTTGCTCCTCCGGAAAGTTGGAACGCATTGATCCATACCTATCTGACGGGCTACTCTATCAATGTTGTATTCCTCCACTGAAAAATCTCCATATGTTGCTGCTATCAAATGACCTGGAGTACAGCTCAACATGAAGGATCTTTCGCCATCGCTCAAGTCAGCACCAGATTTCAAGGTCATACTTTCTTCAGTATTGAAAGTTGTCAATTGGGAAATATGAGGAGGAATCAGCACCTAGGGACAGAAGTTGAACTCAGACTCATCGTCTAATACATCAATGAGGCGCGTCTTGGACTGAATTTGCTTTGTAGACCAACGCATGATCCTGGCGTTATCCCTCTCAGAGAAAATACGTCGAGAATCACCAACAGTCAACCCTTGCAAAATACTACGAGGAATAGGAGCGTGCTTCTTGAAGCGCTCCCACATCAAGGCTTGAAGGAACATCGTATTGGCGTAGCATTCAATCTTCATAAAGCCATTTGAAACACTGGAGTCTATGACCAAGGAATCCAGGTTAGAGTACAAAGAACCCAAAAATAAGCTACCTATGGGAAGTTGTTCACCCTGAGCCATCTTAATGGCGAAAGGGATTATAAATGGCTTTAACAGAGTCCCGGAGTCTTCAAACACGTCCCTAGACAGCCATAAGCACAAGAAAGCAGCAATAAACAACATACCGTCGGGTTCGTTGAGAGGGACATCTCGTGGCCACCAGTGTATCAACCAGTGAGCATAACAACCTTTGCCAGAAGCCTTGTTAATTCTCTCCATCTCAGCTGTTAAGATGTTGGAAACTACTTTCTCCTCCGTGGAAAGCTCTTCAGGAAAATTACTTGTGATTGGAAGATGCAATAAAGCAACTACATCTTCCAAGGTAATGGTAAACTCTCCCCAGCTGCATATAAAGGTATGAGTCAGAATACACCAGCGAGCAAGAAGGGCCACAAGACCTCGCGCATCATGAAAGATGTACAAATCTCCGGATGCTTGAATGGCCCTGACAACTTGTGTTATATACAACATAGCTCTAACACGAGGATATGCCAGCATGTGTCTTGCCCATCCGGAAAATTTCTCTAAAGGGCGTCGAGAGAGCTTGAATTCTATAATTGAAGCCCGGAAGAGTCCTCGTTCAAGACAAAACCGCACAGCTGCTCGAGGAGTCACCAATTTCTTTTGAGTAACCGTCCTGGGGTTTATCAAAAGATGATATGCTGGAGATCTGAGACGCTTTTCAGTTTCTTGAACCTCAAAAACTGCATCATCTATGTTCGGAACATTCTTGATTCAGGTGTTTCGTCTTCTCCATCGGAAGTCTCATCCATGCATGCCTCTTCTCTAGAGATATCATTGTCTACACATATTTCACCTCTGGAAGCATCATTAGCTTGGGAATCAGACATTCTTGCAAAGTAGCTGTAAAATTCACACAACATTTTGCTTCAGTCGTCTAAATACAAGCTTCAACAAGATGATGGAATCATGCAAATGGGAATACGGCATCAACAAAAATGGTAATTCTTAACTCTTACCTATTTACAATTCCACTAACAATAGTGATTATGCCACAAGAGTTAACACTCCAAAATTAGTTCGTTCCTTGAAACCTGCAATAACGAACGAGGCTTTGTTAATCTTCAAAACTGATTTTTCATAAAATCATAGATACATTTTCATAGTATGAACATCCACAACCAAACTATGAAATTTACACCAAGACAATGTTTCATCATAAATAAATTGTCAAACTTTCGAGATTACTCAGAACCCACGTTTTGATTTTACGAAGCAATAATTAATGTGAATTACTCACATAAAATTTCAAACTTTTATCTAATATGAACAAACCCACGTGAACAAAATACATCATATTCATCATAATATGTCACGGTTTAAAAAAAAATCTATTTTTCCTTCGTATGAGCATTATTCTCTAAAACGAGGTTTATTTCGGTTTTGTGAAAGCTCACACCTTTTAAGATAAAGTTTTGGTTTCCATGAAAGCTCATAAACAAAATTTTATCACTGGACACAGGTCTATTTCCAAAGAAAAATCTCTCTCAAGTTAGGGATTATTGCTAGTTTCTTAAATTAACGATCGAACGAACATACGTTTAATAAAATAAGGGTTTTTCTACAAAACTCACGCTAATATATACACATGTATGAATTTCAACATGAACAACTCATGAAATCAGCAAACAATTTTTTTTTTTTTTTTTTACCTGGGCGGCGCCGGCCGGAATTTGGCCGGACGGTGAACGGACGGCGCCGGCGGGTGGAAGTTCCGGCGATTTTTTCCTGCTCCTCCTGATGCTCGGACGTGAAGGAAGGATGAAGAAGATGGTGGTCTTGTGGAAGAATAAAAAAAAAGGAAGAATTAATTCCTTTTATATCTAATTTTATTTCCAAAACCTAATTCCATAATGATTTCCTCTTTGGGCCCGGCCCGTAAATCCTAGACCAACCAAGGTTCCACCATCGAATCAGTGGTTCTACACCAATTTTGCTCACTGGATGATGCTCTATTATGCCACTGGGTTTCCGCTCAAACCATGGTTTGCTCATTCAGTCGAAATCCGGCAATATCTTTGTTGATGGTGGATTTTCATTTTAGGCTAAAATTGTAAAATCCAAAATTATATGCTAACATCTTGCAAAAGATAAATCCATTGATAAGTGATGAATACTTTTTCACTTTACTAATTCACCTAGAATAGAACATGTGGCAACAATCCCAGTATTCTGTGAATTAAATACACAAAATTCATCCAGGTTGGAGCATGTAGCAACAATCCCATATACCCTGTGAATTTGACATTATTAATTAATGCATGACCAGCCTTGTATTTCCTGTACTCATTACCGGTGCGGCATGACAACTGAGTGTTGTTCTCAGCAGAGCAACACGAATCTCCAAGCATTAATAATAAAACATGTACGAAATACCCATACAGGATACAACTCTTGGTGTGTTATACTAGCCCGATTGAGCATATTTGAACCTGAACTGACCATATCAGTCTCAGAAACGATCATGACCATCCAACTCCACCAAAGATGATTGGATGGCTTAGATTGAATCCATGACCCCAAGCGGTATTGGAATATTCACTACCGACCCAACACGGGCCCGCATGGTCGGTCTCCCTTGTCAAACCGTCCAAACCAGAGCAGTATGGACGAAAAACCCTAAATTAGGGTCTGCGGCACATTACATGTATCGCAAAACAGTCTCAACCATCCATCTTCGCAGGCATAGATGGAGGGTGTAGATGTAGATTCAAAGA
Organism: Papaver armeniacum; assembly: GCA_023531295.1. Classification (NCBI taxonomy): domain Eukaryota; kingdom Viridiplantae; phylum Streptophyta; class Magnoliopsida; order Ranunculales; family Papaveraceae; genus Papaver; species Papaver armeniacum. The sequence continues at coordinate 330,871 of JAJJWW010008409.1, forward strand.
GATCAGAACATGTCAACACAAACACCATGGGCCCGCCTACATACATGACCGATCGGTCAGGACCGACTATAATTGGTCGTTCCGGTTCGCGCGCCCAAACAAGGCATGACGCATGCCGGTAAAACTCCAATTAGGGTTTGAACAAATCACGAGCGTCCATCTTTGCACGAATGAAGGGTCCAGGATTAGACTAAGCAGGTCCGGTGCACATCAACATGAACACCGTGGGCTCATCTATCTCCACACCCGATCGGCCAAGGCATATCATGCATGGTTGCCTTGATTCGCGCGCCCAAACTAGGCGTGGTCACACTTCCCAGCCACAAACTGATCACGACCTCTCAATTTTACCGGACAAATTGAGTGGCTTAGATCACGTTTCTATGGGATGATGAAGTACACGTATATACACCATCCCACCGTATGCACGCCGGACTGATCAGCCAAGACCGACCAAGCTTGGTCGTCTTGGAACGCGCGCCCAAAATTGGCATGATGCGCGGATTTTGCGGCACCAGATTTCTGTTTCAAATTGATCTCAACCGCTCCTCTTTGCCGGTCAAATTGAGTGGCCTATATCGCACCTTCATGGGACAGTGAGGTATGGACGTGTACACCAGCATGCCGTCTACACGCATGCCCGATCGGTCCTTTCCAAAACACCTCCCATGCTTGGATTCGACCAAGCTGAAGAATGATGCTTGTGCACCTCTTCAAAAACCCTAATTCCATCAACGGTCACAGATGAGTGTCTCAAAGATCATCTCGTCCGTCCAACTTCACCGGCTTGGTTATACAACCCTGGTCAGGAGTTAATTGGTCAGTGAGGCGTCATGGTGATCAACACCCGTCACTTTACCACATCATGATGCAGTACCTGCAAAGAATACACACGATACTTCACAAGTATCGACTTCCTAAATAACTTAGTTATTAAATCTAGAATTACATGCTACTTTCTGTGGGTCCCACGATCCACACACTCGAGACATCAACCATGTCACAAACTGGGGGATACATACTGGGGTATTGGTCTGGCGGTTTACGGCGTGCGGCGTGCAACGCGCCATCACAAGAACGTGTCAGGAAGTCATGGACGGTTAGAGATGACAGGAGAAGTGGGCAAGACTGGTCGTGTAACACCAACACACAACTCCACTACTCCATCACTCCACTTCCTCCACTTCCCACGAGAGACGTGAATAAGGCTCAAATGACTTGTATAAATGGGTTCTCCTCCCTATTTTCAAAAAGAACAAGAACAAGTCCAGACAGCAGAGGCAAGTGTTGATACCATCGTATTCAAACACCGGAACTGATAGCTTACATCCCGCAAGCCGTTCGACTTTCGATACAAGTCATACATAGCCAACACCTTCACAATCTCAACACCTTCTTCACTTCCCTCCCTAAGATCAACCCCATCTCCTTCACTTTGTGACCGAAACAAGTCTGGAACGGCCATTTCTTAGTTTAGGCCGGATTTGCACAGATTGATTTCTCGAATCTACAAGCACTCCCGTGTAGTGCATTTATTTAAGGTTTGGACTCATTTCTCATCCACACACCCCAAATTACCAAAACCGGCAGAAATAGTTTTTACCCATAAACAATTGGCGACCACAGCGGGAGGTTAATCTCTCGGTTGTAAAGTCAATTTCTTCGAAATCCGATTCAATTTCATAAATTTTCAAAAAGGGTAGATCTTAGAACCAATTCAATCAATAATTAATTTCAAGATGGTAGAACTCAGGTCTGGATCAGCAATCAATCCTGATGGAGCTAGTACGGATAACACTCCCGGTGTCGATGTACCTGCCAGTGGAGCTACCGCGGTCAATACATCTCGTGGAGCCGTCACTTCTATCACCAACGCTAGCGGAGAAGGAAACATTCCAGTAGGTGTAACGCCTCCCATCACCAGAGCCAGAGCAGCCGCGAATCCCGGCATCTCCTCAAGTGTAACGCCTCCAGTGGTCACCAGAGCAAAAACTTTCACTCCTTCATCAGGACGAGGAGCCGGGGGGACGAGAGGAGGACCACCGTCCATTACCATTGCACACTTGATGGAGAAGAAGGAAGTTCTTGCTAAGACTCAAATGGATATGGCCGCAACTCATAAAGAGGTACTCACTTTCCTTAAAACTTTAACTGAACGATTGCCACAAGATTCACGGCAACCCTTGGAGCCAACACAGGATACCTTCAATACACCCGGAGCAGGCGTTTCCACTCGGACCAACATGAGTGAAGAAGCTCGTGTTGCTCCTGAATGCCCAAGGGAAAGGGACCAGCCATCCAACTTCATCACACGTGAGGACCTGGAACGAATTCTCCAAAACCGAAGCAAAGGAAATCTGATGGATGCACACCAACATCAGCCGCCGTACCCTCAAGATGTGCAACGAATCCCTCTTCCAGGAGGATACACCTCTACTCAGTTCTCCCTCTACGATGGTACTGGTAACGCTCTTGAACACATCTCTCGATTTTTGGAATCCTTGGGGGAGCATGAGTACAATCATGTTCTCCGCCTGAGAGAATTCTCGAAATCACTTACGGGAAGAGCGTACACCTGGTATAACAACATCGCACCTGACAGCATATCCAATTGGGGGGGGAGATGGTCGGTGCTTTTTACAGGAAGTATTTCTTCGTATCCGAGCAGATCACCTTTTCAGATCTAGGGAGAGTCTCTCAGCGGAACAACGAGCCTCCAAACGACTTCGTTAAGAGGTTCAGAACTCAAGCACTAGATTGTCATGATCCGAACATCACTGAACACCAGTTGGTGGAGCTATGCATCAACGGGATGATACCCATATACCGCGCTTTACTAGAGAATCTAGGCTTTCAGACGTTCTCCGAACTCCATGAAGCTGCCAAACGTTCGGCCACAACTGCCCCAGCATTGCTAGAAAGAACCAGGATTATTCGAAACGAAGATCCATGTGAGAGTCGAGGAAGCAGGCGTCTCACAAACAAACAATACAACACTGGTCCTTCTGTGAGCGTGGTTGGCGAAGGATGAAAAAGGAAAGCTTCAGCAACAGAACAACAACCCAAGCGTGCGGCTCCAGCACACATGAATTCTTCTCAAAAGGGAGTGGGCAAGACTCCTGCACAAGACACCGAAGATACAGGTTTCCCGTTCCCCATGAATGAAGTAGTGGAACTCTTGGAGGCGTGGATTCAAGACGACGCCATCAAGCCGCCTCCTATCAGACATCCACCAACTGAGAAAGATATGGCGGATCCTAAGTACTGTCGCTACCATAGGTTCGTTCACCATCCAACCAAAGAATGTAACAGTCTGAAACAAATCTTCAGAGAAAAGATAGAGACAGGAGAACTCCAGCTTGGAAACGAAGGTGTTCGTAGAGACCCTCTTCCTGTCAGGAACTGCATGATTTCTGGGGATTCCGTTCGCAGGACTGTAAAATCTATGATGGAACATTTATGCGAGATCTTGTACTTCTCCAAAGCACAGCGTCAGGACATATTTGCATCCCTCAACCGTGTTGTCTCGTGCAAACGCTTGTATCTCGGAAGAGGAAGCGGTCTCGAAACCTCAGTCCCTTCTTTGGAAGATGCAAGCAAGGGAAATTGGGGACTCTTAACCGTTGCTCGTTTGAAGGATATCGAGTTCGATAACACATTGATCGATACGGCCTCTGAATTCAACATCATCACTCTCCAAACCTTAAAAGCAGCAAAGATTTCAAAACAGGAGGCTACTCGCAACCCAATTGTGATTAAGACTCCAGAAGGAGAACTCAGAGATGCATATGGATACACCGATCTTGAAGTAAAATTGGGCGATGCCTCGACACAAGAAAAGTTCTACATAGTCGAGAGAGCATCCGAATTACGACATGATCCTAGGACGCTCTTGGGTACACGACAACAAGACAACACTGGGAGTTTGCCCTCTCTACCTTACGACACACCGAAAGGATCTCTAACAAGCCGTCTCCGGGACTCGAAGGCCGTCCGTTGCCGCACCTGCACCTTGTCAATGTGACACAACTTCCTGGAGAGAGCCCATCAACATACATTAAGAGGTTCCGAGCTCAAGTAAGTCTCATCACGCAACCCTTCTTGCAACCGATCACTCCTCACTCTGATAAGTCCTGGGGACTGGCTCCAACCAACAAACCAACCCCAGCTAAGAGATGTGAATGGGAAGCCGGCCCCTTCAAATGTTTTATCAAGAGCGTAGAGGCTGTCTTAGTCAAAGATGATAAGGCCAAGGTTCGGGTATCTGCATGCCCAAACCCATTTGGAATTGGAGATTTGGTGACGAAGACGACTGCATTCAAGGTTGGGAGCATGACGGTGAAAATGACCACTCCACCTGATTCACCCACCGAAAGAGATGATGAACCATACCTGGTAGCAGATGTTATCCTAGGCGGCTACTGCAAGCTCATCAACGCTGATAAACTAGAAGGCATAACAATTCACTCACAATGGCTCAAACCCTATCGAACTTAAGACGTTGTGCTACCACTTTCCGGCGTCCTCCACACTTCAAAACGCTGTGCTATTTCCTCCAACGTGTTCCCTTTTACAATTTCATGTCATATTTGTAATTCCTCCAGAAAATGATTGCAATACTTGCATTCATAGTTAGGGTTTCAATTTTCAATTTAATTGAAGCGTTATTTCCATCTGAGAACCTCTCTACCCCTAAATACACAAAGTCCCGAGTCAGCCTAAATCGACCCACTAGAGCAAGGAAGGGAACCCTAAGCAAGCATCTCATGGGAAAAAGGAAATAGAATGTGTGCACAAAAAGAAAGTGATTTGAGCTGTCCGCCCCAGCAAGACCAAAGAGATCTCACGTCAGGAGCACATACAGATGCAATCTTAACGAGGGGTTATGACATAAACCTTTATTCAATGGTAAGCAAACGAAGAAAAGATCTTGAACTCTCGGCCCGCCACTGAGTACAAGAAAGAGGTTCAAAAATTACGGGAATACACTTTAAAAGAGAAAAAGAAGCAAAAAAGTTTAGCCATCAAGAAGAATAACCGCGCATGCACCACTGTCGGGTCCTGATTCAACGCCATCACATGCTACCGCTTCTCCCTTCAGAGCCTCAGCTTCTGCTTCAGATGTTTCCGCAGCAGCGATCTCCATCCTAACATCATCGGCAGGAACAACTTCCAAGTCTTCCTCAAAGCCCACAACAACATCAGGGTTTGCGCTGATTGCCTTCGAACACTCAGGTAAATCGTGTCAGAATCAAGGATTATCACACCATCCTGGATTGGATAATCACGCCTATCTTCATCCGGAGGCCGTTTATGCTCCACTCTCCGCCTCTTTAACCGCGCTTCAAATCTTTCTGCCCTTGCGATTACTGGTGCTCGCAACGCTTCCTCATGCCTCCACCGTTTTTCCATGTCAATCGCAGTTGAAAGGGTACATATGCGTCCCCTGGCAATACGCAGGTGCAGAATGGACATCCCCTGTATGGCACGACCAACTTCACGAAGTGGGAGGTCAATTTTAGCCATTACCTCTTCGTGCACATTAATTTCGGGTTTGTCAACTTCGAAACTTTTTTCTGGGGAAGTTACAGAATGATCATCGTCGGCTGCTTCCATGGTAAGCTGCAAAGAAGAAGAATTTATGAGCACACAAAATTATGTGTATCATCATCATCAGTCAGAAGATCAGATGAGTACGGAGCAATACCTGAGATACAAAAGGAACGACTACGTGATGAGAAGAATCCTCAGAATTTTCTTTATAATCTAGCAAGTCAACAGAATCCCAGGAGAAAATGAGTCTCTACTTGCCACCTATAAAGGCTACCGATTCAAGATAACGATCAATGATGCTTATCGAATATATCTGAGGAAAGCTGTCGTGTAACGAAGGGGAGTGCACCTAGTCCAAGAAATGGGCCAAGCTCTGTCCAGATAGTGCAGAGGGAACCAAAGCGGCTCGCCAGATCAATCCATGCCCCTTCCACCATCCTAATCAGGACCGACCAGTTCTGGGACAACACCTGACGATGTCGACCTACGCGGTAAATGTATATTCACCTTAGCTTGGTCATTACTGTATACAAACTTGTCACCATATTATGCCTACCTCATAATAGCGTAACCATTATGTGCTAGGCACGGGACTTAATGTTGATGGTGGATTTTCATTTTAGGCTAAAATTGTAAAATCCAAAATTATATGCTAACATCTTGCAAAAGATAAAGCCATTGATAAGTGATGAATACTTCTTCACTTTACTAATTCACATAGAATAGAGCATGTGGCAACAATCCCAGTATTCTGTGAATTAAATACACAAAATTCATCCAGGTTGGAGCATGTAGCAACAATCCCATATACCCTGTGAATTTACAGCATTATTAATTAATGCATGACCAACCTTGTATTTCCTGTACTCATTACCGGTGCGGCATGACGACTGAGTGTTGTTCTCAGCAGAGCAACACGAATCTCCAAGCATTAATAATAAAACATGTACGAAATACCCATACAGGATACAACTCTTGGTGTGTTATACTAGCCCGATTGAGCATATTTGAACCTGAACTGACCATATCAGTCTCAGAAACGATCATGACCATCCAACTCCACCAGCATGATTGGATGGCTTAGATTGAATCCATGACCCCAAGCAGGTATTGGAATATTCACTACCGACCAAACACGGGCCCGCATGGTCGGTCTCCCTTGTCAAACCGTCCAAACCAGAGCAGTATGGACGAAAAACCCTAAATTAGGGTTTGCGGCACATTACATGTATCGCAAAACAGTCTCAACTATCCACCTTCGCAGGCATAGATGGAGGGTGTATATGTAGATTCAAAGAGACCAGAACATGTCAACACAAACACCGTGGGCCCGCCTACATACATGACCGATCGGTCAGGACCAACTATAATTGGTCGTTCCGGTTCGCTCGCCCAAACAAGGCATGACGCACGGCCGGTAAAACTCCAATTAGGGTTTGAACAAATCACGAGTGTCCATCTTCTCCTGCACGAATGAAGGATCCAGGATTAGACTAAGCAGGTCCGCTGCGCATCAACATGACCACCGTGGGCCCATCTATCTCCACACCCGATCGGCCAAGGCATATCACGCATGGTTGCCTTGATTGGCGCGCCCAAACTAGGCGTGGTCACACTTCCCAACCACAAACTGATCTCGACCGCTCAAGTTTACCGGACAAATTGAGTGGCTTAGATCATGTTTCTATGGGACGATGAAGTACATGTATATACACCATCCCACCGTATGCACGCCGGACTGATCAGCCAAGACCAACCAAGCTTGGTCGTCTTGGAAAGCGTGCCCAAAATTGGTGCGGCACCAGATTTCTGTTGCAAATCGATCTCAACCGCTCCTCTTTGCCGGTCAAATTGAGTGGCCTATATCGCACCTTCATGGGACAGTGAGGTATGGACGTGTACACAGCATGCCGTCTACACGCATACCCGGTCGGTCCTTTCCAAAACACCTCCCATGCTTGTATTCGACCAAGCTGAAGAGTGATGCTTGCGCACCTCTTCAAAAACCCTAATTCCATCAACGGTCGCAGATGAGTGTCTCAAAGATCATCTCTTCCGTCTAACTTCACCGGCTTGGTTATACAACCCTGGTCAGGAGTTAATTGGTCAGTGAGGCGTCATGGTGATCACCACCAGTCACTTTACCACATCATGATGCAGTACCTGCATAGAATACACACGATACTTCACAAGTATCGACTTCCTAAATAACTTAGTTATTCAATCTAGCATTACATGCTACTTTCTGTGGGTCCCACGATCCACACACTCGAGACATCAACCATGTCACAAACGGGGGATACATACTTTGGGGTATTGGTCTGGCGGTTTACGGCGTGCGGCGTGCAACGCGCCATCACAAGAACGTGTCAGGAAGTCATGGACGGTTAGAGATGACAGGAGAAGTGGGCAAGACTGGTCGTGTAACACCAACACACAACTCCACTACTCCATCACTCCACTTCCTCCACTTCCCACGAGAGACGTGAATAAGGCTCAAATGACTTGTATAAATGGGTTCTCCTCCCTATTTTCAAAAAGAACAAGCACAAGTCCAGACAACAGAGGCAAGTGTTGATACCATCGTATTCAAACACCAAAACTTATAGCTTACATCCTGCAAGCCATTTTATCTTTCTGATACAAGTCATACATAGCCAACACCTTCATAATCTCAACACCTTCTTCGCTTCCCTCCCTAAGATCAACCCCATCTCCTTCACTTTGTGACCGAAACAAGTCTGGAACGGCCATTTCTTGGTTTAGGCCGGATTTGCATAGATTGATTTCTCGAATCTACAAGCACTCCCGTGTAGTGCATTTGTTTAAGGTTAAGACTCATTTCTCATCCACACACCCCAAATTACCAAAACCGGCAGAATTAGTTTTCACCCATAAACAATCTTATTTTAAGACTAAGTTCAATTACTTATTTCTGTTTGTACCTGGAAAATCACCATTCAATGCTGACTGAGGAACATGACTTTTCCTCACTAAGCAGGGGACTTAATGTACATGGTGGATTTTCGACAAAGGGTAAAATTGTAAAACTATACTCCGGATCCGGCAATCGGATGAGTATTGAGGCCCATGTCTTTCATTAAAGCATGAAAGCTCATTCCATAAATGTCTGACTGAGAGGATGTCTCTGAGAGTATATGTAGATGTGTAGTCTCCCAGCTGAGGCCACGACACATCTCATGAATACTGAGAAATTTAAGTAATTACTCCGGATCCGGCAATCGGATGAGTATTGAGACTCATATCTCTAAGCGTGAAAGCTCATGCCATAAAACCTCTGATCGAGAAAGTCTCTCAGAGAAGATGTAGATGTGTAGTCTCCCATCTGAGACCACGGCACATCTCATACTGTATAGAATCGTAAGATTGGACGGCTCCTAGATAGCATGTCTGCTAGTATACATCAATAACGTCTTTAGGATGCGACCATGTTTTCCCTGACTATACAAGAGGAATATCACACTCCAGCAAGTTCATATTGCTCGACCCTCAGATAAGTAACGCTCCTAGATAGGAAGCCCTGCTAGTATAGAGCCATCAGTTAATTATCTCTAATCGCCTGAATATCCGGCAATATTCTACGATTCTTCGTTATATTTCGTCACTTCAATTCGTGGTTCTTCCCAGCAGAATTCCACGGGTTAGTGATAAATATTCAACGAGGCAGGCATCTGAGCATCGAATAAGCCCTGACTAAAATGGTGCAAATGTACTTAGCAATAATGCACAGACCAGCATTTGAATGCGCAAACGAGCATTTCAAAAATATGAATGAACGATGAACCTATGCAAAATAGGAAGGAAAAATAATAATAATAAAATATTAGCAAAGGCGCCAAGGGACTGGGCACATCAGCTGGCCGGTTATGCCGTGACCAGTCCCGCGCCCAATTTTATATTTTGTCATATTTTATTATTTTTCCCTGATCTTTTGAAAATTCTCTCGTTCGAGCAAATCTCCTTCGTTTCAAGGAAATTCTCTAATCTCATGATTTTATCAAAGAAATAATAAAATTAGAGAAAGATGTCGCGGGGCCGAGCACCAGCCGTCCGACCATGCCCTAGCCGTGGCCGGTCCCACACCTCACGTCCCATTGTTTTATTATTTCTCTTAAATTATGAAAATTCCCGGGTTTCATGAATTTTCCCTAAAACCATGAAAATTCCCTAATTTTATGAATTTTCTCTAAAATCATGAAAAATATTATAAAATTAGGCTCGTGGGACCAAGCTCCAGCCGGCCGGCCATGGCCTGGCCGGTCCCACACCTCACGTCCCATTGTTTTATTATTTCTCTCAAATTATGAAAATTCCCTGATTTCATTAATTTTCCCTAAAACCATGAAAATTCCCTAATTTTATGAATTTTCTCTAAAATCATGAAAAATATAATAAAATTAGGAAAACTCGTGGGACCGGGCTCTAGCCGGCCGGCCATGCCCTAGCCGGTCCCACATGCCTATTATTTTATTATTGTTTGTTATTTTAGTTTCCTGATTCCATGAAAACTCCCTGATTTCAACAAAATACCTTGGTTTCAACAAATCTCTCTGATTTTATGAAAATTTCCTAAAATCATGAAAATTACATAAAATTGGGAAGAGTGCTCTGGGACCGTGCCCATTGGCCGGCCAGCCATGCCTTGGCCATTGCCAGTCCCACACTCCACCATTCCCTATTTTATTATTATTTTATCTCATCTCATGGAAATTCCCTAATTTCAGCAAACTCTCCAGTTTCATGGAATTTCCCTCAAATCAGAGAAAATACATAAAATCACATAAAACTGGGAATGTGTGGGACCGTGCTTGTTAGCCGACCGGCCATGCCCTAGTTGTGGCAGGTCCCACACCTTGCAATTCCCTGTTTCATTTATTATTTTTCATCATCTCATGTATTTTTCCTAGTTTCAACAAAACCCTAGATTCTGCATATTTTCTCAGAATGTTGCTCAAATGCACATCGGAAAATACTGAAACTCTCAGGGATGAGACACGGATACTATGGTGACACGAGAACATCTCCTTGACAGACCAAGGGTGGCTCGAAGGCCTGCAAACCGCCGGTCTTACATGTTTTAATGATTTTAACCTAATTTGCTCAATTGCTCATATTAGGTTCAAACTTCTTCCAAACAATTAAGAGTTTGCTTAAACGACCATGTTTGTACCATACCAAAACGGTATATGGGTACTGGGTTATTAATGAAGCCCAATTCGTTTATTATTGAAGCCCATTTTGTTTATTATGGAAACATAATTGGCTTATTTAGGAAGCCCAGTTGGCTTATTATTGAAGCCCATTTCGTTTATTATAGAAACACAATTGGCTTATTATTGAAGCCCATTTTGTTTATTATGGAAACATAACTGGCTTATTTTTGGAAGCCCAGTTTGCTTATTATTGAAGCTCATTTGGTTTATTATGGGAAAGGGGTTTAAATTATTTTTGGAAGCCCAGTTTTGCTTATTGTGGAAGCCCAAAGACCCATGGGTTAGCTCTTAGAACCCATGGATCGGTCCACCAACCCAAATTGTTCTCTCTCCAGGAAAGGGGTTTAAATTTGGATAAGGGTCATGGACTAGGATATTTTGAATGTTGACTTTGGAATTATTTAAGATAATTATGGTTATATTAAATCCTAACAAAAAAAGGATAAATGTTACCATGGGATAATTATCTTGAGTAGTTATAGTTAATATCAAGATAATTATAGAAACCCTAACAAAATAGGATAATTATCTTTAGTTTTAATTATTATTTAAGATAATAAGTAAGATAAGTGCAAAACCCTAATAGAAAGAGGAAGGAATTAGTTAGGATTTTATAATTAGGGTAAATTTATTAAATACCCTTAGTTTTGCCACCCAATAAATATACCCTTATACAACAATATAAATACCCCTATCATTTAAATACATTATCCATTAAAAAATAGATTACCTTAATACCCTCACTTACAATATTATTTTCCATTTAAAAATTTTATCCATTAAAAAATTGATTTTTCTATTATTTCATTTCACCACCACCAACAGCACAGCCGCCACCAATCCGCCACCACCACCACTCCACCACCACCACCACCACCACCACCACCAACACTTACTAAATACAACCACCAATAACATTCCACCATCGCCACCACCACTCCACCACCACCACCACTTACTAAATACAACCACCGCCGCCGCAGCCACACACCGCCGCCGCCACACACCAACACTTACTAAATACAACCACCAATAACATTCCACCACCGCCACCACCACTCCACCACCACCACCATTTACTAAATACAACCACCACCGCTGCCGCCACCGCCGCCACACACCACCGCCGCCGTCAATATTAGGTGTCAACAACTGAAGTTGATCCAAAAAATCAAAAGTTCAAAAATATTTGTCAAATTTGGTTGTTGATTCCATTTTTCTATTGTTGATACACAAACATTGGTTGTTGAGTTCTTAAACTAAGGTCAATTTCTATTGTTGATACACAAATATTGGTTGTTGATTCCATTTTTCCATTGTTGATACACAAACATTGGTTGTTGACTCCCTAAACTAAGATCAATTTCTATTATTGATACACAAATATTTGTTGTTGACTCCTTACACTAAGATCAATTTCTATTGTTGATACACAAATTTGGTTGTTGATTCCATTTTTCCATTGTTGATACACAAACATTGGTTGTTGACTCCCTAAACTAAGATCAAATTCTATTGTTGATACACAAATATTTGTTGTTGACTCCTTACACTAAGATCAATTTCTATTGTTGATACGCAAATCATAGAGATATGGAGTCACGCACCTTTGGGATATCTCATACATCTTTTCTACAACCCATTTATGCATTCCCTGTTCAACTGCAAATATTTGTCAAATTTGGTTGTTGATTCCATTTTTCTATTGTTGATACACAAACATTGGTTGTTGAGTTCTTAAACTAAGGTCAATTTCTATTGTTGATACACAAATATTGGTTGTTGATTCCATTTTTCCATTGTTGATACACAAACATTGGTTGTTGACTCCCTAAACTAAGATCAATTTCTATTATTGATACACAAATATTTGTTGTTGACTCCTTACACTAAGATCAATTTCTATTGTTGATACACAAATTTGGTTGTTGATTCCATTTTTCCATTGTTGATACACAAACATTGGTTGTTGACTCCCTAAACTAAGATCAAATTCTATTGTTGTTACACAAATATTTGTTGTTGAATCCTTACACTAAGATCAATTTCTATTGTTGATACGCAAATCATAGAGATATGGAGTCACGCACCTTTGGGATATCTCATACATCTTTTCTACAACCCATTTATGCATTCCCTGTTCAACTGCAAACCACTAACAACATCAATCTCTATTCAAACTCATGCATTCCCAAAATCTGGTGTCAACAACCATTGTTGATCCCAAAAATTAATGTACTAAAATTAGTGAACCTGACGTGAATCGAACACGCGCTTTCTGATGTAGAATCAGTTGTGCTACCATTACACCACAAGTTCGTATAAATGACTAAATATAATACTTAGATGTTTCTTAATTCCCTATTACTCAAGCAAATTAATTTAGCGAATCAATCAATAAATGCATCAAGAGAACAATACCACCAATATCTAGGTAAGCAGCAGGGATGAAATGAATTTTACATGCAATAAGAACACAATATAACAACCACTCTACCTTCTGTTTATTGCACTGTAACATCCACTCTACCTATCTGTTTATGGATATGTGCATGCATGTACGACCAAAAACAAAAAGGTGAGCGAAATGCGTGAGTGTCTTACTACATATCAAAGGCTCCCCCGTTTCTGAAAATGTAATAGAAAGCTAATAGATTCATTGTAAATTAATGTAAGAGATAGGGTTTACCTTTTTGTCAGCTGCAAACAAGACAACAACAACCACCGCCGCTCCATTACTGCAACTCCTCCATCACCAACTCTTGTACCACTACCATAAATTAAGCTCAGACCCAACCATCTGCATTAAAACATTCAAAATGTTACTTTTGCAGTCATATTTCATGAGGGGAGAGAGTGACAGAGAGAAAGAGATCCTGACGGCGTGGAAAGTGCAACAAGGGTGAATGGATCTCCCTTCGTGTTGACAACTTGTGTCTATTACGAATCAAAAAATGAAAAACATGAGGAACAGTTGAATAGAACAAAAAAGATGAGACTACGAAGCTGACAACTATACCTACTTTGCTAACCTTAACAGTTCTGCTTGCCGCCACCACAAGAAAGAGTACACAAGAAAGAGTACTTAATAGTACTATAGTATTATGACAGTAAATATTAGAGAAACTCATGCCAAATAAGTATACGAGATAAACAAAGACTAACCAAGATTGATATTTTCAAAGGGGCTCCCAATAGCCGTTGTGCGTCAGCTGCTATATGAAAAACAATGTTCTCTCCTGCATACTTGAATGCGTCAGCTGCTGTGCATTCAACTACTGCACATGAAATGCGAAAACGTTAGAATGATTAATAGGTTGTTAAGTATCGGAGTAGATAACAAACCATTCCTGTAGGATTTGACATAGCGAATATTGCAGGATAAGAAGAATTTGAATCTCGCATAGCTTATTGGATCTGAGACATGCCACACTAATGATGTCAAATACATATTATGAATGAAATAATAAGAGTTGATGGGATCAACAACAGTAGTTGATTCCATAATAATGGCGTCAACAACAGTAGTTGATCCCATATATGGATCAACAACAGTAGTTTATTTGGTGGAACTCTAATGAACCACAATGTGAACACTAACAGTTGGAATCCCATCTGAGCATTTGTTGGAGTGTGCCTGATACTAGGACTTGAGTACAAAAATAGAAGTATAAAGTTACATTCCAACATGGAAATGCAGGCTTAGTTTAAATAATTAAGAAGATGATGATGGTCCATAAATTATAGCTTAATTTCCATCATTTTCTTGACTAACAACAATATGAAAACTTGGATTGCTACTCGAAGTCTCTAGTCTCTTCCATTTCCAGACGAGCACGCTTGCACCATTAGCAACTATAAAAATTTGGATTAGTTAATGAATTTATTGTCCTAGCATGAACTTGTAACAATAATTTATTGGATAGATAATGCATAATGGAACTGCCGAAATAAAGCCCCCGTTGTAACTGTCAGTCCGTGCACTCAAGACATGCTTATGGACTTAAAGCTAATCTTATCATTCAATTCCATAATTTACTTCCAAGACCAACAAAATTGGAACTAAAAATGGGTGAATTGTGAACCGTAAGAGATACTAAACAAGATCTTACTACCATATTATTATTTTGATTTCAGCAATTTTAAGGAATTTTCAGAAGTTTGAACTATTGATTGAATTTCAATCTCAGATACTAAAATTAAAACTTAATTTTCTAAGAGAAAGAGATTACTTACTGAGTTGGGGAGGAGATGCCTTGTTGAAATTTCTATTGATATGATTAGGGTTCCTTATGTGAAATTTTTTCTTCTTTGTTGAGATTTTGAGTGAGAAATGTAGATCTGATATCCTCCTTCACCACCACCACCACCACCGTCATCATCTAAATAGAACAGAGATTTGATTTCCTCCTCCACCACCGCCACGACCATCACCTGTATCATCATCATCAACAACAATAAAGACTGATGGAACAAATAGTCGATATCCTCCTCCACCACCGACATCACATCCACCATCAGTGAAAATAGAGATTTGTGAAATACAGGACGAAAAATATTTATTTTCATTGACTAACATAGATTTCATAACGGCGGCGAAAATAAGCTGAAGAACGACGGTGATGGTGGTGGTGGTAGCTGTCTCGGGAGAAAAGGAGAGAGAAAGCTGAGATCCGGAAAAATGAAAACAAAGACGCAATTTTCTTTAAAACAGAAAAATGACAAATTTGGAAAGAAGAAAAATCGCTAGTGGACTTAAATGGGCCTGCAGAGGGAGAAGGGTATATTTGTTGTATGACAAGGGTATTTATGAAGCCCATCAAAATAAGGGGTATTTATCCCATTCCCACTTATAATTATTTAAGATAATTATAGTTCCTAAGAGAGAAGATAATTATTATTCAAGATAATAATTAAGATAAATCAGAATTATGAGAGATAACAATCTTTATTAATGAATCTGGTTGTTTTCTTGGATTTTTACAGGAAAAGGGTTGTTATTAAGATAACTATGGAAACCCTAAAGCTAGACCTACTTTCTGCCTATAAATAGAGGCTAAATCCTAAATCAAAAGGTACAGATTTTCTAACCCTTTTCCATACAATACACCTGTGAAAAAACTCTCTCTGACTTTAGCATCGGAGTGTTTTTTGCAGGTACCCCCACCATTCAATATCGATCACAACAGCAGTTTCTTGAGAATCTGAATATTTTTGGGGTGAATATTTTTGCACCAACATCTTTTGGCGCCGACTAAGGGGACTACGAGCAAAAAGATCGTGTTTCCCCTACAAAAGAAGTTCTTTTTATCTTTCAAGCTATTTTGGAAGAGGTGTTTCAGTAACAGATCTCGAAGTGTTGCAGAAGTCGCAGCAACAAATAACAAGGAGTTGCAGATCTGTCCATAAACCGCAACAGTTAGCTTTGTGTTGCAGATTTGTTCAGTAACAGATCCTGAAGTGTTGCAGAAGTCGCAGCAACAAATAAACAAGGTGTTGCACATCTATCCAGAAACCGCAACAATAAATCTTGTGTTGCATATTTGTTCAGAAACAGTTCTCGTATTGCAGATCTGTCCATAAATCGCAACAGTTAAGCTCGTGTTACAGAATAGTTCAGAAACAGCAACTGTTATACTAGTGTTGCAGATTTGTTCAGAAATAGTTCTCAGTGTTGCAGATCTGTTCAGCAACCGCAACAGTTACCGCAGTGTTACAGATCTGTCAAGAAAATAGCAACAAATTACGAACGTTACAGAGAACGTTGAGACAGAGACTCTTTCCTGTTACAAAATCAGTGTTACGAAATATAGCAAAACATAAAGAGGTTACATGGAGTCTTCAAGAGCAAATCAACATGTAAGGAATAGAGAGGCACCTATCAGAAATCTTCCTACTCAAAGCGTCGTCAATCAAGTAATACGGAGCGTCATCGTCCAGCCTTTGCAAGATGGAAGAGAAACATCAGTTTCATCAACAACATCAGGAGCACATTCTATGAGAACTTGCCCGAGTTTCAGAGAAAACAACGTTTGGGTACGTAGAACACTGCCTTAGACTAATAGCGAGAACCTTAATCGTCAGGGAGGAGTTCGAAACCTGCATCCAAGCACTCAGGGTATTCATCTTGAAACAATTGCTAATAGAGCTGTATGACATCCACCACGTATCGGGCAAGTTAACAATCCGCAAGTGACACCCATTGATTTGGCGCTACGTGAGCGTTACCAAAGTTAGAAAGGGAAAACGAGCGGCTCTTGATCGCATTGGTGAAAAGGAAAGAGTTAGAAGAAGTGCATGCCTCACGTTCCGAGAGCAACATAACAAACCGTCGTACATGCCAAGAAAGTGACACCGCACGCGAAAGGAATGAGACTCTTGATGGACGACGAGTCAACCGAAATGATGAAAGAAGAATAGAGGGTGCCAGAGGTGACCGTCAACACAGTCGTGATCCACATAACAATGGTTATTATGATCGTTACGTACCTGATGAGGGATATTATCACGAGAAAGACAGAAGATCCGAGCCAAGCCATAGACGACCAGAAAGTCGCAGGCATAGAGATGATCACGTCACTAGGGATCATTCAAAAAGATCTAGGCGCGAGAGAGACCGTCCAGAGAAAAGGACATATCCGCTCAGGAATGAATGGATCCGCAGAGAAACTGAGGGTGACTCGCCACGAAACGAGGAGCTTAGCAGAAGGAAACTTAATGAAATGATTGAAGAAGTGTTAGCTCAGAAGCAATCCAAAGATGAGAGACAACAAATATTGACGATGAAAAAGTCAATGGACTCACCATTTGTTGACAAGATAAAACGTTTCCGCCCGCCTTTAAACTTCGTCCAGCCTCAGTTCAAAGAGTTTTTTGATGGAAAGAATGGCGATCCGATTGAGCATGTCCAACATTTTCAAGCTTCTATGAGTTTGTGGGGGTATAGTGATGAACTACTCTGCAAAACCTTCCCGATAACCTTGATTGGTAAAGCTTTAACCTGGTTTTCACAATTAGAGTCAAATTCAATAACAAACTTTGGAATATTGTCGGATGCATTTTTCGAACAATAAAAATTAATCTTGGGAGCAGAAAGGGAAGCAGCCCCTTGTGTCTCTTGCAACAGGAGACAAATGAAAATCTCTTAGACTTCACATGAAGATTTTGTCAAGAGGTTAGTGAAGTTGGAAAAGTTGATCATGGCCTTGTGATTGAAGCATACAAGAATGCTTTGCCCTATGAAGAATTTGGGATATACAATTCTTTAATTGTCCAACCAGTCGGAATACTCAAGGAGTTATACGACAGGGCAGACAGGTACGGAAAAGCTGAAAAGGAGAAAAAGGCCAAGATGTCACGAACAGCGAAAGGGTCCAGAGCCGAAGGGCATGCCAAACCAAACCAGCAGTTCGAGGGTGATTCTAAAAAGAAAAATCAAGATGAATCCAGGAGCAGATCTGGAAATGGAGAGGATGCCCGAAAGAGTCAATGAAGAGAAAAGGTGAAGTTTCCCAGTCTAAACATCGGACTCGGAGAACTTTTCAAGAAGATTATGGACTCACTTACAGTTCTGAAGCCGTTGTCGGTAGAAACAATAAGATAGACAAGAATAAGTATTGTTCTCATCATCAAGATCATGGACACAACACAGACTCTTATTGTACGCTTGCGGCTGAAGTCCAAAGAATGATTGAAGACGGGAAGCTGAAACTCTAGAAGAAAGGAAGACTAAGATATCTTTTTCGAATGCGGATCTTGCTGGAGTTTATCATCCACATAACAATGCAATTGTTATCTTAGCTATCATTGGAATGTACAAGGTATGCCGAGTTCTAGTCGATACTGGAAGTTCAATTAGTGTTATATTCTATGGAGCATACTCCTCAATGAACTTGAATGAGGGTCAAGTTGAAGTTGTTGATAATCCAATCATCGGATTCAGCAGTGAAACGATGACAACAATTGGAAGAGTAAGTTTGCTCACGATTGTGGGAGGAAGAACAGTTATTCAGTACTTCTCATTGCTAGATTGTCGCACACCTTATAATGCCATTTTAGGACGTGATTGGATTCATGCAATGGAGGCAGTAACTTCCACTATTCATCAATGTTTAAAATTCATTACTCTAGCAGGGGTGATGAAGGTTAGAAGCGATCAAGTAGCATCTCATAAATGTCATGAAAGCGCAATGGAGGAGTATAAAAAGTCTGAATTAAAGGGTTCAGAAATACTCCATGTCGAAAAGAAAGCATAGCAATCACAGTGCTTCCCAACCTCTTATCAAGGAAGAGGAAAGGAAGGTACGCCAACTATTGAGGAGTTGGTAGAAGTACAAATTGGGAATCAAAAGGAGCATACAACGTTTATCGGAGCAGAACTACCTTTAGGCGAAAGTGAGAGCTTGATTACCCTATTGAAGGATAATAGAGATGTGTTCGCTTGGAGCCTCGGAGATATGCCGGGTATTGATCCTGCCATAGCGTGCCATCGGTTGAATATCAGTGAGGGATATAAGCCAGTAAGGCAGAAGCCGCGAAAGATGACTCCAGAACGGAAGGCAAAGGTAGCAGAAGAGATTAAAAGAATGCTAGAGGCCAGGATCACCAAGCATGTTAGATATCCAAAGTGGTTAGCGAACATTGTAGCAGTTCCGAAGAAAAACGGGAAAATCAGGGTATGTATTGATTTTACAAACTTGAACAAGGCATGCCCAAGTGATCCTTATCCAATCCCCAGAATCGTCGATTTGGTGGACGCCACCCAAGGATATGGTAGATTGTAATTCATGGACGGCTTCTCTGGTTACAATCAAATACCGTTATACAAAGATGATCAGGAACATACAACTTTCATAACAGACAAAGGAATATATTGCTACCTTGTCATGCCATTTGGATTAAAAAACGCGGGAGCAACTTATCAGCGTCTTGTAAATGAAATGTTCAAAGATATGATTGGGAAAACCGTCGAAGTATACATCGACGACATGGTGGTCAAATCCAAGCAGAAGGAGTCTCATCTTTCGGACCTGAAAAGAACCTTCGAACGATTGCGACAATATGGAATGAAGCTGAATCCGGTTAAATGTTCTTTCGGACTCACATCTGGGAAGTTTCTCGGGTACATGATGACACAAAGAGGAATTGAAGCCAATCCAGAGCAAATTAGAGCAATATTAGAGATGTCGTCACCGAAAAATGTAAAAGAAGTGCAAAGACTTACTAGAAGATTGGCTGCTTTGAACAGGTTTATTTCACGAGCATCTGATAAGTGTAGATCTTTTTTCCAAATTCTAAAGAAGGCAGAAAAATTTGGTTTGGATGATGATTGCGAACATGATTTTAGCAAAATCAAAAGGTATTTAACCTCTCCTCCTGTGCTCACAAGCCCGAAGACGGGAGAAACCATCTACATATATCTCGTTGCAAGTGAATATGCTATGAGTGCAGTTTTATTCGTCTGAAAGCCTGATGAAAATACAGTCTACTTTGTTAGCAAATCATTAACAGATGCAGAGACTAGGTACTCAAAAATAGAAAAAATTGCGCTAGCTCTTATGCATGCAACAAGGCGCCTAAAGCCATATTTTGAAGGGAGACGTTTCGTGGTAGACACTGAATATCCACTTAAGAAAGTATTAGGAAGAACGGATGATTCAAGTAGGCTAGCCACATGGGCTACTTACCTTGGCACATACACCATCGATTATGAACCAAGGACTGCAAAAAAAGGGCATGCTCTAGCATCACTGATGGCAGACTTCCCAGTGGATGATATTGAGGTTTCTGAATCCATTGTCGATGAGGAAATCCTACATGAAGCGGAAAACGTGTTACCAATCTCATTGCCATGGGAACATGTTAAAGTGAGTAGGAAAGCTTCGAAAGAAATAGATGTGCAAACGAGTATTAAAGACTCAATGTTGATACCTGACAAGGACAATGGGATATGGAAGATCTATACCGATGGATCGGAAAACACCGACGGAGCAGGCGGTGGTTTGTACTAGTTTCCCAGAAGGATTGCAAATAGAAAAAAGCCATTTGGCTAGGTTTTACAGCTTCAAACAATCAGGCTGAGTACGAGGATGCAATCTCGGGACTGAAAACTGCACTTCACTTGGGGGCGCGGAAAGTCGTACTGACAACCGACTCGAGGTTAGTCGCCAACCAGTATATCGGTGCATACAAAGCCAGAAATGAGAAGTTAGCCTCTTATTTAGAATATATAAGTGAGTTGGCAAAAGAATTTGAAGATTTCAGAATCGAACAAAATGCAGACGCCCTTGCTTACCTATCAGCAGCAGTAGAGTCAGATACAACTCGGTTTATCGTAGTTGATTTCCAAGAATTTCCTAGCATTCACAATAATGTTTCCGCTGCACATATAATTTGTGCAAATAAAATTGGGAGTGGCTCTTCCGAAGCGCAGCACGATCCTATGGATACTAA
The DNA here is from genome assembly GCA_023531295.1 of Papaver armeniacum. Classification (NCBI taxonomy): domain Eukaryota; kingdom Viridiplantae; phylum Streptophyta; class Magnoliopsida; order Ranunculales; family Papaveraceae; genus Papaver; species Papaver armeniacum. The sequence goes on from JAJJWW010008409.1 coordinate 352,110, forward strand.
TGAAACCCTGAATGATCAATCTGAAGACTGGAGACAGCCGTACATTCGTTACCTACAAACACAGGAACTTCCAGATGATAACTACAAAGCCGGAAAAATAACGAAAACTGCTTGGAGGTACACTATGATAGAAGGTGAACTATATAAGAAACCTATCGCAATGGAACCATACCTGCGATGTGTAACTCGAGATACTGGCAAGCAGTTGTTAGCTGAGGCACATGAAGGATGTTGTGGGAATCATTCTGGAGGCAGAAGCCTGGCACTAGATTGCTGTCTCAAGGGTACTTTTGGCCCTATATGCAAAATGAGGAGTACACGAAGAAATGTATGGCATGTCAGCTACATGGCCCTCTAATAAAGAGACCGACAAATGAGCTACATCCAGTAAATAGCCCATGGCCATTCAACAAATGGGATTTAGATATTGTAGGTCCATTCCCCACGGCACCTGGGGGCATCAAGTATTTGTTAGTGGCGACTGACTATTTCACTAAATGGGTGGAAGCAGTAGCATTGATAAGAACGGAGGCGGTACACGTCCGCAGATTCATCTGGGAGAACATTGTATGCAGGTTCGGCGTGCCAGCGATGATCGTTTCTGACAACGGAAAGCAGTTCGACTCTGAAACAATCAAGTCATTGTGTGAAGGATTACGTATTAAACACAAATTTTCTACTCCTTACTACGTACAGAGTAAGGGACAAGCGGAGGCGACAAATAAGGTTATCCTAGATAATTTGAAGAAAACCTTGGATAAAGCCAAAGGAAGGTGGACGGAATTCTTACCTGGAGTTCTGTGGGCATATAGAACGACACCAAGGCGATCGACTGGAATTTCTCCGTTTACGATAGCATATGGGACAAAACAAGTTTTGAGGAGAACAAGGCCGAAAGCATTAGATTCAAACAGTGGGAAATCTCTTTCCGCCAGTTGGCGCTTTCCCGATGGTGTTCTTCCCCCGCAAGTTTTCCCGATGGTGTTCTTCCCCCGCAAGTAATCCTTGAAGTAAGTCTTTTTCGTTCATTTTTGGCTGAGTTGTTTTCAAAGGGATTTGGTTTGCTGGAAGAAGACATTTTGTACATATAAAATAGTATGTATATCAGATTGGAAGAACATGTAATGGCCAAAATGGGAGAAGTCATTAAAGTATTAGCTGTGATGAAGGGACATACAATTTATTCATTAAGAATGAAAACTAGTTGTGATGTTATAAATGAAACTGTAAAAAACAAGTGGACAGAAGAGTCGGTACATTTAGATCAAACAAGGAGCTATGACGACAGAATCTTACAAGCATCACATCAAGTGCATTAAAAAGGAATCAGATTTAAGACTTAACATCCAGTGAATAAAAATTGACAGAGGTTTGCATCAAATAGAAGATCATGCAGTTATACATCTGTTTAGGTGGAAGTGATATTTATGCAGATAATACAAGCTGCTTTGAAAGTCAACACAGTGAGTCATCAGAAGGAGAGGACATTGATGGGGACAAGTCAACAAAGTTTTACAAGCATCATGGATCATGATCATACGTAAACAAGATAAGAAAATGCATAAGTTAGTGCATTCAGTTACGGCAAGGCTAACTGGAAACAGAGGTTGCATGTATGCTATGAGAATTAATCATCACCTTGATTAAGTTGGACGAGCAGATAAAGGATACACGAGCTGCAAGTAAAAGCAAAGAGTTAAAGTTATCAGCTAAAATAACGTAAGCTATTACTGATGGAACAAAGGAAGTAATGGTAAAATAATTATGATCAGTTGAAAAGTAAAGGAACATACTTTAAAAAGAAAAAGGCAAGAGAGGCGCAGAGGTTAAGTTGAATTGAAGAAGCGCTTAAACATCCGTATTTATAAGACAAAAAATAGGGTTTTACAAGATAAGCACCAGGGATTCGATAAATGAAGATTTTATGCAGAATATTTTATCAGTTACGATGAATCATGAATAAAGCATTCCTCGAGGACCCGATACAAGTAATCAGCTATGAACTTTAGAAGAGTGAATATTTTGGGAAGATGATCCATGCATATCAATATCAAGTGTATAAAAAAAAGTGTACGATGAAGATTTTTCTTGGAAGTTCTCTGTACGTACATAGAGGCACCTGGCGTATATAGAAATGTGAGAAAAATTACGTGGACCCTATTCAAATGAGGAGCACACGCTTAATTAAAGTTTGTCACGTGGAACATTCACTTGTATACCAGACGTAGTCAATCATCGTGTGCTATGCGTAATTTCTTCCAAGGGTCGTGTGTATTACGACGGTTGCCGTGGGTATTACTATTTTTAATCCTTCAACCAGTTGAGGATTAAGAGGGGGCGATGTTTGTACCATACCAAAACGGTATATGGGTACTGGGTTATTATTGAAACACAACTGGCTTATTATTGAAGCCCATTTTGTTTATTATGGAAACATAACTGGCTTATTTAGGAAGCCCAGATGGCTTATTATTGAAGCCCATTTCGTTTATTATAGAAACACCTGGCTTATTATTGAAGCTCATTTTGTTTATTATGGAAACATGACTAGCTTATTTTTGGAAGCCCAGTTTGCTTATTATTGAAGCTCATTTGGTTTATTATGGAAACCAGTTTTGCTTATTGTGGAAGCCCAAAGACCCATGGGTTAGCTCTTAGAACCCATGAATCGGTCCACCAACCCAAATTGTTCTCTCTCCAGGAAAGGGGTTTAAATTTGGATAAGGGTCATGGACTAGGATATTTTGAATGTTGACTTTGGAATTATTTAAGATAATTATGGTTATATTAAATCCTAACAAAAAAAGGATAAATGTTACCATGGGATAATTATCTTGAGTAGTTATAGTTAATATCAAGATAATTATAGAAACCCTAACAAAAGAGGATAATTATCTTTAGTTTTAACACAAAATTGGTCAAAAAGACCAAAATCAACAATTTCTGGGTGAAAAAGACACTTAGGTTTTGATACTGTTTAAATAGCCAAAAATTAAAAAGATACTGTTTAAATGGACAAAAATTTAAAAATAGGCGGATGTAACCGGTTTCATCCTGTCCATTTTCAAATATTTTTTCTTATTTTTATTTTATACGGGATGCATCCAGTTTCATCCTTACTATTTTTTAAGTATAAGCCAGGATGAATCAGTTTCATCCTTGCTATTTTTTTCTTGGCTATTTCACCCGTATTTTTTTTTTACTCGTCCATTTGAACCGTGTTTTAAATTTTTTTGGACAAATGACCCATTTTCTCTAGTTTTAATTATTATTTAAGATAATAATTAAGATAAGTGCAAAAACCCTAATAGAAAGAGGAAGGAATTAGTTAGGATTTTATAATTATTTAAGCTAATTATAGTTCCTAAGAGAGAGGATAATTATTATTCAAGATAATAATTAAGATAAATCAGAATTATGAGAGATAACAATCTCTATTAATGAATCTAGTTGTTTTCTTGGATTTGTACAGGTAAAGGGTTGTTATTAAGATAACTATGGAAACCCTAAAGCTAAACCTACTTTCTGCCTATAAATAGAGGCTAAATCCTAACTCAAAAGGTACAGATTTTCTAACCCTTTTCCATACAATACACCTGTGAAAAAACTCTCTCTGACTTTAGCATCGGAGTGTTTTTTGCAGGTACCCCCACCATTCAATATCGATCACAATAGCAGTTTCTTGAGAATCTGAATCAGTATTTGGAGACCAATCAATTACAATTTCATCAACATCTTTGGTGAAGTCAAGCCAACGGTGGAGATCTAATCGATCTACACGCATCTCGAAGAGTGTTGGGGTGAATATTTTTGCACCAACAGACCATCCATTGGTCCCACGACCACCAAGAGTCGGTCCCATGACCTCTTGGTCGGTTCCTCATCTCTTCATGGCTAGGTTTTATTATTTGTCGCTCACACGAGCATTATTTCAATAAATGATTAAACCAGCATTTAATCATTCTTCACCAACTGGTTCTCAAGAGACTTTGGTATTTTGCTCATTGCAGCATCTGTGCGTACATGATGAACTCGTCATCCCATGTAGCCGGTCCCTGCTTCACTCTGCAGATTGATTTGCAATAAATCATCATTTCGATAGAATTAGGGTTTTGAATCCAGAGCTCTGTAGAAACATGATTCTAAGCAGATTCAAATACTCTGATAATTTTATGTTGATTTCATGATAAACGTTTTTATTTATTTTACTCGACCCAACAGTCAGTATCTTAAATTAATATTTATTTTGGTTCTGCTACCAACAATTCATCAAACGAGCAATATTTTCTCAAACTAGCAATATTTGCTCGAACCAGCAATATTTGCTCAGATTCAAGAATATTGGTTCAACTATCAATATTATTCGACAATTCAGCAACACAGTTTGCTCGTCTTAGGAAAACAAAATAATAATACCTCGTCTCAGCAGACATATTTGATTCATGAACATTTGCAAAACATGTTCAATTCAACAATACATGGACTCATCGTCCCACAAAGTCAGCAACTGACTCCACAATCACGAGATATCAATCGTGTCACATGGGGGATATTAACTAGGGTTTTGGTCTGCGGCGAGTCTACGGCACGTGTGTTCACCCACGATGAGAATGTGACCAAGTCGTGCAATCAGTTGGAAGAGTCAGCAAAGTAGTGGGTGGAAAATTAACCAAGTCTCCGCACGATGAGCAACTAGTTTTAACACGATTTCCCACTTCCCCACTCTCTGATTCAAGCAAACTGTCACACTTCATGGGATCATGGTGTTTTCAACTCCGGCATTATAAAATGTCTCTGAATCCTGATTGAAGGACAAGATTCGAACACTCGAACATTCGTCTAAAAGAATTCTCGGCAAGTTCATACAGACAATCTTTCGTCTACACGAACTCATCGTTTGAGCATTCACTCTCAATTGAGCAAAATTCAATCATTCAGAGCATTCTTACGCTGAATTCACAACAGACCTACAATCTCAGATCATCATTGATCTCACGCATTTGTCAGCTTCCCTCCTACAGATCAACCCATCCTCTCTTGTGACCGAATTGACTCTGGAACGGCCATTGTTCTTGGTTTAGGCCGGAGTCTTAAAGATTGATCTCTCGAACTTAAAGCACTCCCTTCTTGCAGTGCATCTGTGTGAGGTTCAACATTTCGCTCGGTTCAAGGAGTCTCCACACGGTCGACTCTTCAATTTCGGAAAAAACCAGCAAATCGTTTTTCCCCATCTACAGAGTCCTGAAGGACTACCACGCCAAATGCATCATGTTAGAGCATTGCTCGGTCGAAATCGCATGCGTTGCTATCTCAAGCATGTTTGTCAATGTTAGTGATCAAAACTATAAGTCTTGATTTCTAGCCTATGTAGCTAAAGGTCTCGGACTAGGATAAAAAGTGTAGTTGAGCTCAAGAACGCCATGACAATAATACAAGACGAAGGACTACTCGAGGAACCGGTGGAACTTCATCGACTAAAGGGTATGTGGAGACTTGAACTTATCTGTCACTCAAAAGTCTATTTACTCTATCTCCTACTCTTGAGACAAAAGTCGTTTAGACGTATAGATTTTCATTATACACATTTGCTATTTCGAGCTGAGTTTAACTCGCCTATCTATTTCTCGAAATATATGTTGGTAATCTTTCGCTTTAACCGAATTCATATTTACCTAGTGACGAAAGTCATGTTATGTTTCAATCACTTTGGAAATTGCTCTGACGAAAAATGGTCTGTGAATAACGGCTATATAACGTTCTCTGAGAATGTTTCAATGATTGAAATGAGAGTTTAGATTACATAACCATTGGTATGATATAAGCATTGTTGTGGAAACACATATATGTATAAGTCCATATTCCTTGAACCAAAGTTTGTGAACTTTGTTGATCAAGAGAAATGGAAGTGGCGCAAGCTAAGTCTGCGAACTGGCGGAAGTTCTCGACCCGAGAATTTCTGCTGGAGTTTGTGTACTCCTTCCATGAGATTAAGTCCGCGAACCCAGTCCGCGAACTTGAGTAGGTTATATCTAAAACCGGTTATTCTTGAACTAATGTTTATATAAACTAAGGAATGCTTTTGCAAACCATGGCTATAAAGTTCATGAACCGATTCGAGTGAATCAAACCGTTTTTGCTTCGATTGTGTCTTGTTTATTTACATAATATCTAAGCAATTGAACAACTCTCTAACTAGTTCATTTTGAGTCATTTGAACTAGTTATGGTGAAGAAGAATATGGTTGATATGAGAGTGATCATATGGCTAACCATTTGGTCGACTATTGTTGAACCAACAAATGTTAATGTTTAGGTACGGTCATAAACCCAAAATTGAACATTTCATTTGTGTGTAACAAGCTAAGTTTTCGATCCAACGGTTGAGAAATATTTGCTTGAATCTAATCAGGTTTCATCTAACGGCGAATATTGAATGCTTTGTTACCAAGCTAACATTGATTGCAAACCCTGATTTGAAAGACTATATAAGGGAGAACTCTAGCAATCGGGAAACCTAATCCCCACACTTTACGTGTGATACTAGTTTGCTAAGCTAGAGTCGATTCTCCTTTAACCTTTGGTTTTCTTCTTCTAAAACCGGGTTAACAACTTAAAGACTTCATTGGGATTGTGAAGCCAGCATCGATACTACTTTTCTTGTAGTTGTGTGATTCGATCTTGCGGTTTCTATCAAATGAGTACAATTGAAATAATTGGCTTGAGATTTATATCTCCGATAGGCAAGATAGAAAAGAAATCACAAACACTTCGTCTCATCGTTTGTGATTCCGCAATATCTTTTTTCGTTGGGTCGATTAAGATTATTGTGAGGTGATCAATAATACTAGGTTGTTCTTCGGGAATATAAGTCTGGGTTATTGATTGGTTCCTGTTCACCTTGATTTATCAAAAGACGGAACAAAACTCATAGGTTTATATTCGTGGGAGACGGATTTATCTATTCTATAGACTTTTCTTTGTGATACAGATTTGTTTATTAAAGTCTTCGACTTTGGGTCGTAGCAACTCTTAGTTGTTGGTGAGATCAGCTAAGGGAATCAAGTACTTAGCATCCTGTTGAGATCAGAGGCGTAGGAGCATAATTATACCTTGAATCAGTGTGAGATTGATTGGGGTTCAACTACAGTCCAGATCGAAGTTAATTTGGAGTAGGCTAGAGTCTGTAGCGGCTTAATACAGTGTGTGTTCAATCTGGACTAGGTCCCGGGGTTTTTCTGCATTTGTGGTTTCCTCGTTAACAAATTCTGGTGTCTGTGTTATTTCTATTTCCGCATTATATTTGTTTATATAATTGAAATATCACAGGTTGTGCGTTGTTCAATCAATTAGAATATCCGACCTTTTGGTTGTTGATTTAAATTAATTGAGACTTGGATACTGGTCTTTGGTACCATCCAAGTTATCTCTCTAGTATTTGATAAAGACTCGCAGATTTCTATTTGCTTGAGTATATATCAAATCGAGAGATTGAGATATAAACTCTTTGATATACTTTTTGTCTAGATTGAGTCGATTTGTCTAGTTGATTCTCTAGAAAGTATATTGGAGTTTGTCCATACAGATTGCTAAGCGAAATATTGGGTGTGGTTGTTGTACCCCCTCGCTTTTTCAATTGGTATCAGAGCAGGCAAACACATTAAAGACCTTATAAGTCTGTGTTTGTAGTGATCTGAATATGGACGAGTCTATCTCTAATAACGTGCAGTCGAAATTACCAGATGTTTTTCAAAGCTTGGATTCACCTGAGAGAACTGTCACATCTATGTCAATATCTAAACATTCTCTTAATGTGAAAACTGTTGATAACTGGGAAACACTCCTAGAAGAAGAGTTGGATGAACTTTCTGATGAAGGTGATTCAGATATTGATAGAGAGGTTGATGAGGAAGTCTCAAAGTATGTTAAGGTTTTGAATTCGTTGGAAAAGAAGAAGATGACAACTTCTCATGTCACACCTCTTCTGACTCCTCTCTGTCGAAAAAACAAGCAATTGAGAAGATGTTACGCAGGTGTTTATGTTTCAAATCGTTCTAACAAATCGATCCTCAAGGATTCTGAGGAAAACCTACGTATGAAGTCACTTGAATGTGATAATCTTCTTTAAAAGTACTTTTCGTTGGAAGAGAAACTTGTAGAATCTGAAGCAAGGTTTAATTCTCAACAAATTAGTTTTGATGACAGAGAAAGCGCTTTTCTCGCTCGAGAAAAACGTTTTGAGGCTGATTTAGCTGCTGCTCTTGATAAAATCAAGATGTTAGAAGATGACTTGAAAAAGTTCAATACTAGTTCAAACAAATTAACCACTATGCCAGGAACAAGTAAAAATCATATTGATATACGAGGATTGGGCTATAAGGGAATAGATGCTCCAAGTATTAGCAAAGAGGTACAATTTGTCAAGGCTAGTGATTCTTCTCAACAAAAGGTTTCCACTGATGGCAAAAGTGAAATACCTTCACCGGCAGTTAAGGTTCAAAAGAGCAAAATATATCAACCTCCAAAATCAGCACACACGGATCGAGGTAAGAACATTCCCTATGTTTTCCACTATCGCGGAAATAAAGGTCACTTGGAAAGGAGATGTCATTTCCGTATAAGGAATGAGAAACTTCATGATGTTCTTGTTTGGGCATCACAAGAAGTTGTGAAACCAAGATCATATGTTAAGACTGATCCCCTTAACTTTACAGGTTGTAACTGTCCAACCTTTAGGGAAAGGAATCAAGTCTTTGTGATTTTCCTAGTTTTTCCTATAAACGTCATACGAATCCTTTTCACAATCGTAATGGTTATCAAAAGGATAACTTTGTAAAGACGAAGACAAGATCCGATGCTCCCAGTTGGAGAAAGACTAACTTGCAAAAGAATAGTCAACCCAATTCTCTTCCGAGAAATTTTGAAGAGAGTAATGGGAAGAAGGTTTCGGTTGTTCCTAAACGCACTCAGAAGTGGGTACCAAAGAAAGTCAATGATGCTTTGAGTGCGAAAAGGAATGATCTTCCAGAAAATTCCATGACTATGGAGAAGGCAGTATCCATGATGTTGGAACTTAACAAGTTTTTTGGAAAAATGGAATTGGATGTGAAAGGTTCTAAAAGCGATCACTTTCATGATAATCGAAAGGTCACTTGTGGTGAGCAAGACATTGTTCACCCCAACACAACTTGATTATGTTGTAAGTGCATCCTCACCAAGAAATGCCCTGCTATGTATACGGTGAGGGAAGCACGAGAATTGGGGCACACAGAATTTTTGGTAACGCTGTAGAATTCGATCAGATTCTTCTAAAAAGGTATGTCTCTAAACTTGAGCAAGTTTTATGATTATCTATGTACCTTGCTTATTGTTCATTTTTACCTAACTTGATCTATGTTTAAGGTTCTTAAACGTTTAGGTTTGAAAATAATAGTTCGGGATGTTTGGACTTCATGGTACACCTACCACGTATGCATAACATCATTTAAAATCAAAATCCAGGGATTTAAGTTCGCGGACTTGAAAATTCGTTTGCAAACCCGTATGCATATTTTCATGTAGACGTCGATATTCGGTCGACTTGTTTTGGCCGTAACTTCTTCTTCCGAACTCGGAATGAACTCATTCTTTTTGCATTCTCTTTGTCTTTGAATTATCTTCAAAATGGAATTGAGAATTATTGATTTTGGATGAGTTAAGATTGGTATTTGTCCCATCTCTTGTTTTGAGTGTTTTGCTCTGTTTAGTCGCACTTGTTCCAATTCTCTTGGACTTGGGCACTTTGATTCTTGGAGTACTAATCTTCTAAGCTCATTAGTATCTTTAACAAGAATGTTATTGGTGAATCACAAAGAAGGAAGTTCAAGAATGGGATGTAGTACGCATTGCTATGGGATTCTTGAATGTTCACAATCATTTTATGTGAACTATGGTGCATGGTCATTAGTGGCTTTGTATGTTCTTCTTTGTCAAGAAAATCTTTTTATACGCCTTTGGTAGCTATTCTTGGTGTAAATCCGGGCGAAAAAGATTGATTCTACCCTCTAAGGACAAATCATCTTATATGTGCATTACGAGTTTGTCTTGATACCTAGGAAACTTCTTATGAGAATTTATTCTTGTTTTTGAGAAGGATTACTAGAGTTTGGAATAGCAATTATTGTGATTACACATAGCTATGTCCAACGTTTTCATCTTCATGTTTTTAGGTTTATTTGTTTAAATTCTAAAATTGTTTGGAAGATGATTTTTGCAGTATTAATCTTTATGGTTTTATATATTGCAAATTGTTATGGGATATGTGAGTTGGCGTCCATGAACTGTTATTGTACCATACCTTGTGAAAAGTAAAGTCTTTCGTATGTCGATATGCATGTATTGATAAAAGAATGAATAAACTTTTGACAAATACAAAAGTTAAGCCTATATTGTCAATTTTTGATGGAAGATAGGTTAAAATCTTTTTTTTTCAAGGATTATGTCTATTGTATGTCATGGTGCAAATTGTGATGGAAAATAGAATGAATCCTTGTGTATTCCGCAGTAATTGATCTTCCCTGATCCATATTTTTTTTGTGTATTACTGTGAGGCTCCGTAATGTGTCTTATGTTGAGCACTAAAACAATCAAGTTGATTATTTTCATGGTTAGCTTTGTTGTTGTTCCATAAGGTACTTTATGTCGAGCATATTGAACTAAATTAATCATCTTGTTTGGTTATTTAGTTATGACTCCATAAGTTTTCTTATGTTTGAGTACTTTTGATTGGGTTGGTTATTTTCATGATTAACTTAGTCATTGCTCCATAGATTCTCTTATGTGAGTATGGCCAATTAAATTGATTACTCTTTGTGATTAGTTTGATTGTGTATTTCGATTAAATTAATCATGGGTTCTCTTGTGGTTAATTTAATTGAGTATTTTGGATTCAAATTCATACTTGTATGTGATTTGTTATGTCAAAAGAAATCCTTCTTTTCTTTCGAAATTAAGGTCGCTCTTGTTGTTCTTTAGGGAATGACATATTATGGGGGAGAGTTATTTTTGAACTTGCGCTTAATTGCCATATCTTTGTGGGGAGTGCGGCTGTGGAATATTATAGGGGTTATCTTGTATCTTTAAACTCCTTGATGAATGCATTTAGCTTTGGATTTATGATTGCATCTAAATAGGATGATGTGTGTTTCTTTCTTTTGGTTATGAAATGTCTCTTTCGGAAATTTCATTAGGATCTCATTCTTGTACCTTTGCCAATTTTATTGACAAAAAGGGGGAGAATTAATATGTAGTTCACACTACAAACACATAAGGTTTTCGGATCATTATGTAAGAGGGAGTGGTTTCCATATGAGATGGAGTATTGACTAAGGGGGAGTGATACATATCACCATAGTATTGTTGATGAAGTTGTGATACAATTGAACTTTGACGATGTGTAATGATACTATGACACTGTATAATAATGATTGAGAACTCTTGTTTTCTTATTGTTATAGCTACGGATTTTCAACAACGATGATGCTAAACTTACAACGAGTAATGTTGAAGATTAGACATGTGGAATAGGAGCTACAAAAGTTAATTTATTTATTTTTTGTATTCCATATGTATTAATAGTTTTGCCACTAAAATTGACAAAGGGGGAGATTGTTAGAGCATTGCTCGTTCGAACTCGTATGCGTTGGTATCTCAAGCATGTTTGTCAATGTTAGTGATCAAAACTATAAGTCTTGATTTTTAGCCTATGTAGCTAAAGGTCTCGGACTAGGATAGAAAGTGTAGTTGATCTCAAGAACTCCATGGCAATCATCATACAAGACGAAGGATTACTCGAGGAACCGGTGGAACTTCATCGACTAAAAGGTATGTGGAGACTTGAACTTATCTATTACTCAAAAGTCTATTTACTCTATCTCCTACTCTTGAGACAAAAGTGGTTTAGACGTATAGACTTTCATTATGCACATTTGCTATTTTGAGCCGAGTTTAACTCGCCTATCTATTTCTCGAAATATGTGTTGGTAAGCTTTCACTTTAACCGAATTCATCTTTACCTAGTTACGAAACCCATGTTATGTTTCAATCACTTTGGAAATTGCTCTGACGAAAAATGGTCTGTGAATAACGGCTATATAACGTTCTCTGAGAATGTTTCAATAATTTAAATGAGAGTTTAGATTACATAACCATTGGTAGGATATAAGCATTGTTGTGGAAACACATATATGTATAAGTCTTTATTCCTTGAACCAAAGTTTGTGAACTTTGTTGATCAAGAGAAATGGAAGTGGCACAAGCCAAGTCTGCGAACTGACGGAAGTTCTCGACCCAAGAATTTCTGCTGGAGTTTGTGTACTCCTTCCATGAGCTTAAGTCCGCGAACCCAGTCCGCGAACTTGAGTAGGTTATATCTAAAACTGGTTGTTCTTCAACTAATGTTTATATAAACTAAGGAATGCTTTTGCAAACCATGGCTATAAAGTTCATGAACCGATTCGAGTGAATCAAACCGTTTTTGCTTCGATTGTGTATTGTTTATTTACATAAAATCTAAGCAATTGAACAACTCTCTAACTAGTCTATTTGAGTCATTTGAACTAGTTATGGTGAAAAAGAATATGGTTGATATGAGAGTGATCATATGGCTAACCATTTGGTCGACTATTGTTGAACCAACAAATGTTAATGTTTAGGTACGGTTCATAAACCCAAAATTGAACATTTCATTTGTGTGTAACAAGCTAAGTTTTCGATCCAACGGTTGAGAAATATTTGCTTGAATCTAATCAGGTTTCATCTAACGGCGAATATTGAATGCTTTGTTACCAAGCTAACATTGATTGCAAACCCTGATTTGAAAGACTATATAAGGGAGAACTCTAGCAACTGGGAAACCTAATCCCCACACTTTACGTGTGATACTAGTTTGCTAAGCTAGAGTCGATTCTCCTTTAACCTTTGGTTTTCTTCTTCTAAAACCAGGTTAACGACTTAAAGACTTCATTGGGATTGTGAAGCCAGGCCGATACTACTTTTCTTGTAGTTGTGTGATCTGATCTTGCAGTTTCTATCGTACGAGTACAATTGAAATAATTGGCTTGAGATTTATATCTCCGATAGGCAAGATAGAAAGGAAATCACAAACACTTCGTCTCATCGTTTGTGATTCCGCAATATCTTTTTTCGCTGCGTCGATTAAGATTATTGTGAGGTGATCAATAATAATAGGTTGTTCTTCGGGAATATAAGTTCGGGGTAGTGATTGGTTCCTGTTCACCTTGATTTATCAAAAGACGGAACAAAACTCATAGGTTTATTCGTGGGAGACGGATTTATCTATTCTATAGATAGACTTTTCTGTGTGATACAGATTTGTTTATTAAAGTCTTCGACTTTGGGTCGTAGCAACTCTTAGTTATTGGTGAGATCAGCTAAGGGAATCAAGTACGTAGCATCCTGCTGGGATCAGAGGCGTAGGAGCATAATTGTACCTTGAATCAGTGTGAGATTGATTGGGGTTCAACTACAATCCAGATCGAAGTTAATTTGGAGTAGGCTAGAGTCTGTATCGGCTTAATAAAGTGTGTGTTCAATCTGTACTAGGTCCCGGGGTTTTTCTGCATTTGCGGTTTCCTCGTTAATAAAATTCTGGTGTCTGTGTTATTTCTATTTCCGCATTATATTTGTTTGTATAATTGAAATATCATAGGTTGTGCGTTGTTCAATCAATTAGAATATCCGACCTTTTGGTTGTTGATTTAAATTGATTGAGACTTGGATATTGGTCTTTGGTACCATCCAAGTTATCTCTCTAGTATTTGATAAAGTCTTTTAGATTTCTATTTGCTTGAGTATATATCAAATCGAGAGATTGATATATAAACTCTTTGATATAATTTTTGTCTAGATTGAGTCTGAATGTCTAGTTGATTCTCTAGAAAGTATATTGGAGTTTGTCCATACAGATTGCTAAGCGAAATATTGGGTGTGGTTGTTGTACCCCCGCTTTTTTACATCATATAAGGTGAACAAAGTATTATTCAAACAATCCTAGGGTTTGAGAAATAAAAAGATCGAACTCTCAAATTGTTTTTACAATGATCATATTTCTCACATAACACATGAAGACTACACCAACCTGTAATTTTCAGAATTCAGGCTTGCACGTATAAGGTGTTAAGTCTTGGATCCAAATATTGCGCTATTCAAGAGATTTTAATCCAACACAATTTGGATTTTGTGCCTACCAATCACATTTGTCGATATTTATCCGTAGAGGGGTTCACAACCACCATCATTTGTTATTCATTAGCTAGTGTAAATGAATATTCGACAATCATTAATTTACAATGATCCCACATAATTCTTTTGAAAAATTCAAAATTTACTGGTACCAGTGCTCAAAGGCGTTATAATCCCCTCATCTTCAAACGAGTAGATATTAATTTTTAGAATGTGAATTGTAAAATGATATACTCTATAAGAGCATTATCTGTAATATATACTAAAGCATTGCATTCTTTCTAAGTGTGATCGGATTTGCCTTTTCAAACGACATAAGCTTATGGAAAAGCTTAATGAGATATTTTCATGCCTATTCGATGACAGCGTTTTCAATTTACTCATAATGGGAGAAAATTGATATAACCTTTTAAAGTTAATTAACACTAACTTATTAATGTATAGTGTCCCCCAGAATATGACGGAAATTTTTTCATCTCATACACGAAAACAAGTTTCATAAAGTATTACCCGATTAATTCGAGGACATATACTTTTAATAATTCTGAATTTTAACAATACCAGGTTGGACATTAGATTCTGACTTCAAGAGCCATAAAAAAAAATTGTCCTAAAATTGTAGTCCATTAGACATACAAATTCAAAATCAACCTTGGATTTTATTGGTTACATACAAAAGCATATAAATATGCAAATAAATCTCCAATAATTTCGTGACCTTTAGGAAGAACGAGATAATGATTTACAAGAAAATTATGGACACATTCTTTATCAAGATAAAACGATAATAAGACCAGTATAGTCTCTAAAAAGAAAAATGTTATAGGCTAACTAGTCGGGTGCGTACCCTTTGATCTTTTGTGTCCCACCGTATTCCCTCTATAAGTGGAAGGGTTTCTATATTGGAGATCATACCAAGAGGAAAACTCAAAAATTGCTAAATATATCCCTCAAGAATACAACAATTCCTCGTTTTATTGGTATTTGAAGATGTTAATCTACCATAGAAATGATATCTCATACTGGGATCGGCAGAGAAACCAATTTTATATTGGCTTAAAATGTTTCTTTAAAACAAATAAAGAAATCATTATTATTTCTAGATAAAATCCACTTTTTGGTTGATTAATGGTTTCTCATAAGAAATATATACCAATGGATTATTATTGAATAAAACCATATTTAATGGTTAAGGTTTGTTGTAAACCTATGATCTTGTCGTTATTTTTGAATCGGCGAAAAATATCATACCAGATTGGCTCAAAATGATTTAAAATGCCAATTTTTATTTTTACATCTCTCATAATTCAATATACTTACCTCAAACTAAGGTGAACTTACCCAAAAAGAAATAGTATACGTGCAACCAAGATTTATCTACTTCAGAATTTATATTTGAACATAAAACCGACCGATCCATCGATAATTAAAACCGAAGACTGCTCTTCACGAAGAAGAAAAAAAATGTTGTGTTAGGTAATCTAAATCCATTTTATCAATACTACTTCATCAGTTATGATAATCGGTAAGTATAAATATGATTTAGAATCAAAAGTATTTGCATCTACATCATATAATCTATGAGACAAACTAAAGAGTTAGCTCACATAAATTAGATGCAAAAATAAATAAAATTAAACCTAATTAAAATAAATTAGAATTTTAGTTTCCACAAAAAAGAAATGATTATTTTTGAGAAAACCGGATAACAAAATAAATTGATCAAAAAAACCTACTTTGTGATTAGAGCGTGTTAATAACGTGTTATAAACTAAAATGAGACATCCAACGTAGAGAGAAAAGAAGAAGAGATTCTCATTAGATGTGTGTATTACAAAGAGATTGCCTCTCTATTTATAAGCTACTCTATAGCTAGGTATTGAATACCATTAAGGATGAAGGTTAATGGCATGCACTCATGCTTTCATTTAGTGTATACCAGTTACAAAGTTATGGTGAGGAAGATGGAATACCAAGAGTTTGATGGTGATGTAAAAGTGGTGTAAGGGTGTTGTCATCCACATTACATTTATTTACAACAAAAGAAATTTATTGTTTAAGATATATAAACTACATTGGTTTCATCTTCCAGTATTGCACCAGTAATAAAGTTTTGACTTTGGAGGATGTGTTAATCAAATCTTGGAAAATTTAACCCGGGGTTAGTGAACTTTGATTTACGGAGAATTCTAAAGATTTTTCAAATCTCTTGTTAGCCGATTGGGACTCTTATAAAATCGTTGAGAATCCTTGTTATTGGATAGAGACTTCCAGAAAGTTTCTAAAAGTATCTCTTATTGCATTTAGATTTTGAATCAATAATTTTCTTAAAAATTTTAAGGAATTCTCAGAGACTTTTGTGTTAATATAGTACTATAAAAACCTTGATTAAAATCTCTCATAAATAGGAGCTATTTTGAGAGAATTTTTAATTTATTTTTTCTTCTTAAGGATTAAATGTCAAAGAGTAATATTGCCTTCGTCTTTTTTTATAAGTCTGTTTGGACTAAGTCATGATCACCCTTATTAATACCAAAATTTAAAAATAACATGTGTAGCATATAAGACAAACATATATCGGATAATTTTATCTTGTTTGAAAATGTTTTGAAGAAAATAAAACAAGATACCTCCTCACTAATTTTTGGTTATTATCGATATCATATGAAAGTAGTTTTATTTCTGTAAAAGGAGTGAAGATTAATAAAAAAGATATCAAATGGATTTGTTTGTTTATATATGGAGATACTGTTTAAGAATTTGGATTGGGTTATATTAAAAATGATTTTATAGTTATAAAAAATTAAGGGTATAGTCGGTAGTTTATGGTGGGTTTGGATGTAGAATTTTAAGGGTGGAATTTATGGGTCCAGGGAATTTGGTGGAATTATGTTTCCCTCGGTATGTTTGGTTATCCAGATCCCTGGTATCACGTTTCTCACGTGAATTACTTTTCCAGCAAATCCTCCATATGGAGTCCGACCCCTCCCCCCTAAGATTTGCTGGGAAACTAATCATGGAATTTGGGACCCACTTTTTTTAACTCTAAATCCAATAACAAGGATTCTCTTTAAAATAAGAAAAACTATGAACCCTAAAATTTTATAAGAGTCCTTCTGCAATTTGCAATTATTTTTAAAGTCGCAAAACAAACCCACCATAATGAAAAAAATATGTCTATATAACATATTTTTGAATAATAAAAAGACGGAGGGAGTAATAATAACAACCAAATAAGCTACAAGTATGCCCATGCAAATAGAATAAAGAACTATTGATGTTATTCTCCAAACCCTATATGATTTAGAGATTAATGTCCTGATACTCATGTTCATTTCATTTTAATTTTTAGCTACTTTGCCTTATTGAATTAAGTATGGTTTATCTTTTGGAACCACATCAACATAATCAATCTAGTTATTGGGAAATTAGTTGATTTCACCCTCGGAAACAAAGCTACATTTTGGAAGCAAGGTATAACTTGTTTCATAATTGAAAGGAAATCACAAGCTAATTTTGGAACTTAGTTATAACCTATCTTAACTTGTTGATATTTGAAAAGTTACTTTGGAACCAAGGTGTAACCGATCACAAGCATGGTGTAACTCAGAAGTATATTGGGAAATTAGTGTAACCAATCACAAGCTACCTGTCACAAGCTAATTTTGGGAAGCAAGATGGAACCAAGGTGTAACCGGTCACAACTTAGTTTGGGAAGCATGGTATAACCGATCACAACTTACATTGTGAGTCATGGTAGAACCGATCCCAGGGAACAAAACTGAGTTTCCGATATTCACATATCTCTTTATGTTTTGTGTGAAGTTTGGAATTAGGGTTCGCTGAGAAACTTCTAGATGTCGTCATTATTTGAACATGTACATAACTCTTATCATTAATTGTTCAAACATATTCCTTGATACTCAAGGTGATCCCATATCGAAAAATTGAAAAACATTTAATTATGATTTAAATAATATAAAAAAAGATGCCACAAAGGCTTTTGTTAAGAAAACCAAAAGCCTTAAAACTAGAGAGAAAACTTGGTTAAGGATCCATAGAAGACTTAAAACTAGAGAGAAAATGGTGAAGTGGGGTTTGTTACAAGTTGCTACTTGTCCTCTATGTGATGGTAATTCGGAGTCTGAAGATCATCTATTTCATGAATGTACTTTTTCAGCTAGCATTTGGCAGGGTCTTATCCTCAAAATGGATTATTTTCGTAACTTGTGTAACTGTTGGCAAGAAGAGATAAATTGGTGTATTGCAGTCTTTGTTGGAGAAGGTATGCTTACTAGAGTGAAGAAAATCATCCTCAACTGCTATATTTATCACATATGGAAGGAGATAAATAGCCGGATTTTCTCAGGAAGATTTAATTCTGCTGACCAAGTTGGTCATGCCATTATAAATGATGTGAAAATCAAAGTCATGTCTATGACATGGAAGTTAAAGGATAGTCCTACTGCTAGAGCTTTTGTAGAGAGATGGGGGGTTAAGCTGTAGCTTTATCTCAATCACTACTCAGTACTGTACCTGGCTTGGTCCTGACAGAGATGAAATCATGATTAATACTGATGGCTCAAAGAAGGACCACTCAAGAGGTTGGGGTGCTATTCTAAGGAACCATGTCCGGGCGAGCCGTTGTCCGCGCAAAAAGGGGGTGGTCCTCCAATCTCTGTTACCGCTCATGAATTACAAGGGGTGGAGATGGGACTAACTCTCGCAAGATCTAGAGGTTTTAAAAAGGTTCACCTGGCCATTGACTCTATGGTAGTCTATTACATTTTGATGAATAAGGAGGGAAAACCTCCCTGGCAGCTTCTCCAAATTTGGCGAAGAATCAATTTACTTAGAGATTTCTTTGAAGTCTTAAAGATCTCCCAGGTGTATCGAGAGACCAATAGAGCTGCTGATCTATTGGCAGGTTATCATCCCCCTATCAAATGGATGGATGTGAGAATTGAGGATTTCTCAGCTGAGCTTCATCAGATTATTACAGACGATAAGGAAGGGACACAGTACAGGCGTAGTTAGCTAGTTTTTGTTTTGCTTTTCTGTTTTTTGTTGTTTTTGTTTCTTTTCCCGGGGGGTCCCTTAACCCCAGCTGTCTGATCAAAAAAAAAAAAAAAAAAAAAAAAAAACCAAAAGCATAAGTACATTTACAAAGATTTGGCTGGGAGACGCGTAATAAGTTGCGCCCCAACACCTTTCTGAATAGTAATACCTATTCTATGAAAAAGAGAACCTCCAATTTTGTAATTGGATCTTGACTAGCAAGACAATTCTTCAACCTTCTCAAATAATATATGTTTTAATTACCAGCAATTAAAGCATATCCTCTGAAAAATATTATTAGTTAATGTGCTAGACTAATAATAGAAGTTTTCTAAGGGATTTTTCGGAAATATGGTTTGGTAATTAATTGGAAATAGGAAAACCAAAATTAGATACTTTAATGTGAATATCTTGAGAATATTTTCGGTTTTGGAATTTCCTTGTTGTCCAAACAACCTTGGTCTATAAATACTTGAGTTTGCATTTCTCTCAAACTATCCTAAGAGCCAGGAAAACTGCATTCGTGTTGTTTCTGGTGGAGCCGTCTATCTGGAGAGGAAAGTACCCTAATTAGGCAAAATCTCTTACGAACGCTCGTTTAAAGACTTCTGTGGGATCACGAAGATCTACGATTACCATTGGTGGGAAACTAGATAATTGCATTGTTTTTTTAGTTTTCGATAATTGATTTGATTGACTAACAGTTGTTGAAACATTGATTGCACCTAGTTTGTTTATTCTTGAGAACCTTCTCTTCTGATATAAGGCTCACTTAAATTAGATAAAGGTATTGACGGGATATATAGAACCATTTTCGAATGAAATCTTGTGATAATCCATTGTTAACAGATTCCGTTCTTTGTGTGATTGATCACAAGAGGATTCAAGTTGTGTTGTGCAGGTTATTATTGAAGAGAAACGAAGATTTGAAGATGGCGAAGTTATTCTTATTAGTTTTCATATCTTGTGAATTGTGTGCACAATCCTTGATCGGCTGGGATCCAACTAGAATCGTGTTTCTCTTTGATAGACTTGGTTGGATAGTTGCATGAGATCTACATCACCTTATAGTTACTCTTTGAGTTCTATATTGATTGATTTCAAATCTAGAATTTGGTTATTTCGGTAATCAAAGTTTAGGTTGATCTAACCAGACAAAGGAGTTTATTAGTTTAAACGGAAGAGCCTTCAACGACTCAAATATCTTATTACCAAGATTGAATAGAGTGGTTACTAAACAACTTTATCCTTTACTGTTTGGAATACGATCAAAAGGATTGGTGATTCACGTGCGTGACTCTAGAATTCGAAGGCACAAGGATAATGAGGAAACTAAGTAGCTAGGGGTAGTCTACTTGATCTCAACTATACGAAGTTGGTATTAGATTTTGTATAACGTCTTAATTCTGAGAGTATTAAAAACTGGACTAGGTCCCGGGGTTTTTCTGCATTTGTGGTTCCTCGTTAACAAAATCTTGCTGTGTCATTTACTTTGTTTTTCACATTATAATTGTTAATATAATTAAGTAAATTACACACGTACGTTAATCCAAATTACTTGACATTGATCCTAATAGTCAATCAGTTATTACCGTAACTATTGTCAAGTAAATATCTTGTTTTAGTATTGTTTCAACCTCGTCCATAAAATATCACACAAGGTATATGACTTAAGTTGTATTTTCTCGACTCTGTCTATAAACGATCACTTAAGATACCGGACTTATAGGTTGATATTTAAAAGATTGTGGTGTATTTGGTGATCGCTGTCGTATGCGTCAAAAATAATTTCACTTTCCTAAAGTATATGATAAGAAAGAGTTCGTTTCCACAGAGAGGTAATTGTAGTTATTATGTATTCAATTTCTTAAAGTAACCAATTGGGGGATTTTTGTTTTATGAAAGCAATAAAAGTAAATCAAAAACAAAGTAAATTGTAAAAAGTAATCAATAGAGAAGATATTGGTCAAGGAATTCATCTTCAATCTGTGTCTTCATCTTCGTCTTCGGTCTTCAACTCTTGATGATAACTCTTGAACTTCGTAGAATCTTGACAATGTAACTATTTTCCTCTAAATCCATATTGCTTGAAACTTCATTGTAGATATTCCTTCTTCCATTGGCTTTATTGAAAGAAAACAAAACTAAAAACGATACAAACCCAAAATATGATACATTGAATTTTTCTTGTCTCTTTTTTCTTTTTCCTTTGTTCTTTTTTTTCTTTCTTTTTTTTTCTTTTTTTTTCTATTTTTTTCTCTTTTTTTTATTATGAGACAAGAAAAATAAAACAAATACAAAATAAAACAAAACTAAAGAAATTTTCTCTTGTCTTTTTTTTTTTTTTTTTCAATTTCAAATTTTTTTTTTAAGACAAGAGAAAGTAAAATACAAATAAAATAAAAATGTAAGTACAAAGGCCATGGTGTAAGTACTTTACCGCTTGATTCTTCACAACTTGTATGTCTCGATATCATAAACTTCTCGAACTCTCATCTTGATAATTTCGCTCTTGTACATAAAGTCTTCAACTTGTAAAAATTCTGCTCCTTATCTTGTTGCTTTACTTGAATCTGAAATCTGCTCATTTCTATACCGTTGCTTGTAAACCTTGAACGTCTTCAACTTTCCTTCGAATTTGTGATACTCCTCTTGTTGATGATGATTGTGTTTCTATGGACCTGTTGGTGTAGAGAGAGATAAAGTGGATGGTGCTAACTGCGAACAAGATTACAAGTGGTATGTAAGTTAGCAATTCGATGTCACCATCATGATTGACAAAATAGCACTCAAGAGATCAAAATAGTGCTTCAATTGGTGGGAGGTTGGGTAGCTCACCATTCTACCCGGAGTTTACGTACGGTGACACACACTCTAAAAGCACAAATTTAGACAGGTACAAAGAATTGAAGGTCGGTGCCTCACATTATGTAACATGGGTAGTCTCCACTATTGGGGACCACTACTCTAATACCAAATTCAGTATGCACCTTATTTGCCACTGGCATGGTTAAATCCAACTTTAACTCTCATACAAGTAAGAAACCCGATCATGTTCTCTGTCATCTCTAAGTTCAGTCACTCTTATGAGAATCTCGATGTAATCTTAGCGACATGTATACTATGTGACTCTAAACTAACTACAAGTTGGAGTTTTTATTCACTAATTTACACAAAAGTTGAAAATTTATGAAAAAATTACAATGCAAATACTTAACCACTCCCCCACACTTAAACTGTACATTGTCCTCAATGTAAATTGAATCGTCCAAAGAAAGTCAAGGTGGGAGATACTACATGAAAAGTGACAAAAAAAAATCAGAAAAAGTAAAAACATGATAAGAAAATAAAATAAAAGAGAAGAGATACAAAACCTATGGGTTGCCTCCCATTTAGCTCTTGGTTTAAAGTCATCAGCCCGACTATCTCCTTGTTTTCTACGACTCCTCCATAGGGAGCACTTCCACAAGGTTAACTCCTTCCACGACATCCGAAGAGAAGTTTTCATAATATGGTTTCAACCGGTGCCCATTTACTTTAAGTTCATTTCCTGTAGCTAAACTACGAATTTCCACTGCACCATGAGAAAACACATTAGTCACAATAAAAGGTCCAATCCAACGTGACCTTAATTTACCCGGAAATAATTGCAAACGAGAATTAAACAAAAGCACTTTCTGCCCAATGCAAAATTGTTTCTTTGTAATCATATTATCATGAAATGCCTTCGTCTTTTCCTTATAAATTCGTGAGCTTTCAAATGCATCATTGCGAATCTCTTCTAACTCTTGAAGTTGTAACTTTCTTTGCCTTCCAGCACCATCCAACTCCATATTGCATTGCTTAATAGCCCAAAACGCCTTATGCTCAATTTCCACGGGTAAGTGACAAGGTTTACCATAAACAAGCCTAAAGGGAGACATCCCAATAGGTGTCTTGTATGCGGTCCTATACGCCCAAAAAGCATCATTGAGTCGCATACTCCAATCCTTCCTTGTTGGATTCCCCGTCTTCTCTAGAATAGATTTCACCTCTCGGTTGGAAACCTCGCCTTGTCCATTTGTTTGTGGATGGTAAGGTGTTGCAATCCTATGCGACACATTGTACTTCCTTAATAAGTTTTGCAAGAACCTGTTTTTGAAGTGTGAACCTCCATCGCTAATTATATCCCTTGGAATGCCAAACCTTGCAAATATATTAGCTTGCACAAAATCTGAAACAACTTTAGAATCATTAGTTGGGGTGGCCTTAGCTTCCACCCATTTCGAGACATAATCCACAGCAAGCAAGATATAATAATTCCCACTAGAATTGACAAAAGGGCCCATAAAATCAATTCCCCATACATCAAAAACCTCAACAAATTGAATAATAGTTTGTGGCATTTGATTTCGAGCACCTAGATTGCATGTTCTTTGGCACCTATCACATGTGGTACAAAATGCATGTGCATCCTTAAACAAAGTTGGCCAAAAGAAACCACATTCTAGTACCTGAGAGCGGTTCTCTTGCTCCCAAAGTGTCCTCCACAAGCATATGAGTGGCAAAAAGACAAGATAGAATTAAATTCAAATTCGGGAACACACCTTCGTATTACTTGGTCACTACAATGTTTCCATAAGTATGGATCATCCCATATGTATTGGTTTCCTAACTTCTTAAGTTTGTCCCTCTCAGCACGAGACAAGTTCTTTGGGATTTGTTTAGAAACTAAGTAATTAACAATATCAGCGTACCATGGTTCTCCAAAGGCAATTGAGAATAGTTGCTCATCTGGGAAACTTTCACGCAACAGGATAGTCTCCTTGTCCACAGCAAGACGGCTCAAGTGATCCGCAACGGTATTCTCAATTCCTTTCTTGTCTTTGATCTCAATATCAAACTCTTGCAATAGTAATATCCATCGTATGAGCCTCGGTTTCGCCTCTTTCTTTGTAAGCAAGTACTTAAGTGCTGCATGATCAGAAAAGACAACAACTTTTGTACCAATTAGATAAGAGCGACACTTTTCTAAAGCAAAACCAATGGCTAACAACTCTTTTTCAGTGGTTGTGTAGTTTTGTTGGGCCTCATTTAACGTTCTAGAAACATAATAAATGGCATGAGGTATCTTCCCCACACGCTGCCCAAGTACCGCACCAACCGCATAATCACTAGCATCACACATAAGATCAAAAGGCTTGCTCCAATCCGGTGGTTTAATGATAGGGGCTGAAATCAAAAGTTCTTTCAAACGATTGAATGCCGCCATACACCTTTCATCAAAGTTAAAAACCACATCTTTTTGCAATAAGTTACAAAGTGGTGATGCTATCTTGGAAAAATCCTTGATGAATCTACGATAAAAACCTGCATGACCAAGAAAAGAGCGTATCTCCCTCACCGTAATGGGAGGGGTTAAAGCACGAATAAGGTCTATCTTAGATTTATCGACTTCCAAGCCTTTAGAAGATATTATTTGGCCTAAAACTATGCCATGAGTTACCATGAAATGGCACTTCTCCCAATTCAGCACAAGGTTTGTTTCAACACATCGTTCAAGGATTAGTGATAAATTGTTCAAGCAAAGGTCAAATGAATCACCAAAGACACTAAAATCGTCCATGAACACTTCGATTATGTTTTCAACATATTCTGAAAAGATACTTACCATACACCTTTGAAAGGTAGCTGGAGCATTGCATAAGCCAAAAGGCATCCTTCTATAAGCAAAAGTACCAAATGGACAAGTGAAAGTGGTTTCTCTTGATCCTCCGGCGCTATCACAATCTGATTGTAATCTGAATAACCATCAAGGAAACAACAGTAAGAGTGTCCAGCTAAACGTTCAAGCATTTTATCAATAAATGGTAAAGGAAAGTGATCTTTTCTAGTAGTGGCATTCAATTTTCTATAATCAATACAAACCCTCCAACCGTTTTGCACACGAGTTGAGACAAGTTCGTTCTTATCATTCTCCACCACTGTCACACCTGATTTCTTTGGTACCACTTGTACCGGGCTTACCCACTTGCTATCGGATATGGGGTAGATAACACCCATGTCCAAAAGCTTGAGTATCTCCTTTTTCACAACTTCCATCATGGGAGGGTTCAAACGACGTTGCACTTCCCTTGTAGGCTTTGCATCGTCCTCCATACGGATCTTGTGCATATAAACGGCAGGGCTTATACCCTTGATATCGGCGATTGTCCATCCTATGTCCGTCTTGTATGTCCTTAGCACCCTTAGAAGTTTTTGCTCCTGTAATTCATTAAGCTCGTTAGAAACAATCACGGGTAAGTCTTCCTTGTCACCCAAGTATAAGTACTTTAAGTGACTTGGAAGAGGTTTCAATTCTAACTTTGGAGATTTAACAATAGAAGGCACAAGTTTTTCATCATTGCAAGGTAAAGAAGCATATGAAATATTCTTAATTGCTGATTTTTCCGGTAATGAGTCAAGAGAACCAATGGTTTCTTTAATCTCATCACTATACTCCAAACCATTATCAATGGGTGTAGTGAGCACGGTTTCCAAAGTATCAACACCATTCAACTCAAACATTTGTTGCGCCAATGTGTCCATCACATCAATGGAGAAACAAGAGTGGACATCACTAGGATATCTCTGATAGGTGTTGTAAAACACCTAATTTTATATCTAGTATTTATGCTTTCTTTGCTATTTTCCTTGGGAATTGCATCTCTTATGTCTAGTTTTGAGTTATTAGGTGCAATGGAGTCATCTGAAGCAAAAGAAGAAGAAATATTGTCTAAAATAGTGAAAGCATCATTTCTCGTACAATTCTATTTGGAGTGGAGCTGAGCCGAACCAAGCCACCAATGAGGAACAGCCAATACAGCTTAGTCTAGAGAAGCAAAAAGGGAAGACATTATTGGTGGCCATTATCTAAAGAGTGGGTGCTTATAGTCATCTAAGTACCCCCTATCTACTTCACCTAAGTGGGTATAACCATCCCCATTCCTACACCTAAACCTAAATCGAGAGAGATGTTTTCTCAATCACTACTTCTCCACCTGAAATGAATGAGAGGTTTGTTACTGTGAAATCGAGATCAGGGGTCGATGGATTTGCAAATTGAGAAAGGATTCGGTTCTGCTGGTGTTCAATAACCCAGAGATGGAAATAAGGGTTTGATGGATCGATGAAGATTAAATGGGGGTTTTCTGTTGAGATTGAAATGGGGAGAAGTATGAGACGATTGAGATGTTGATTCGAATTATGGAAGAAATGGAATCTGCCCTAATTTGTGCCGCTGTCGAATTAAAGATGTTCTTGAAGATTGGAGTGCTATGAATCGTGAAATCAAGAGACGAATTCAAGGAGGTGATGAGGAGAAAATCACAGGAAAGAGTTAGGGTTTGAAGTTAGTCAAAATGACAGGGAGATTGTTTCTGCGGTTGTTTGAGATCGATTTGATTTCAAGAGTTTGGAGTGTTACTGCCATGGATTAATGGGTTCTGGTGATGGATTTAGAGATGGGTTATAAATGAATTTAAGATTTGGTTTCTGGACTTCATGTTTACAGGGGAGAATCGATGAAGATTTGTGCTGAGAGAAACTAGATTTAACTGTGGGAATCGTTGATTATAAAGGGAATTACAGAAGAATGTGAAGGTAATGCACACATAGATTTGTAGGGAGATCACTGGTTGAATGGAAGAGATGGCAATTTCTGTTGGGTAGTCTGAGTTCAAGAATGAAGTTGTAACTACAGCTGATTTAAGTGGTGAGCAGCTATGCTGCTAATGAGTTGAGGCTTAGGAAGCTATATGTTGTAGGAATTGTGTGTGCTTACTGATGTTAAAGCAGATGGATAGATGGTGTGAAGAATTGCAGGCTGGTAAAGGTGCAGTGCAAGGGTTCTATGCAGCTGGAATTACAGGCAAGTATGAAATGTGTAGGATGGTGATGTTTATGATGCTGTAAATCTGTGAGAAAAATCTGCAGTTGGAGATGAATTGGTTGGAGTCTGAGGTGTTGCAGGTGGTGACATTAGTTCAGTCTGATGTAAAGTATAGATGTATGTTAGGTCTGCAGGTGAAAGAATTGAGCATGGGAATGTGAACTTAGATTCACTAATTTGCAAGGAATGAAGCTGTTGCTGGTATTTGGCCTGATTGAGATGGAGTGATTTAACCAGATGGTAGGGGTTATCTTAGTGTCCTGTCATGGTTTAGTGTTGTGATCAAGAGGTGCTTTGAGGTGGCCTGAGTTATGTGACTGAATCAGGCATTGGGAGAAGCTGCAGCTTGGGAGCTATAGAAGATACAGTCAAGCTATGGTGTTGGTTGGTCTGAGTAAGATGGGTTTTGCTCAGGTTCTAGTTGAGAATACATGGCAGTGGCTTGGCTCTGCTGAGAGTTGTAATGCAGTTGTGCCGTGGTGTTTTTGTTGGTTCAGGGTGGCTTGATATGAAGCTGTGATGAGTGCACTGCAACAGGGAAGTTAGAAGCTTGAGCTGCTGCCGCGTATGGAAGTTGAGGTTGCAGAACTGGGAATGAATATGTTTGCTGGTGGTGTTGTCTCAAGTCAATTGAGATGGTGGCTATGAACTGCAGTAATTAGATGAATGCTAGGTTATTGCAGGGTTCATGTTGTTGCAGAGATGGAGAATTTCAAGGTTGTGATGTAGCTGCAATTGCAAGCCATGTTTGTGTTTGTGAGAGGCATTGCAGGTGTAGGCAATGGCATTGGTGGTGCTAAGCTTAGAGGAGATGAGAAGCAAGTGGTGCACTGTGTTGCGAGATTGCCGATGTTATAGAGTTATGAATCTGAGTTAGGGAAGGAGGAATGAAAGATTGCAGGATATTGTTGTGAAGCTACAGAACTACAGGGAAGAATTGGGAGAATACAGGGCCATCATGGCTGGAAGCACAAGGATTGTGCATCACAAGATTTGGCCAGTGCAAATGGCTTAGTCCAAAGTGAATCAGACTGAGCCAGACCTGACTCGTCTGAATTGGAATTGACTCATGATCTGACTCGGTTTGACTCAGAGACTTTGACTGAGTTTGACCCGACCGAGTTGACTCATTGACCGGTGACCGTGTGGACTTTTCCGGTCACCTGAGGTACTTTCCAGTCACTTCTCCGGCCGATTTCCGGCCATAATACCAGTTTTACGGCGACCTCTTTTGGGACATATTTTCACATGGGTATTCCTCACATATGGGCTTGGTGGACCACTTGGAATTTGGGCTTTGAAGACCTAATTTTGGAAAGATGAAAAGCTATAAAAGGGAAAGTTTTCTACAAATTTGGGGATCACGTATTATTCTTGGAACTTGGAGAGAGCCGCTTTTGTTTACGCTTCTAGGGTTTGCTTTTGTTCATCTTATTCTTTTCAATTAATATTTTTATGATGAACTCCATAGCTATGAGTAGCTAACAATTATTATTGGTTATGGGATAAAGTTGATTTCTCAACATGTTATTTGAATCTATGAATTAGTTTTGTCTCAATAATTTATTGTTTGTGATTCACAATTAATAGTGTTATATGATTTGAATACTTGTTAGGTTGAGTCCGGAATCAATCCGATTTGCATTCATCTCTAAAGCTATATTAGGGTTTTCAATACGAAAAAGTTGTTTATCCCTGATTCTAAGTAGCATAATTGTGGGTAGTGCTTGTAGTGATATATCCTACTAGTCACAAGTGAATCATAACTTTTGTTAAAACGGATTAGTGCTTTTACACATTCGTTTGCATTGATTAGTCTTATTCCATAGAACTTATTGCTTTTAAGGAGTTAAATCTAATTGTGCTTTTACACTTTAGGTTTCTTTCTAGGAAGAATTCACATATGCATCTTTTAATGTGGTTGTGATGAAATCAGGGAATTAGCGGGATATCCTTGCAATCAAGGTATCCTAGGAATTTTAGTGTAGTTGCAGGAAATCCCACACTACACCCCTCACTAGAATTTACTCAACTAATCAATTTGAAGATGAATAACTATAGATTTTATTGATTATTTTCTTGAAATGTTTACAAAGGAGGATAGAACAGAGCTAAAGAAATTACAATCACTCTAAATTTTCTCTCTCCTAATGACTTGCTTAACAATTCAAAAAAGAACTCTCCTAACAACAGACTTACTCACCCCTTTATATAGGGTAGTACACTGTGGATGACAGCTAAGCTGTCCTTTATTTTCGGGAATAACTCGCGAAGTGTCGCAAGTGTATAAGTGTTCATCCTCGCGACACTCTTAACCTTCGCCAGATTTTCACATCTTCCTCGTGTTGGGCCGTCGTCATCCATTGCGTCATTTATTTTACTTTCTCTGCGACACCTTCGCAATGTTGTCGTTTATTAATCTCGCAAAGTATTGATGTCGCGATATTCGATCCTACATCTTGCCTCTTCTCATGTCTTCTCTTGAAGGAGAGAATGTCATGAGAACCAATATTTTGAAACGCCGCAGTGACTTATCTTTATCTCTGTTTCACTCCCGTACTTTTATACGGAATTTATTGAGATGTTTCTTCTTCCACTCTTTTCTTGACACGTCTCTTTCAACTGTTTATTCTTGACCATTCACGTCCCATCTCGCATTAAATGTATTTGTTTTCTCGAGGATTCTTCTCTCTATATATAGTTTTCTCACCCTTCTCTTCTTCTCTTTTATTTTCCTCTCGCAACTTTCCTTCAACCTTCTTCCTCCGCAATTTGCGCTTCGCTATCAGTAAACCTTCTCTTTTTCTTTCTCTCGATCTTCAATTCTCTATTCATTCCCATACTCTAATAATGGCTTCACTTGGTCGTACATATAAACCCCTTTTTAATGAAGCTCAAAAGAATTTAAAAGAAAAGGGCTTCACTCTATCAACCATTCCTGATCAAGAATCTTCATCTATACTTTCTGCAAAACTATTTTCTGATCATCAGTGTGATGATCAGAAAATCATAGTCTCCCTAGGTCAAATCCTCGCAGGCCTTCCCATTCCTCTATACAATCCTGAGATGCCATTATTCTATGAAATTCTTGCTCATGAGAAATTCTCGCGAGCTATTTATCAATTGAGCGGCGACTGCATCCGTCTAATGCTTGAATTCGCCAACCGTGGCGCTGGTAAAGGATCTTTATATCCTGATGATCCTAGATTCGCAAATTTACAAATAGTCGCTGAGAAGTATACCGTAGAAAACTTCTTTGCGAATTATGCAGTAATAAATATGAGAAATGATAAATCTCGCTGGGGTGCTCGATTGAAGAGAAAAGATAAAATTGATGCTGATAAGCTGCTCATGCAAGATATTGACTGGAACTCGGGCAAAAATAATGTTCCTCGGCACTCCAAAGATGAGAAGTGGTGGGTTGTTCCTTTGTTTCTGAGTGGACCCTATATCGCAGGTTCACATGTACTCCCTGCGAATCTCGCAGACTACCATCCTTGGGAATTTAAGTGGCCCGAGAAGGCAAAAGAGGTATACTTCCTATTTCAAATTTGCTTTTGCGATATTTCCTTCCTCTTATATTTACTAGATTTGCAAAATCTTCAGATTACCAAATTGAAAAAGAGTTATAGTAGACGTCCAAAGGCGAGTACTCTGGCGATACTCCGATCGATCACGGATGAAGTAAGAAATACTTTCTTTTATTATTTTTAACAATATTGTTGCCTCTCTTTCTTATCTTCATTCGTGTGTGAAGGTTGTTGAAGAAATAGACATTCCCGAAGCTGCGAAGGTTAAGGGCAAGAATAAAATCACTCTTCGCAAGGATAAATCTTCTGCTCCATCTTCTAAAAAACGAAAAACCCATCCCTCTTCTCATTCTAGTTCCCAAACCAGCGAGAGCTCTGACGAGGATGAAAATGAGGTTGGTACTTCCTGTGCGAAGGAGAATCACCCGATCGCTTCTGCTATGGCGCAATTGTCTAGTGTCTTTTCCGATTCTATGCAAGGATTGGGAGATGATCATTTATCTGCTACTTGCGAAGCTCTCGCTAAAATTTGCGATGCCCCGCTGTTAGAGGATAATGAATCTTATCGCGGAGTTTCCCGAACATTGACTTCCAGTTTCTTAAATGCTCTCAATGTTTTGGTATGTTCATATTCCTTTGCTTCTCTGTGACTTCGATTATAAGCTTTATCTTAACAATTTCTTTACTTTCGTTTATAGTCCGGGAGAGCTTCCTTTGTTGTTGCCTCAGATCTCGAGAAAAGACGCGACAACCTTGAAAAGAAAAATCTCTAACTCAAAGAGAAGATCCAAGAACTAGAAACTGAAGTTGCGACGTCTCGCAAGAAAGATGAAAAAATTCAACAGTTGGAAGTTGAGTCTACTTCTCAGAAGAATAAAATATCTACTCTTCAAAGTGCAAATCAACAACTTTATGGTAAAAAAATTTTACTCTTCAAGTCGTCTTTATTTTGTCATCTGCTTTTCTTTGCCTGATTTATTATTTTCGCAGACATATATAATCTCTCTGAAGAAGCCATTCTTCTCCATTCATTTCCCGAGCCTATGGATAATGATGTTCTTCTCACTCATCTCAACGAATCTTTAAGTAGTTCGTCAAACAAAGTTGATTCCTTTCCATTAAATGAACTTCAAGCCAAATATCGTCTCTTAGAGATTGAGCATAGATCTAGTTTAGGTTTATCCAACCGATTTAAACAAATTTATCTTGATTCCCATAAGAAAACCAAAACTTTAAGGAAGAAAATTAGTGGCCTTATAGATGACAAAGACCGCATTGCCAATAAAGGTGCACAGGCATTAGCAAAATTTCAAAAATATCTTCTCGAAGTACAAATTGAACGAGATGAATCTCTTCGTCAGAATGCCATACTTAATGAGCGAGAAGATCAATTTCGTTCGCTTCTCGTTATAAATAATGATGATGAATTCGCTTGGGCTGCGAAGGTTCTAGATAATGCCAGGAATAACTTAGGTGTTGATGTTAGCCTTCATGCCGAGCATACCGCCTTGGTTAAAGATATGATATCTGACAGAGAAGGTTGTTTATTATTCCTTTTCACTTTATTACTTCTTTCTTCTGTAGTATTGTTATTAACTTATTGTCATTTGTTTTGCAGAAGCCGAGAAGAGATTTCAGACAAGGATTGAAGAACTTGAATCTGAAAAAGAGCAACTCGCAAATGGCCTTTCTCTTCGCAACAACAAGTATTCTAAGTTGAAGAAACAACTGCAAGCTACAGTAGCGAATTTCAATAACAATGTTGTTCGTTTTCGCAATCAAACTATTGAAACAGTTTGCAATGATCACCACATTCTTCTTAGTTCATACCCTTGTCTTCTTGATGATATTCCTGAAGATATGCCTTTCTCGGACGTTTCTGATAGTGAAGCCAGCGAAGAAGAAGAGTCTGACGAAAAGAATGATGGAATCGAAAAGAATCGACAAAGAAGAAGAATCAACAAAGAAATAACTTCTTTTTCTTCTTTCGCTTCTTGTAATATCTCGTATATATACCCTTTTAACCTTCTTTTTCTCAGCCCCTTATTGTAAATTTCTTGGATTGCTAAATATGAATTCAATCTTTATTTCCTTTATTTGCACATATTAATCAAGCAGTTCCTCTTTAATCTTTATTTCCTTGTCTCCTTTATGCATAAATCTATCATATGAAAATGAATAACAAAATTTCATCTCATACATTCCCATACTTGCCTCTGTTATTTATAGAGATTTGGCAATTCTATATAAAGAAATATAATCATTTTCGCAAGCTCACTTGCTTCCTTATCTTTATTTATGTTGAAGTGCATCATTGCGACAAGATCGCAGGACGTCTTCTCAAATGAAGATGTCTATTGATCTTGCCTTATCATTTCTTATGTGGTCTTATTTTGCCTTCCTAATTAAAGGTCTTATTTCGCCACCCCTCGTTGTGACAAGATCGCAGGACGTATTTACATTTTCATGTAATGACCCATTGACCTTGTCTTATCATTTCTTAAGTATTTTTGCCTCTGCAGGATATTTTATTTGCGACAATATGACAGGCTTAAATACTCTTGCGAATTTAAAATCCCATGACATTGCCGTCTTCACGACGAAATCGCAGGACGTCTTTACATTTTCATGCAAAAACCCATTGATCTCGTCTTATCCTTGCGTTAGTATTATTGCCTCTACAGGATCATCGCACAAATATGAAAAGCCTAAATTTCCTTGCGAAAATAAAGCCTCATGACATTTGCGTCTTTTGACACTTATCAGCTCCCTAATGGAGGGTGCCGCCCTTATCTTCTCCCTGGTTGCCCCTTCAAGGAGGCGTACATCGGCCATACAAGACTAGCTCCTCCCATCCGGTCTTAACAACAACCAGTTATTTTCGCAGCCTCTTATCCCTTATACCTATATGGTTTATGGTTACGAGACTGCACCCTAAGTGGAGTTTTCTTCGGGCCGAGTGCATCATATACCAAGACTTGCCAAGAATGGCCGAGACACTTCAAATGCCCTGTGCACTCTTGGCTCAACCGTGTACCCAGCGCCTTGAGCATACATCGACTCCTTGGAAGAGACCCTCGGGCGTCCAACAGGGTATAACCTTATATATATATTTGAAAATCCAAGGTATCTCTCCGGATAGGCTTTCATGGGCCCCAAATCTCCATGACTCAGGTTCCAGGAGCGGTGTAACCTTTTCACTGAGCCATGTCAAGACTTACCCCCTTATATGACGCACTTTAGGTCTTATATTTTCCTCTTGCGAAATATCATTCGCGAACTAGGGTGTACGCCATAAAGGTTCGTCCCATTCACTCACTCTTTCATTTTTGTTAATTCATTCAATTATTCATTTTGTTTGCGAAGCTATCGCACAATCTTACATTGTTTATTCATTTTTGTTTTTCAATTTTTCAATCAAATTGTCATACATTCTTGATGGCGAGATTCTCGCGTATTTTTTCTTGATGATTATTCATTTCTTACACTTTTTGCTCCTGCTGCTCTCTGCCTCTGCACCATTCAAATCTTTTAATGATTCCTTTCCATCATGATTTTCCACTGTTTTCCTGCATTTGCTTCGTGATGTATCTTCACCTCTTGTATCTATGGTATCCACCATCAACCTTTCTCTTCTTTGTTCATCTTTTATATTTTGCTTCCAGCCCTTTCTTTTTGCAGCTCTTTCCTCGCAACTCTCCACATCAATCTCATAGCATTTTTGTCCTTCCATCCAATCTCCCTTTATAACTCCACACCGCTAGGATGAGGAAACTTTATACATTGATGATACGTCGACGCTACACCCAGAATTTCGTGCAACCATGGCCTTCCGATCAATGCATTATAAGGGGACTCCACATCGACTACACAGAACAAAATTTCAGTTGATAATCCTTGCAAGGGTATTCTCATATGAACTTCTCCTTTAGGCTTATTCGATGTGCCATTGAAACCGTATATTTTGTATGTCGAAGGTATCAATTCTTCATCCTTCCCACCCATAGTCTTGTAAGTATGGTAGAAAAGAATGTTTACTGAGCTCCCCGTATCAATTAATATTCTATTGATCGCCAAGGAGTTTTCTGCTTCATCATCTTCGCCATCTACAGGTTTTGGATTAATTTCCAATTTTACGACCAATGGGTTATCATGCGCCTCTCTGCCTTCAGGAATCTCTTCTGTAGTGAAAGAAATAATTTGCATTTGCCATTCTTTTAATCGACGCCTTCGCGATGTTCATCACTTCTCTATCATCAGCATCCTCGCAAAGACCCTACCGAGAACATCATCATGAAAATCTTCAATTGCTCGGTATGAATGTATAATAGAGTTGCAAAACAAATTTTTGGCTTTCGTTCCAACTTCTATTACGAATGTTTCTTTCCCTTTTTTGAGTTTGTCCTGTGCATCTCTGGTGGTGGTGGTAACGGTTGAACTTTCTCTTCACTTTTTAGAAAGTGATTCAGCTTTCCTTGGTCAATCATTCTGAGGATGATTCTTTTAATGTTTCTACAGTCATTTGTTAGATGTCCATGAAAGCGATGGTAAGAGCAGAATTCGTGACTCCTATCACCTGGTGGCGGTTCATTCCCCATGTTCCATGGTGCGGGTATGTTTTCCATCAAGAGTATAGCTTCCCATATTTTTTCCACACTAGTATTTAGGGGTGGCATTTTGATTTCTTCCCATACTACTCTGTGACGTCGCTGCCCTCCATGATAATTCTGCCTTTGACTTCCATAAGTTTCTTGCGGATGATCAAGTCTTTGAATTTTGTTATTGCCGCCACGGTTGTAGTAGTTCCTTTCTCTCTCAAATTTTTCTTGATCACGGCTTCCCATGGCTACTATCTTTGGCTGTCCATCATCTATTATCCTTTCTTGTTGACCTTGCGAAGTGCTCGCCACCGTGTTTATCAGTTTGGGTAATAAGCTTGCATTCGCAGCATTTGAATTTGTATTCGCAATTGGATATGATTCCATCTCATTTTGCCTTTCCTCTAAAGCAATATACTCCTCTTGAAGTTCTCGCAATTCAGTCATCGTGATTGTATTCTTGACTCTAAAAATTTGAATATATAACAAATTGGTTGCGAACATAGCATTTATGAACGATAGAATGAGATATCTTTCATCCACTCTTCCAGCCATTTCGCTGCACATTGTCTTCCATCTCACCGTTAAATGTTTCAAACTTTCGCCAACTCTTTGTTTCAGCCCGAACACATCTTCAATACCTGGTCGCGAAGAGTTGTTACTTATATATGCCCCTAAGAATATAGCTTGTAAATGGTTAAATGACGTGATTGTGTTTCTTGGTAAACCCTCAAACCATTTCAATGCTTCTCCTGTTAAACTTGATGCAAAATATTTGCACAATATGGCATCATGATTTTCCCATTGTAACATACATCTCACATAAGCTTTGATGTGTTGTATTGCACAAGTTGTTCCATCAAAAATGCCGGTTAATGCAGGTAAATTGCACTTTGGGGGTATTCCTCCTAACTGCACCTCTAATGTAAAAGGATTTTTCGCAGCCTCTGCGATGGCTTCATCTAACTGTCTTCTTCCTCCTTCTCTTCTGTTGTTCAATATTCCTCTCATCTCTGCCAATTCTCTCAAAATTTGTTCATTTGCCTCTTAATTCGAACCTACCTGGTCTTTTTAATTCTGCCTCTCTCCTTCTGCGTTCGTGTCTACTTATATTTTCTGGTTCATCATTCTCTTTACTTCTTTCTCTGCGACTTTCTCCCTCATCTCTTTCACGAATTCTCACACCATTATATCTGTCATTTTCTCTTCTTGGTTGTCTATCAGTTCTCCTTTGTATTCTTTCATATTCTTTATTGATGTTTCATTGTTGCGATTTTGCTCGCGCCTTCTTTCTCTATTGTCATGATTGTTCTGCCGTATTGCATCTTCCAATTCCCGTTCTTCCATTTCTGCTCTTATTCTTTCCCTTTCGCAAGCTAGTCGCGCTTGTTCAATATAATGTTTTTCAATGTCATCTTCAATTTCCTTTTATTTCCTTCGTGGATTCTTCTTCCTTCTTCCTGATTTTCTTCATTAATTGGATTATTCTGCCCTTGACGCTGCCTATTTTCTTGATTTCCGTCATTTTGACCATTCTGTAGAATTTCAGGACGTGGAATATGATGATCTCCTACCACTTCTCTTCTTTCGCAACCTCCTTCACCAAAATCTAGCTCTCTTTCCAAATTTTCTTCATTAACATTTTCTACAGGTAATGTTCTTCTCACATCCTCTCTAACTGATCCCGATCTTGACCCCGGTATTACTTCTCGACCTTCTATCCTGCAACCTCATATTTTCCATTCTTAACTCATGGTTTTGCCTTGTTAAATTTGCGTGTTCTTCTGCTTCTAACCGCCTTTCTTCGTGTATTGTTCGTCTCAATGTTTCTAATGCTGCGATTTCTTCATTTCCTTGAATTGTTTCTCCCATCTCTTCTCGATTTCTCTCCTCTTGTCCATTATTTATCAATTGTTGCATTTCTTCTCTTTCTTCCATAGAATCTGATCTCCATGTATGCACACTCACCCTATCATAATCTATTACTCTATTTTTTGCTGGTTGAATTGGTGGTTGAATTTGGCCTTCTTCTCTATCTCTTGTGTTTACTCTTGAGGGTTCACCTACTTCATTTCTCCTTTCTCCAGCTAATCTCCTGCTTCTTCTAACAGTTGTTGGTTGTTCTGATGTATTCCTTCTTCTAGCCATTTCTTAATTTCTGCAACTTGTCGTAAATTGTATGAAATTCTTTTCTTACTACTCCAAATTTGTCCAAACCACAATGTTGATCTTCACTCAGTCCCTGTTTCTAGCGCATATGTAGTTGCAGGAAATCCCACACTACACCCCTCACTAGAATTTACTCAACTAATCCATTTGAAGATGAATAACTATAGATTTTATTGATTATTTTCTTGAAATGTTTACAAAGGAGGATAGAACAGAGCTAAAGAAATTACAATCACTCTAAATTTTCTCTCTCCTAATGACTTGCTTAACAATTCAAAAAGAACTCTCCTAACAACAGACTTACTCACCCCTTTATATAGGGTAGTACACAGTGGATGATAGCTAAGCTGTCCTTTATTTTCGGGAATAACTCGCGAAGTGTCGCAAGTGTATAAGTGTTCATCCTCGCGACACTCTTAACCTTCGCCAGATTTTCACATCTTCCTCGTGTTCGCCGTCGTCGTCATCCATTGCGTCATTTATTTTACTTTCCTGCGACACCTTCGCAATGCTGTCATTTATTAATCTCGCAAAGCATTGATGTCGCGATATTCTGATCCTACATTTAGTAAATGAGAGATTAAAATACCAATTCTAATCATTGATGATAATACATGTTTGTGAATGATACTATCCCGTGACCAATATCTTCTCTCTATTGATTATTCCAATTATTTGCTTTGCTTTATTTTATTTTTACTTTAGTATTTCGCTAAAACAACAAACATCCCCCCTTGGTTACCTTAGAAACTGAAAATCGCATAACAACAATTGCCTCTCTGTGGAAACGAATTCTTCCTTACCTTGTACTTCATTTATATTTAGTGAGTAAGAAAGTGAAATTATTTTTGCACGGCTTACAACCGGTCAATCTCATCGTCTCGAAAATGTTGAAACGTATTATTTCTCCATCAAACTCCATAGTTAGTGTTCCCTTGTCAACATCAATAATGGTTTTCGCCATTTTCATGAAGGGACGCCCAAGTAGCAATGGAAGAGAGGAGTCCGGTGAACCTTCATCCATCTCTAACACGCAAAAGTCAGCTGGAAATACCAATTGATTAACCTGCACAAGAACATCCTCAACAATACCCATTGGGTAGACATTAGAACGATCGGCTAATTGCAACACAATTCCAGACTTTTTAAGAGGACCAATATCAAGTGAATTATACATAGACGCGGGCATAACATTAACGGATGCACCTAAATCCAACATAGCTTTGTTAAATGTGGTGTTACCAATTATGACAGGAATGTCAAAGCTACCGGGATCCTTGCACTTAAGTGGGAGTTTGTGTTGTAAGATTGCCGAAGCATTCTCCCCCACACTAAGCACTTCATTACCTTTGAGCCTTTGTTTATTGGTACACAAGTCCTTCAACACCTTTGCATACTTTGGAACTTGCTTGGTTGCATCTATGAGTGGTATGTTCACATGGATCTTCTTAAGAATGTCTAAAATCTCATTTTCTAGTTCCGCCTTCTTGGAATTTGCAAATCTGCGAGGGAAAGGTAAAGGAGGAACATAAGTAGAAACCGGAGTTTTAGAGTTAGAAATAGGTACCTCAGAAGTTTGGGGAGAATCCTCATTTTTCTCCTCCAAAACAGGTTCCTTTGGAGCTTCCTCTTTTCCCGAATCAGTAACTTCGGGTTGCACAAGTTGTGTACCACTTCTCAATGTAATTGCATTGACACCCTCTTTTGGGTTGATAGATTGAGAAGGGAGTTTCTCACCATTTTGTGTATTCAATTGATTCAACTCAATAGCCATAGAACCAACTTGAGTTTGCAAATCCTTAACCGTACTCTCCGTTCTTTTCATAAAAGATTTCAGCAACTCTTCCATATTGGACCCCATATTTTGAGGTTGTTGTTGTTGTTGAAATTGTTGTCTCGGCTGGAATTGTTGTTGTTGAGGTTGAAATCCACTCGAATAGTTGAAGGTAGGTTGTTGAACCGCTCCTTGCTTGTTGGCATAGCTAAAATTGGGGTGATCTCTCCATCCCGGATTGTAAGTGTTTGAGTAGGGATCATACCGTCTTTGTTGATTTGGAAAGACCGCATTAGCTTGCTCGTCCTCATAAGCTTGAGAGGAACTTGGTATCACCGCGACTGCAACTTGTTGCATCATTGCAGTCATGTTACCCATTTGTTGACGAAGTTCCTCGACCTCGCTCACTTCATTCACTTTCCTAAGAAGCACATCCGAACCACGACTCAAGAATTGCTGGGAGTTTGCTGCCATGTTTTCAATCAACTCTCTAGCTTGTGCCACCGTCTTGCTCACTAGTGAACCACCACCCGCAGCGTCAAGAAGGTTCCTATCACTTGATTGGAGTCCTTCATAGAAGTATTGGATGATCATAGCGTCACTGAATTGGTGGTGAGGACAGCTTGCCACCAATCTCTTGTATCGTTCCCAACATTCATATAAGGATTCCCCCACATTTTGCTTCATCCCACAAATCTCCTTGCGAATTTGAGTAGCCTTTGATGCAGGAAAATATCTCTCTAAAAAGAGTTTCTTCAGCCCATTCCATGTCGTGACACTTCCGGGAGGCAAATAGTACAACCAATCCTTAGCACTATCCATCAAAGAGAAACGGAAAACTTTCAACATTGCGCCGTCCGCATCAATATCCGCTGGAAGCATGGCCATGACAATGGTGTGGAAGTCCATAAGATGCTTGTTTGGGTCTTATTCACCATGCCATGAAACTTTGGTAATTCTCTAAGCAACCCCGGCTTGATCTCAAAAGTAGAGTTCGTTTGAATACACCCATGTTGTGTATCAAGCCTATGAGAAGCCAAATCCTTGAGTGACGATTTGCATCACCCATTGCTTCTTCTTTTTCTTCAAAAGGTGGTTCTTGTTCACTCGGAACCTCTTGTTCTAAAACTGCTTCTTCTTGCTGGAAAGTCTCTTCTTCTACTTCCAACTCTTGTTCTTTTGTTGTGTCTTGACTTGGTTGGAGTATTGTGCCTCTTCGAGTAGCTATCCCGCACCTTGGATAATTCCAATATTTAGAAGCCAGGGATTAGGTACCTGAAAACAATTCTCGCAAACAAGTGAGAAACAAGACAAGAAAACAAGAAGCAAAGATAAAAGCAAAAACGAAAATAAGAACTAAAAACTTAATAACTAGCCGTATGCCTCCCCGGCAGCGGCGCCAAAATTTGATCGCTGTCGTATGCGTCAAAAATAATTTCATTTTCCTAAAGTATATGATAAGAAAGAGTTTGTTTCCACAGAGAGGCAATTGTAGTTATTATGTATTCAATTTCTTAAAGTAACCAATTGGGGGATTTCTGTTTTATGAAAGCAATAAAAGTAAATCAAAAACAAAGTAAATTGTAGAAAGTAATCAATAGACAAAGATATTGGTCAAGGAATTCATCTTCAATCTTAGACATGTGCTTGCATATATGATTAGAATTACAATTTAATCTCTTTTATTATCAAAAGCCTAGAGAATCAAGAGAGCAAGATAATCTATTAATTTCTAAGTTCATCAACACACACATTAGAGCTGCGTATGTAAATTCTACCTAAAGAATAACCTAACGCCTTGCGCTAATTAAGTTCAATTCCTAGGAGCATTAAGTTTCATAAATAGGCTAATCAATGTAATTGTCATACATTGCGCATAACAATTCGGACAATGGTCAAACTCTACATATGATTACGAGAGTGTATCACTATAAACCGTAAACATATTATGCTACTTGTATTCAGGGCTATCGCTCGATGAAAAACCCTAAAATAGCTATGGACAAGAATGCAAGTTCAATTAATTGGCCACTTAACTAACCAAACATCTTAGTCCTATCACAATACATCAATCATGTGATTATTAAAAACAGTAGAGATTTAAACGATAATCAAGAGAGAAAACTAATACATAAATCAAGCACAAGTTTTAGAAATAGGACTACATCCTTAACCAATAATATTAAATTAGCTACTCATAGCTATGGAGTTCATCATAGAAATATTAATTGAATAAAGAAGAAGATGAACAAAAGCAAACCCTAGTAGCGTAAACAAAAGCGGCTCTCTCCAAGTTCCAAGAATAAAACGTGAGAAAGTTGTAGAAAAACTTCTCTTTTATAGATCCTCTTGTTCCAAAATTAGGTCTAGTCTTCAAAGTCCATCTCCAAGTGGTCCACCAAGCCCATATATAAGAATACCCATGTAGAAACTCTGCCCAAAAGTGTAGATGAAAGTCCCCAAAATTGGTCGGAAATCGACCGGAAGTTCGCCGGCACAGTCAGCCGAAAATACCTCAGGTGACCGGAAAGTCACACCGGCCATCGGTCAAAGGTAGTCAACCGGTTTGACTTGGTCATACCGATTCAGTGAACTCGACTCAGTGATTTCACGAGTCAGATGAGTTTAATCAGATAAGTCAGGCCTAGCTAACTCAACTGACTTGGCTGTAGACCAGAGTTGCAAACCATCCTGCAGAGATTTGAGCTTTGTTGCGCCAAGATGGTGCTATATCCTGCACGTCTTTCCCTGCATCCTTGGCTGCAACAAATAATCATCTGATAAACACCCTTCAGCAGCAGCTTCAGCCATTGTACCACCAGAACACACACAATCACCATTCATTGCCATCTGTAGCTGTACTATAACCTGCAATGCCTCGAGCCATTATCACTGCATTCTGCGACTCAACCGAACTGGAAAACAACACACTTCCATCTGCTACTTCTTGCAAACCACCAGCTTTAGTACCCTCTAGCTAAGCTGCAACTGCAATACCAACACAATTACCAGCTCCTTGATCAAACCTCCTGTTACTGCATATTTTTCCATTGTAGCTCAAAGACCTGTCCTAACATTCATCTATACAGCATCAGATCTATACACTGTCTCAGCTCAAGCCATCTCTCACAACTTTGAGCAACACAGTATCAGCGAGAGTAACACAAGAATAGAACAGCTGCACAATCACCAGAACTTGTAGCTCACTGCTCAGTATAACCCCACAGATCCACATCATAACCACCTGAAACTTCAAAGTTATTCCTCCAATTTCAATTCCTGTAACTGCCACAACACTCTCAACTTTGCATTGCAACTCAACTACCAATTCCAGCTAATTCTTTTGACCACAGCACCAGTATCAACTTCTTGCTGCTGCAACACAACAACATCACTAGCACCAATTAATTCTAGTATTTGCTTCCATATGAACCACCAGAGCAATGGCTTCACACTCCTTGCACATCTCAGATTCATACCCTAAAATCCAATGTAATTTGCCTGCAACAGCCACCACCATCTCATTTTCTTCTCAGGCACTGCTCCATTCTTCTCTTGTTCATCAGCATCCACATCCCTTGTTCCTTACAATACTCATGACAAGCAACACCATAACCTGACTACCACCAACCCTAGCTTCTGTAGCTTTCATCTTCTCAAATCCTCAACAATTTTGAACCAAAACTGACATCTGATTCATACCCAGTTTCAAGATCATCTTTCTACCATCATTTAAAGCTTCAATCAAGAGCAGCAACAATATTTTCTGTAAAACTAACTCCATTTCACTCATCCCTTCATCCCTTCATTTCTTGTTCAAACCCCATAACTTATTCCTTTCATTCTTCTTCTCACAGAAACTCCAATCTCAACATCAACCCAGTCATTGCCTTGTTCTTCTCATAAACCCTTTATCCTAATCAAATCGTTGGCAACATCACTATCACCAATTAATTCCAGTATTTGCTTCCATATGAACCACCAGAGCAATGGCTTCACACTTCTTGCACATCTTAGATTCATACCCTAAAATCCCCTGTAATTTGCCTGCAACAGCCACCACCATCTCATTTTCTTCTCAGGCACTGCTCCATTCTTCTCTTGTTCATCAACATCCACATCCCTTGTTCCTTACAAGACTCATGACAAGCAACACCATAGCCTCACTACCACCAACCCTAGCTTCTGTAGCTTTCATCTTCTCAAATCTACAACAATTTTGAACCAAAACTGACATCTGATTCATACCCAGTTTAAGATCATCTTTCTACCATCACTTAAAGCTTCAATCAAGAGCAGCAACAACATTTTCTGTAAAACCCTAACTCCATTTCACTCATCCCTTCATTTCTTGTTCAAACCCCATAACTTATTCCTTTCATTCTTCTTCTCACAGAAACTCCAATCTCAGCATCAACCCAGCCATTGCCTTGTTCTTCTCACAAAACCTTAATCCTAATCAAATCGTTGGCAACACAGATTCAGATTCAGATTTGAACCGAAACCCATTTGAATCGTTGCCCTAATTCTTCTACATCTGAGTTTGAATCTAAATTTCTGCTTCAATTTCAAAACTCTTAAACCCATGACAATCATCGTCTGTCTTCCTTCAATTCCATCATCACTTCATTAATATCACCTCTCTGGATTTTCTCATCGTTTGATTTCAGATGAAAATGGTTTCAGACAACCATGGCCTCCATTTCTTCCACCATCCACACTTCTATCTCCTCAGAGTTTTAGACCATGAATGAGAAAAACGTTTTCCCTAAAAGCTAGGGTTAGGTAATAGCTAGAAAAGCTATATACATCCAGCTATGGTGGTTAAGGGATAACCAGTTCAAATATGGTTTGTCGGTTTCAAAAAACCGACAGCCTAATTCTCAGTTCAATTGTCAGTTCTAGGAGACTGACAGTTCATTCTTCACCTCCTTTTCGCGTGCCTTAGTCTGGTTCCAAGTATCACTCGCTAGTGACTTGATCTTTTTGCCCTTTTCGTTCCAAATGGACTTTTCATCTTCTTTTGCTCCAAATGACTCCAAAGTACCTGATTAGCTCAAAAGTAATCATAAGATACATAATTTACAAGAAAACTCGCAAACAAAGCATAAACAATAGATAAATATCACGGTGTTTACAACACCTATCAAATTCCCCCACACTTAGACTTTGCTAGTCCTCAAGCAAATCAAACAAAACTTAGTTTAAAGGATACATACAACTCCGTGTCGTCGAGGCTACGGTTACTCTTAGCATAAATAACAAGCCTTTAAACCTCTAGGTGTCCCTAGTGGACGAGTTATAGTCTCGTGAGGGTTTACTAGAGATATACCCACAAAACCTATTTTTCCAACTTACTAGTTCTCCGTAATGATAGCATCCAACGCGCTAAGAAGACATAGAGATTCTGCACACTAGTCATAAGAAGTTAGACACATATATGAACACAATCTCATCTTTAAAAGTTGAAAGAGAAATAACAATCCCTTCTCGACATAAATTCGGGTTCGGAGTGATCAAAAGTCTCGACTCTGCCACACAAGAAAGGGTTTTATGAAGTTGCTCTCAATAATAAACAGCTTTTTTATGGGTCACACATGTGTCCAGGTAGGAGGGAAGAGAGAATCCTGCGACACATTGAATGGTAGGAAGGCAAAACCCTCCGAAATGTTTTGAAAACCCACATCTTTTA
The DNA here is from genome assembly GCA_023531295.1 of Papaver armeniacum. NCBI lineage: Eukaryota > Viridiplantae > Streptophyta > Magnoliopsida > Ranunculales > Papaveraceae > Papaver > Papaver armeniacum. The sequence continues at coordinate 397,077 of JAJJWW010008409.1, forward strand.
TCATTTTTGAAAACCCTTTTTCTGACGATCTCTAAGAAACAAAATCAACCACTTAACGAAGGTGGGAATATGCTTACTTACCTCGTTATCCGTTCGACGTGCAGCTAGCACCACTCTCACGGCATCCAAAGAAACGTCTTCGGTCTTCAATCTGTGTCTTCATCTTCGTCTTAGGTCTTCAACTCTTGATGATAACTCTTGAACTTCGTAGAATCTTGACAATGTAACTCTTTTCCTCTAAATCCTTATTGCTTGAAACTTCATTGTAGATATTCCTTCTTCCATTGGCTTTATTGAAAGAATACAAAACTAAAAACGATACAAACCCAAAATATGATACATTGAATTTTTCTTGTTTCTTTTTCATTTTTTTCTTTTTTTTTTCTTTTTTTTTTTTCTTATTTTTTCTATTTTTTTTCTCTTTTTTTTTTATTATGAGACAAGAAAAATAAAACAAATACAAAATGAAAACAAAACGAAACAAAACAATAAAACTAGTAATGAACCTAAAGAAATTTTCTCTTGTCTTTTTTTTTTCTTTTTCTTTTTTTTTTTTCAATTTCATTTTTTTTAAGACAAGAGAAAGTAAAATACAAATAAAATAAAAATGTAAGTACAAAGGCCATGGTGTAAGTACTTTAACGCTTGATTCTTCACAACTTGTATGTCTCGATATCATAAACTTCTCGAACTCTCATCTTGATAATCTTCGCTCTTGTACATAAAGTCTTCAACTTGTAAAAATTCTGCTCCTTATCTTGTTGCTTTACTTGAATCTGAAATCTGCTCATTTCTATACCGTTGCTTGTAAACCTTGAACGTCTTCAACTTTCCTTCGAATTTGTGATACTCCTCTTGTTGATGATAATTGTGTTTCTATGGACCTGTTGGTGTAGAGAGAGATAAAGTGGATGGTGCTAACTGCGAACAAGATTACAAGTGGTATGTAAGTTAGCAATTCGATGTCACCATCATGATTGAAAAAATAGCACTCAAGAGATCAAAATAGTGCTTCTATTGGTGGGAGGTTGGGTAGCTCACCATTCTACCCGGAATTTACGTACGGTGACACACACTCTAAAAGCACAAATTTAGACAAAAGAATTGAAGGTCGGTGCCTCACATTATGTAACATGGGTAGTCTCCACTATAGGGGACCACTACTCTAATACCGAATTCAGTCTGCACCTTATTTGCCACGGGCATGGTTAAATCCAACTTTAACTCTCATACAAGTAAGAAACCCGATCATGTTCTCTGTCATCTCTAAGTTCAGTCACTCTTATGAGAATCTCGATGTAATCTTAGCGACATGTATACTATGTGACTCTAAACTAACTACAAGTTGGAGTTTTTATTCACTAATTTACACAAAAGTTGAAAATTTATGAAAAATTTACAATGCAAATACTTAACCACTCCCCCACACTTAAAATGTACATTGTCCTCAATGTAAATTGAATCGTCCAAAGAAAGTCAAGGTGGGAGAACTACATGAAAAGTGACAAAAAAAATCAGAAAAAGTAAAAACATGACAAGAAAATAAAATAAAAGAGAAGAGATACAAAACCTATGGGTTGCCTCCCATTTAGCGCTTGGTTTAAAGTCGTCAGCCCGACTATCTCCTTGTTTTCTACGACTCCTCCAGAGGGAGCACTTCCACAAGGTTAACTCCTTCCACGACATCCGAAGAGAAGTTTTCATAATATGGTTTCAACCGGTGCCCATTTACTTTAAGTTCATTTCCTGTAGCTAAACTACGAATTTCCACTGCACCATGAGAAAACACATTAGTCACAATAAAAGGTCCAATCCAACGTGACCTTAATTTACCCGGAAATAATTGCAAACGAGAATTAAACAAAACCACTTTCTACCCAATGCAAAATTGTTTCTTTGTAATTATATTATCATTAATTGCCTTCGTCTTTTCCTTATAAATTCGTGAGCTTTCAAATGCATCATTGCGAATCTCTTCTAACTCTTGAAGTTGTAAATTTCTTTGCCTTCCAGCACCATCCAACTCCATATTGCATTGCTTAATAGCACAAAACGCCTTATGCTCAATTTTCACGGGTAAGTGACAAGGTTTACCATAAACAAGCCTAAAGGGAGACATCCCAATAGGTGTCTTGTATGCGGTCCTATACGCCCACACAGCATCGTTGAGTCGCATACTCCAATCCTTCCTTGTTGGATTCACCGTCTTCTCTAGAATAGATTTCACCTCTCGGTTGGAAACCTCGGCTTGTCCATTTGTTTGTGGATGGTAAGGTGTTGCAATCCTATGCGACACATTGTACTTCCTTAACAAGTTTTGCAAGAACCCGTTTTTGAAGTGTGAACCTCCATCGCTAATTATAGCCCTTGGAATGCCAAACCTTGCAAATATATTAGCTTGCACAAAATATGAAACAACTTTAGAATCATTAGTTGGGGTGGCCTTAGCTTCCACCCATTTCGAGACATAATCCACAACAAGCAAGATATAATAATTCTCACTAGAATTGACAAAATGGCCCATAAAATCAATTCCCCATACATCAAAAACCTCAACAAATTGAATAATAGTTTGTGGCATTTGATTTCGAGCACCTAGATTGTATGTTCTTTGGCACCTATCACATGTGGTACAAAATGCATGTGCATCCTTAAACAAAGTTGGCCAAAAGAAACCACATTCTAGTACCTTGAGAGCGGTTCTCTTGCTCCCAAAGTGTCCTCCACAAGCATATGAGTGGCAAAAAGACAAGATAGAATTAAATTCAAATTCAGGAACACACCTTCGTATTACTTGGTCACTACAATGTTTCCATAAGTATGGATCATCCCATATGTATTGGTTTCCTAACTTCTTAAGTTTGTCCCTCTCAGCACGAGACAAGTTCTTTGGGATTTGTTTAAAAACTAAGTAATTAACAATATCAGCGTACCATGGTTCTCCAAAGGCAATTGAGAATAATTGCTCATCCGGGAAACTTTCACACAACGGGATAGTCTCCTTGTCCACAGCAAGACGGCTCAAGTGATCCGCAATGGTATTCTCAATTCCTTTCTTGTCTTTGATCTCAATATCAAACTCTTGCAAGAGTAATATCCATCGTATGAGCCTCGGTTTCGCCTCTTTCTTTGTAAGCAAGTACTTAAGTGCTGCATGATCAGAAAAGACAACAACTTTTGTACCAATTAGATAAGAGTGAAACTTTTCTAAAGCAAAAACAATGGCTAACAACTCTTTTTCAGTGGTTGTGTAGTTTTGTTGGGCCTCATTTAACGTTATAGAAACATAATAAATGGCATGAGGTATCTTCCCCACACGCTGCCCAAGCACCGCACCAACCGCATAATCACTAGCATCACACATAAGCTCAAAAGGCTTGCTCCAATCCGGTGGTTTAATGATAGGGGATGAAATCAAAAGTTCTTTCAAACGATTGAATGCCGCCATACACCTTTCATCAAAGTTAAAAACCACATCTTTTTGCAATAAGTTACAAAGTGGTGATGCTATCTTGGAAAAATCCTTGATGAATCTACGATAAAAACCCGCATGACCAAGAAAAGAGCGTATCTCCCTCACCGTAGTGGGAGGGGTTAAAGCACGAATAAGGTCTATCTTAGATTTATCGACTTCCAAGCCTTTAGAAGATATTATATGGCCTAAAACTATGCCATGAGTTACCATGAAATGGCACTTCTCCCAATTCAGCACAAGGTTTGTTTCAACACATCGTTCAAGGATTAGTGATAAATTGTTCAAGCAAAGGTCAAATGAATCACCAAAGACACTAAAATCGTCCATGAACACTTCGATTATGTTTTCAACATATTCTGAAAAGATACTTACCATACACCTTTGAAAGGTAGCTGGAGCATTGCATAAGCCAAAAGGCATCCTTCTATAAGCAAAAGTACCGAATGGACAAGTGAAAGTGGTTTTCTCTTGATCCTCCGGCGCTATCACAATATGATTGTAATCTGAATAGCCATCAAGGAAACAACAGTAAGAGTGTCCAGCTAAACGTTCAAGCATTTTATCAATAAATGGTAAAGGAAAGTGATCTTTTCTAGTAGTGGCATTCAATTTTCTATAATCAATACAAACCCTCCAACCGGTTTGCACACGAGTTGGGACAAGTTCGTTCTTATCATTCTCCACCACTGTCACACCTGATTTCTTTGGTACCACTTGTACCGGGCTTACCCACTTGCTATCGGATATGGGGTAGATAACACCCACGTCCAAAAGCTTGAGTATCTCCTTTTTCACAACTTCCATCATGGGAGGGTTCAAACGACGTTGCACTTCCCTTGTAGGCTTTGCATCGTCCTCCATACGGATCTTGTGCATACAAACGGCAGGGCTTATACCCTTGATATCGGCGATTGTCCATCCTATGGCCGTCTTGTATGTCCTTAGCACCCTTAGAAGTTTTTGCTCCTGTAATTCATTAAGCTCGTTAGAAACAATCACGGGTAAGTCTTCCTTGTCACCCAAGTACAAGTACTTTAAGTGACTTGGAAGAGGTTTCAATTCTAACTTTGGAGATTTAACAATAGAAGGCACAAGTTTTTCATCATTGCAAGGTAAAGAAGCATATGAAATATTCTTAATTGCTGATTTTTCCGGTAATGAGTCAAGAGAACCAATGGTTTCTTTAATCTCATCACTATACTCCAAACCATTATCAATGGGTGTAGTGAGCACGGTTTCCAAAGTATCAACACCATTCAACTCAAACATTTGTTTCGCCAATGTGTCCATCACATCAATGGAGAAACAAGAGTGGACATCACTAGGATATCTCTGATAGGTATTGTAAAACACCTAATTTTATATCTAGTATTTATGCTTTCTTTGCTATTTTCCTTGGGAATTGCATCTCTTATGTCTAGTTTTGAGTTATTAGGTGCAATGGAGTCATCTGAAGCAAAAGAAGAAGAAATATTGCCTAAAACGATCGCGCCCCCGATGAATGAGGATTCAACACCGACCGAGTCAGGTTTTCTTGTGAACCCTAATCGAGAATCAGAAGGTCATCCGGATTCCAGCGATTCAACTGGCAGTGTGTAAAGCACCCACACCAGGAGTTCCAGCTGAAGAAGAATCCTACCCTAGCTCAAGCACCTAAGGGAGGAAGCCGGTCTGTCAAGACCTGTGACCACTGTGTATGGAGGATTACCCACGGCGGAACCCCTCCAGGTAGACTTTATTTATCTTGTCTTCTTACGTTTGTATATGTCACCATCTCATGCCTACCACACAATAGTGTAACCATTATGTGCTAGGCAGGGGACTTAATGTTGATGGTGGATTTTCGTTTAAGGTTAAATTTGTAAAAAACCGAAAAAATCATGCGCTGACATCTTGTAAAAGATAAAGCCATTTATAAGTGTTGGATACTCCCTCACTTAATTCACCAAGAGTGGAGCATGTAGCAACAATCCCATTCTGTGAATACATGAAATTCCTCCAGGTTGGAGCATGTGGCAACAATCCCTTCCTGTGAATTTCATATTAGCCTTGTATTTCAAAGTACTCATTATCGGTGTGGCATGACGGTCGAGTGTTACTCTTCTGAGAATAACACGAACCTCCAAGCACTATAATGAACCATGTACGAAATACCCGTATAGGCTGATTCTCGGTGTGTTATACTAGCCCGAGCCCTCTCGGTGTGTTATACTAGCCCGATTGAGCCCCTCTCGGTGTGTTATACTAGCCGATTGAGCATCCGGACTGACCGTGATCAAGACGGATATGATCTCGATCGAAGTCATCCAACTCCATAAGCATGATTGGATGAACCCGGATCAATTCCATCATCCCCAAGCGGTATGGAATACCCACGGCCGACCTCGCATGGTCGGCCATTGGCCTTTGCTTTCCAAAAGACGTTCATACCAAGCATTATGGACGAAAAACCCTAAATAAGGGTTTGCGGCATATTACATGTGTCACAAAACAATCTCAACCATCCATCTTCGCAGGTATAGATGGAGGGTGTAGATGTAGATTCAAAGGGCCCAGAGCATGTCAACACGATCACCGTGGGCCCGCCTACACACTTGACCAATCGGTCAAGACCAACAATGTTTGGCCGTGACAAAATCATCACCCAAACAAGGAGTGGCGCATGACTTTTGAAAGCCAAAATTAGGGTTTCAAATCATCACGTGCGTCCATCTTCTCCGGCACGAATGGAGGGTCACAGATTAGATTAAGCAAGGGCCGGTCATACCAAAGATGACCACCGTGGGCTCATCTACCTCCTCATGCGATCGGCCAAGGCATCCCATGCCCGGCTAATCCAAAACGCCCGCCCAAACATGCGTGGTTACACTTCCCAAATTGCAACCGATCTCGACCGCTCAACTTCACATAGGATGATTTGAGTGGCTTAGATCACGTTTTCATGGGATAGTCGGTATAGGTGTGAACACCAAAGATACCGCCTACACACTTGGTATGATCGACCAAGACCGACCAAGATGGGTCGTCTTGAAACGCGTGCCCAAAATAGGGATCTCACGCCGGTTTCCAACTCCTTTGCAAAGAACGGATTTCTGCCGCAAACCGATCTCAACCACTCAACTTTACCGGTTAAATTGAGTGGCCTAGATCACGCCTCCATGGGACGATGAGGTGTAGGCGTGTACACCGGCATGTCGTCTACACACATGCCCGGTCGGTCCTCTCCAAATCCCTTTCCATGCTTGGTTTCGACCAAGCTGAAGAGTGATGCTTGCACACCTCTTCAAAAACCCTAATATTCATTAACGGTCGCAGATGAGTGTCTCAAAGATCATCTCATCCGTCCAACTTCACCAGCTTGGTTATACAACCCTGGTCAGGAGTTATTTGGTCAGTGAGGAGTCATTACCCATCACTTTACCACACTATAATGCAATACCTGCATAAAATACACACGATACTTCACAAGTATCGACTTCCTGAATAACACAGTTATTCAATTCAAGATTACATGCTATCTTTCGTGGATCCACGATCCACACATTCCAAACATCAATCATGTCACAAAATGGGGGATACATACTGGGGTATTGGTCTGGCGGTTTACAGCGTGCAACGTGCAACGCGCCATCACAAGAACGTGTCAGGAAGTCATGGACGGTTAGAGATGAACAGGAGAAGTGGGCAAGACCGGTCGACGCACAACTCCACAACTCCATCACTCCACTTCCTCCACTTCCCACGAGAGACGTGAATGAGGCTCAATGACTTGTATAAATAGGTTCTCCGCCCTATTTCAAACAACAACACAAGTCCAGACGAGACAGAAAACCAAGTGTTAATACAAAAATCGTATTAAAACACCCAGAGCCTGCTTGCATCAACCGCAAGCCTGCTCACTTTTTTGTTACAAGTCATAAGCAAGCCAACACCTTCACAATCTCAACACCTTCTTCGCTTCCCTCCCTAAGATCAACCCCATCTCCTTCACTTTGTGACCGAAACAAGTCTGGAACGGCCATTTCTTGGTTTAGGCCGAACTTGCACAGATTGATCTCTCGAATCTACAAGCACTCACCGCGCAGTGCATTTGTTTAAGGTTTAAATTCATTCCTCATCCACACCCCAAATTACCAAATTCTGCAGGAGTAGTTTTCACCCATAAACACCTGTATAATATCCATTAGAGCATTCAGCATAGTATCTCTGTTCTGTTTTATTCTGTCCTATTCAGATCTTTCAATTGGATATAGCTCAGTTTTTCAATAATTCATTATTACACTTCACAACACTTTCCCTACAATCTAATTGTTAACTATCTGTAATCAACGATTACTCTCCGTGTTTCCGTGTTTTACATGAGCAACTCTGGGAACTGATAACTTATTTTTAGTAACCAGGTACCTGTGATAGCGCTGCACTGTGAAAGAAGGAAAAGAAGGAAAAGGTGCATAACAACCTATTTAATGTGCCTAAACCCGGTTTATACCAGCGGTATTTCTCTTGAATCTTGAATATAAATGTAGTTACTGTCATAGCCAAATATCATACTTGCTTGATTCTGAACTAGATGCTTTAGTGAGCAATATCAAACCCTTGCAAAGCATTGTTAGGCATGAACCTGTCATATCTAATTAACTTATTTACTAGCTGAAATTTGTGCTTCATTGTGCATCTCTTGACCACTTGTATCTGTCATATATCAGTGTTCCTGTTTCATTTCCATAAGCATTGCTTATATGGTTTGTTCAACTGCTGAGTGTTGTAACATGTTTGATGTGTGCTAGGCAATAATTGTGTCTTTTAGAGACCAAAATAATCACTTAGTCAGAATTAATCAAGTGGATATAATCGACATACCCATTTCTGTGGCAGATAGACCTGACCAGACTGAACCAAGGGGGAAGAATTGAATCAAACCCGTAGTATCAAGGAGTACATGTACCCAACAAGGTCAAGCCAGCCCTCGTGCATTATTCTACCAGCTGATGCTGGTCAATTTGAACTAAAAGCAAGCACGATTCATATGTTGCATGTGTTTAGAGGGGTTGATGCTGAAAACCCTTACCACCATGTAAGAGAATTTGAGGACATCTATGGGACTCTGCGTTTTAACCAAATGCCGGAAGAGTCCCTCAAATTGAGGTTATTTCCTTTCTCTCTGAAAGAAAAAGCCAAGTCTTGGCTGTATGCCCTACAACCACAGTCCATTAGTTCAAAAAAAATCTTCACAAACCATAAGACTGCGACAATTCGTTAAAGTCTGAATAGCTTTGTGCAATTAGAAGGTGAGACCTTGGCTAAATACCTGGAGAGATTTAATGAATTATTGCTCCAATGTCCTCACTATGGTTTTCAAAAATGGAGACTTGTGCAAATTTTGTATGAAGGTTTAGATGTCATTACCCGAACCAAAGTTGAGTTAATGTGGAATGGTGCATTTATTGATAAAAGTGCTAATGAGACTTGGACTTTCTTGATTGAAGTCGCTGAAAAAACTCAGCAGTTGGAGTCCATCCGTGAACCTAAAAAGACTTCCCCTGTAGCTAATGTCCATAGAATTGAGTCTGACTTTGAAGGAAATACAAAGATTGCATCCTCTAGGAGAGTAGAAGCGCTAGAGCTGCAGAAGAATGTGAAAACTACTTCCCCTACTCTCTGTGACCAAATTAAAACAACCATTTTTACTGCTTGTCACAGTTCAGACCACCTAGTGGATAGTTATCCAGACCTACATGCATTTCAAGAATCTAAACTTGAGCAGGCTAATGCTTTGTATCACAAGCAAGAGAACAACCCTTATTCTCAGACCTACAACTCGGGATAGAGGAATCACCCTAATTTATCATGGTCTAAATGGCCCGTACAAGAGGGTACAACGAGTAATAACCAGAGATACTCATATCCTAGAAACCCCCAAGTGCAACCACATTCTTAGTACCATGTAGAGAAAAATCCTAGTTTTGAAGACCGGTGTCGAGTCTGTTGATCCAAAATCTTTACAACTTCAAAAGACCACATGAGACCAACGTTTCACAAGTCTAGAACTTAAAATGGGTCAAATCGTGATGCACTAAATGAGAGAGAAAAGGGTAAACTCCTGAAGACTCGCCTCTTCTCGCGCTCACCCTCCAGGAAACATTTGAATGCATCTTGCCGACTCCGAAATGGCCCAAAGTTTTACAAGAGGGCTACATCTCAAGCTGAAGTTTACTCGAGGAGTGAAATATCCAAGTCTAGAAAACCCTTTTTGAAATTGATGGGTCAAGAGTAGAAGCGCTAGAGCTGCTTAGGAGGGAAGAAGAATGTGTTGAGATTGAGAAGAATGTGAAAACTACTTCCCCTACTCTCTGTGACCAAATTAAAACAACCATTTTTACTGCTTGTCACAGTTCAGACCACCTAGTGGATAGTTATCCAGACCTACATGCATTTCAAGAATCTAAACTTGAGCAGGCTAATGCTTTGTATCACAAGCAAGAGAACAACCCTTATTCTCAGACCTACAACTCGGGATAGAGGAATCACCCTAATTTATCATGGTCTAAATGGCCCGTACAAGAGGGTACAACGAGTAATAACCAGAGATACTCATATCCTAGAAACCCCCAAGTGCAACCACATTCTTAGTACCATGTAGAGAAAAATCCTAGTTTTGAAGACAGTGTCGGTCTGTTGATCCAAAATCTTTTACAACTTCAAAAGACCACAGACCAACGTTTCACAAGTCTAGAACTTAAAATGGGTCAAATCTGTGATGCACTAAATGAGAGAGAAAAGGGTAAACTCCCTAGTCAACCTCAACAAATTCAGAAAAGTGCATTTCAGGAAAGTACCTCAACTTGTAATGAGACCTCACGTGATCATGTGAATGTTGTCACTACTCTTCGTAGTGGTAAAGTTGTTGAGAACAATGTAGGTATGCCACGGTCAAATGAGTCTAAATCAGACTGAAAATTGCACACAACACCACAGAAAACATCTAGTGTAGAAAAAGAATCTGAACATGATAGTGACTCTAAGAATTCTACTGATGTTAATATCCCTGCACCATCTAATGTGCCTGTTGCCCCATTTCCCCAAAGGTTGGTGCATTAGAAGAAAGGTACCCAATACAATGAGATGTTGGAAATATTTAAACGAGTCAATATAATATTCCTTTTCTTGAAGCAATCAGGCAGATACCCACCTATGCTAAATTTTTGAAAGATCTGTACACACAAAAGCGAAAGCATCATGTACATAAGCGTGCCTTTCTCACTGAGCATGTGAGTTCAATTATTCAAAAAAAGACCACACCTAAGTTTAAAGACCCAGGTAGTCCAACTATCTCCTGCACTATAGGCGATCATACGATCGAAAAGGCTTTATTGGACTTAGGTTCTAGTGTGAAATTACTGTCATATTCTGTATATGTGAAGTTAGGTCTTGGGGAGTTGAAACCCACCCCTGTTACGCTACAATTAGCCGACAGATATATAAAAATCCCTCGTGGTATTGTTGAAGTTAGGTCTTGGGGAGTACACTCTTTGCTTGAATCTATACCACTCATTGATATTGTTAAATGGTAGATTGCAGTGGAACCACTTCCACCATCTGTTTCCAAATCTGCCCCATCTCTTGTCGAACTGCCTAAGCTTGATTTGAAACCATTGCCTGACACTTTGAAATATGCTTTCTTAGGTTCTTCAGAAACCTTTCCTGTGATTATTGCGTCATGTTTAGACACGAAATAGGAAAGTAAACTTTTAGAAGTGCCTAAAGAACATAAAGAGGCCTTAGGTTGGACCATCTCAGATATTAAAGGTATAAGTCCCACAATTTGCATGCATCATATAAATCTTGAATTAAATACTAAACCATCTAGGGAAATGCAAAGGAGACTTAACCCCAATATGAGAGATGTTGTTAAAGGTGAGATTCTGAAATTGCTTGATGCGGGTATCATATACCCAATTCCAGATAGCCAATTGGTAAGTCCCATCCAAGTTGTACCCAAAAAGTCTAGAATTATTGTAGTTCAAAATGAAATGAATGAACTAGTCCCCACTCGTGTAACCACAGGGTGGCGAGTCTGTATCGACTATAGGAAGTTGAACACAGTAACAAGGAAAGCCCGCTTCCCCCTTCCCTTCATTGACCAAATGCTAGAAAGGTTGGCGAGGCATAGTTACTATTTTTTCTTAGATGGCTATTCGGGTTATAACCAAATTCATATAGCACTCGAAGACCAACCAAAGACCATATTTACCTGTCCTTATGGTACACTTCCTTATCGTCGCATGCCCTTTGGGTTGTGTAATGCACCCGCTACTTTTCAACGTTGCATGATAAGGATTTTTTCCGACATGGTAGATAAATTTCTTGAAATTTTCATGGATGATTTTTCTATCTTTGGGTCTTCTTTTGATGAATGTTTGCATCATCTTACTCTTGTACTGATTCGATGTAGAGAAAAGAATTTGGTTTTGAATTGGAAAAAATGCCATTTCATGTGTTAGAGCACTACTCGGTCGAACTCGCAAGTGTTGCTATCTCAAGCTTGTTTGTCTAGTTTAGTTGCCAAAACTATAAGTCTTAATTTATAGTCAACTTATAGCTAAGTCTCGGATTAGGATAGAAAGTGTAGTTGAGCATTAGACTTCACGACGTTCATCGATTGAAGACGAAGAACTACTAAGGGGTGCTTGTGGAACTTCATCAACAAAAGGTATGTGGAGACTTGAACTCATCTATCACTCAAAAGTCTATCTACCCTATCTCCTATTTGAGACAAAAGTCGTATAGCTATATAGACTTCAATTATAAACATTTGATATTTCGAGCTGAGTTTAACTCGCTTACATATTTCTCGAAATATGTGTTGGTAAGCTTTCGCTTTAACCAAGTTCATTTTGTATTCTTGACGAAAGTCAAAAGATGATCATGTGAAAATAGGCTGGTAACATCTTACATGATTTGTGTGAGACAGTCATTTGATGTAAACTTGGAATGTTTCATATTGATCATTCGATCACTCGAAAATTGCCTTGAAGCTAATAGTTTGTGTGAGACAGCTAAACCTGTCTTCTAAGAATGTTTTAATGGTTTAAATGAGAGTTTAGAACAATTGTATTTAAGCATAGTATGTACTTGCATATATGTAATCCATGTCCGGGAACCATGGTATGCATACCCGTATGCGTAATTGTTGGTTTTGTGAAAGTCCGGGAACCTGGTATGCAAACCGGTACACGTACTAGTACTGGTTTCTGCAGAGTTTGGAGGGTATGTGTACCAGTTTGCGTACTGGCGAAACCCAAACTTAGTCCAACCATTTATGTACGCATACCCGTATGCATACCTAAGTGGATGATGTTCTAAAATCGGTTTTTTCATGAACTATTACATTTATATATTAAGAAATGCAATCTTTTGCAAACCGTGGCTATAATGTTCATGACTTGATTCGAGTGAATCAAAATTTATTTTGCTTCAATTGTATCTTGTATACTTCTATGAGAATATAAACAATTGAACAACTCTAGAACTAGTTTAATTTGAGTCATTTGAACTAGTTATGGTTAAGATGAATATGGTTGATATGAAAGTGTTCATATGGCTAACTTCGGTTAACTATTGTTGAGCCAATAAGGTGTACATGTTTAGGTATGGTTACTCATATCTAAATGAAGGTACATTTCATTTGTGTGTAACAAGCTAAGTTCGATCTAACGGTTGAAAGATATTACCTTGAGTTTAATCAGGTTTTCATCTAACGATGAATATTGAATGCTTTGTTACCAAGGTAACATTGATTGCAAACCCCGATTCGAAGACTATATAAAGGAAAACTCTAGCAACTGGAAAACCTAATCCCTACACCTTATGTGTGATACTAGTTGCGACTAGAGTCGATTCTCCTTTAACCTTAGGTTTTTCACGGAACCCTGTAGGTTAACGACTTGAAGACTTCATTGGGATTGTGAAGCTAGATCCAACTATTTTCTCTGTAGTTGTGTGATCTGATCTTGATTTTTTCTATCGTGATTGAGTACTATCTTCTCTAAGATTGTCTCGAGATTTAATCTCCGATAGGCAAGATAAAAAAGTGTTAGAGCACTGCTCGGTCGAACTCGCATGCGTTGCTATCTCAAGCATGTTTGTCAATGTTAGTGATCAAAACTAATCTGAGAATTTTGCACACTATATCTTTTTCAGAAATAGTCTTTTTAAGGGAGAAAGAAGCATTAATTATCTCAGAGAGTTTAAGATGAAACTCTTCAAAAGTGTCGCTGTCATCCATTCGAAGGTTTTCCCAATCGGACGTAAGAGTTTGAAGTCTAGCTACTTTGCTTCCAGTGTATTTCTTAATATTGGGACAGTCTTTAGCAATATGACCAAACCCTTTACACTTAAAGCATAGTGGCTGATATTCATCATCTTCTTCATGATCCTTTTTGACAGGAACTCGATCATGTGGACGAGAAGATCGATGAGTATCCTTTATGAATCTCTTATTCCGTTTCTTTAAGAGATCTCGAAACTGTCTAGTAATCAATGATAATGATTGTTCAATTTCATCATCAGAATTTTTTGCAATCAGTTCATCTGAATCATCCATCTGTCTATTCCTCTCCATTGGAGCTTTCTGAACTTTTACAGCTTTAAAAGCGATTCCTTTTGTTTGAATAGACTGTGATTCATGATCAAAGATCTTTAACTTTCCAACAAGTGTGCTTCGTGAGAGAGTTGAAAGATCATTTTCTTCTATGATTGCATGCTTCTTAGAATCGTATCTAGATGGCAACGATCTGAGAATTTTGCACACTATATATTTTTCAGAAATAGTCTTTCTAAGGTAGAAAGAAGCATTAATTATCTCAGAGAGTTTAAGATGAAACTCTTCAAAAGTGTCGTTGTCATCCATTCGAAGGTTTTCCCAATCGGACGTAAGAGTTTGAAGTCTAGCCACTTTCTCTGAAGTGTTTCCTTCGAATACGATCTGAAGATTATCCCAAGCTTCTTTCGAAGTTTGACATGTTGATACATGATGTTGTAGATCACGACTTACAGCATGTATTATAGCATTCAAACCATCTGAATTCTGCTTTGCAAGAGCCTTTTCTACGTTTGAAAAATCTACTAAGCGTTTAAACTCAGTTTCCGAATTTTCTATCTTTGGACGAATATAACCATCGACGACTAATAGCCATGTATTAAAGTCTCGTGATTGAAGAAAAGATCTCATAGAAGATTTCCATCATAGAGAGTTTGTTCCGTCAAATCTTGGCGGTACGTTAATTGAAGTCGATTCATGAGAACTCGAGTTCGTTCTTATAGGTTGGATCAAACACGGAAAACTTTTCGTGTTTGCCTGCTCTGATACCAATTGAAAAGACGACGGTACCCAAATATACCTCAATCTTAAACTTTTGATCGCAACCTATACAAGACCCACTGTGTATAAACCTCTTAGAGCAACAATAACTCAAGGAATATTTCAACACAATGTCCACTTGAAATAGGGTTAGTCCGGACTAGCCTAACACGTAAATAATTATATCAGACAAATTGAGAAATCCAATACACTTTGTGTGATCGTCTATGGATATGGATCGAGACAATACAACAACAAAGTGTTCACTTGATAAAGGTACGGTAATGACCGAAACCAATAGGATTTGATATCAAGTGCCTTGTTAACGTACAAAGTGCAATTTACTTTAATTATAATAAAAAAATTATAATACGAAAATATAAAGTAAATGGCACAGCAAAATTTGTTAACGAGGAAACCGCAAATGCAGAAAAACCCCGGGACCTTGTCCAAAATTGAATACTCTCAGGATTAAGCCGCTATACAAAATCAAACCAACTTCGTATAGTTGAGACCAAGCAACTAAACCTATAGTTCACCTAGTTCCGTCTGTATTCCCACGCCTCCAACTTGTAATAAGTCACGTACTTGGAACAATTCCTTTGGTTCGTATTCCAAACAGTAAAGGAACAACAAATCTGTTTGGTAACAACTGTTTTCAACCAAGTGATGTGAGTTCGACAAAAGGCTCTTCCGTTTATCCCAATAAATGATGCGTGTCGTAACCACAACAAATTAATCAAGATATTTCCCACTAATTAACTGGTAATATAGCGGTAGTAAGAGATCATTCCCACAGAGAGCTGTGTAATTGATAGGATATTTATATTAGCGAAATCAAAGTAAAAAAGGGGGGTTATAAGAATAAAGAAAATAAAAGAAATATGATCGAGGAATCCTTCGCCGTTACCAAGTGATATCTGGATTAGTATACTTATTTATCCTTGTTAGAACCATTCATCACCAACCGTAGGAAAGTAGCTAGCTTAATGCTATCCCCAAAACTCCTTTTACCACGGATACGGAAGATCTCCAATATCAGATTCTATTCAACGAACCACCAAGTAGTAGCTCACTCAAGGTGTAATCTAATCGTACGCTTTAGGCTTTGTGAATTAAGTTGATCCCAGTAGTTGAACTCTTAGCTCAAGGTCCACTTGATGATGTTATCTTCACTCTCAATTTCTCCATAAAATCCCTCTACAAGGTCTCGCGATTTCTACTTGTGTATGAATTATTCGACGATTACTTATCTCCTAACTCAATACTAGCAGTAGAATGATCAAAAGATTAATCTAGCGTGCACTCTAAATAATCTAATTAATCAATCATAAACCCTAAAAATAGTGAAAACAAACGATGATGCGATTAAAACTCCGAACAGATTTATAATAATAAAGCTTCACGCTAGAACATTGAATTAATCCTTAATCAATCAAAGGTTTAACTGCTCATAATTACAAGAAGAACGAGTTCCCCCTAAAGGGGTAAACCCTAGGTTTTGATGTAGAGAAGATGTAATATGGGAGGTAGAATTATGTCTCCCAAGGTATGGAATATTCTTCTTAAGGCTCTGGATGTCTTCTTATATAGAACTCTCAAAGTTAGGCTGTATAATCCTTCCAGGACCGTGTTTCCTTGAATTGCAAGTCAATTTCGCGTCCAAATATGTCAATGAAGTTGCTAGGTTCGGCTCATAATTTTCCGACCTTTCCCAGACGAACCTGACAAGTGAAAATTACTCCAGGCGAGTGTTAGGTTCGTCTCACTTGATTAGATTGGTTTTGAGCCGAACATCCTCCTGTATACTCTTCGAAAATATTGATTTTTAAGCTCCAGGTTCGACTGACTCGAGCTGATGAAGTTATCAGCCGAACCTCTCTCTGTAACTTCAACTTTCAATCTTGTTTTGCCTATAACTTCTTCGCCCGAACTCAGAATGGCCTCAATCTTTTTGCGTTCTTTTTGTATTCTCGTTCTCTTCAAGATGGTATTAAGAATTCATAGATTAGAATGAGTTGAATTTGGACTTTGGCCTTCCTTCATTGATAGACTCCACTTCCTTGTTCATTTAAGCACTTTATAGCTCCTTTTTGGATGATTCACCTGATATGACACATAAACTAGAAAATAATCATAATAACAAGTAATATGCAAGAATTATAGCTAAAACAAGTATGGAATTGACATTCTAAACATGTAAATTAAGCACTTATCAAATTCCCCCACACTTAGCTTTTGCTAGTCCTCGAGCAAACTACCTAAAATACAACAACTCCATGTCGTCGAGGATACGGATGCACTTATCCAATGCAACATGCCTTTAAACCCCTAGGTGTCCCTAGTGGACGAGTTATAGTCTCGTGAGGGCTTACAAGAGATATACCCACAAAACCTACTCCAACTTCAAAGCTTCCAGCTTCCCAAGCATCCAAAGAGCTATGAGGACATATAGTTTCTGCATGCTAGTAATAAGAAGTTAGAAATACCAAAGAACATATTCTCATTCTTAAATATTTGGTGAGAAGTAACCACACCATAATGAGAGAACGCGTGTTTGAGAGCGATCAATAAGCATTTCGCCTCGACTTCTGCCTCACTTAAAAGGATTTTATGATAATTGCACTCAATAAGACGGCTGTTTTATGTGTCTCACATGTGTGCAGGTAGGAATGAAGAGAGAAATCTTACACACGTTGAACGGTGGGAAGGAAACCTTCCGAATTATTTCTGGAGACCCCACAAGATCGTGGGAAATAAAAGACTTTTTTCTGATGATCTCTAGGAAAGGAAATCAACCATTATTGCGAGGATGAGAGTACTTACCACCTTCACATCAGTGTAGTCAAAATCGCTCTCCAAGGCCGATTACTCACCGAGTAATCGCTACAAGCTCTATGACCGAGGGCGATTTCCGATTCCAGGGCCTCTTCGATTTTTAGCAATTAAGGCGGCCGATTTGGACTGATATTTTAGCAAAACGAGTTAACGATTTTTCTGAGTTAGCCTTGCATGCACTTAAATCAGAAAATAAAATATTCATAACCCTTAGATGAGAGTTATAAAATAGAAAAAACTCTAAATACATGATAAATACGTTCAATATAACAATATTACACACTTAATTACATCATAATGTTAAAATTTTAATTTTAATTAGGTACAAATCATGACTTATGAGCAGCAATATATAAATTATTAATAAATAGATTCCGAGTATTAGACCGAGTTTTGGCGATTTCCAAGTCCGAACTTATTGCTCCTCGCTCCAAGCTCCCCAACCGAGTAGCACCGAGGAACGATTTCGATTACTTTGCTTCACATCCGATCGCAATGACGATAGCACCACTCTCACAGCATCCAGTAGAAACGTAGTCTTCAGCTCGTCTTCTTCATCTTCTTCTTCGTCTTCGGTCTTCAACTGTTGATGATAAAATCTTGAACTTCATAGAACTCTAACAATTTATAACTATTTTCCTTAATTTCCTTGTTGCTTGAAACTTATTTATATATTTTTCTTCCCCATGGCTTATTAAATAAAAACAAAATAACTAATTTTTCTCGTCTTCTTTTTTTTTTTTTTTTTTCATTACAAGAAAAATAATACAAAAATAACAATGAAAATGGCCATGGTGAAGTACTTTACCAATTGATTCTTCACAACTTGTATTGTCTCGTATCATAAACTTCAATAACTCCCATCTTTTGATTTTCTTCGCTCTTGTACTTAGCCTTCCACTTTGATATAGATTTACGCTCCTTATGTGTAAGTCTTCAACATGTATATAAAAATCTGCTCATTGTATGATGCTTTACTTGGATATTTTTTTTTTTGCTTTTCCTTGAATTGTTGCTTGTAAACCTCAGATGTCTTCAACTTTCCTTGTAGATTTTGATGTCACTCCCTTGTTGATGATGATGGTGTTTCTATGGACCTGTTGTTGGCGAGAGAGAATGGCGCTAACTGCAAATCAAACTACAAGAAGGTGGCTTTCATCTATAGACGTCACCCTCATGATTGAAAAAAATTAGCACTCAAGAGATCAAAGAGTAGTGCTTCTATTGGTGGGAGGTTGGGTATCTCACCATTTTACCCGGAATTAACGTACGGTGACACACACTCAAAAGAAAGCTCTTTAGTCATATACAAAGAAAATTTGGTATGGTGCCTCAATTGATATGAAAATAGGTAGTCTCCACTAATGATTGATCAGCAACTCTAATAATGCATTTCTCCCTGCTCCTAATTTGCATCACCGGCATGATTAAATCCATCATTTAACACTCTAACAAGTAAGAAATACGAACATAGTTCCCTAACACTTCCAAGTTGTTGGAAATATATGTTTTAAAACACAATTTATTTCCATTTATTATTTTAGTTAAATCTGTTTTTAATAGTCTTAATGATCTTCATAAAAGCAATTTATTATTTGTGATAAATTCATTGACCGTTTTATGTTACAAGAGTAAATGGTTTTTATTAAACCATATAAATGTTTTCAATAAATTTTTTGAAACTCTTAAGCATAAAATCAGATTTTTGGTTGGAAAACATCAAGAGAATTTTAATGTGATGTTTTTGGAGTTTTAAAGAAAAATAACAATTTTTTGAGAGAAAGAAAACTAGTGTGTGATCATCACTTGTTTTTCTAGAAATTTGATTCTGAGCAAGAATAGAAGTGTACAAGTATCACATGCTCTCAAAGTGCAAGAGTGATTGTGAGAGAGATTTTACTCGGCTGTTTTATCCTGGGGACGACGCGACATGGAAGAACTGTTTGCACAATTTTGGGCAGAGCCGCGAAACGTCTTAAAGAGAGCGACCTGGTCGTGACTCATCCATAACAATTTTTATTTATTTGTTTGGTTTATGGTTGTTTTGCAGGCGGATTTCGGCAATTGTTCCAACAAGTTTAAGACGTTTTATTCTGTCTTAGTGATCAAAAGAAAAACGATTGCTGAAACACGATAAGTATCATTATTTTATTTGCATGTATTAAATTATTGATGGTTCAATTTTTATTAGCAATTTAACATGATGCTTAGAATTTTTAGGTTACTTGGTAACTAAAATTAAACTTTGATGCCTGATCATAATAGACCGTAGTTGAAACACGTTATAGAGTTTTCTGCTAATTTCTTAAACGGAAATGAATTTGGTCCTGAAATTTTTACCGTATATATAAGACATTATGAGGATCTTCCAGGTAAAATTTCATAATATTTGGATCCCGAAAAGTATTTTTAAATATTTTACAAACCTGCATAACGTTGCTGAAAATTTCTGACGAGTAGAAATTTAGTTCTCATTATTTTTGGTTTTCTGATCTCTGTGTTGTTATTTTGGATTCATGTGCAACATGAAACTTTTAAATCATAAACTTATCTTCGAAACCCATTTCAAAATTTTTTTGTTTGGATTTTTGGTTTGAGAGATGTTGAGATTTTAAAATGGATGTGTATGTATGTCCATATGAGTCGTAAAACTTGTGTGAGCATAGAGATTAGAGATGCAAGAAATTGCTTTAAAATCATGTTTTGATTATACTGATTCATATTCTTGTTCTAGTAATGAAAATATAAGATCATTATTGGAAATCAAACTAGTGCGCGACAAATGTTTGATAAAATGCTTAGTAGAAAGTTATAATCTATGACGTTATAACTATAAAACTTTACTTTGTTTGATACTTGAGTTCTAATTTTTATTTGATTTTTAAGTACTTACCTTGTAGTTGCAGGAAATCCCACACTACACCCCTCACAAGAATCCACACAATCAAATCATTTTAAGATGAACAATTATAAGTTTTACTGATTAAATTCCAGAAATGTTACAAGATGAAAGGGAGATAAACCAAAGAATTACAATCACTCTAAACTTTCTCTCTCTTAATGACTTGCTCAACACTACTAAAAAGATCCCTCCCTTCGTAAGCCTATTCGGCTCTTTATATAGGACATTACATAGTGGATGACAGCTAAGTTGTCCTTTATTTTCGGGTATGTCTTGCGAAGTATCGCAAATGTACAAATGTCAAATCTCAGAATTACAGCTCGATCTCGCTACATCTTCACATCTTTCTCGTGTTTTGGCTGTCGTCATCCGCTACGTCGTTTTTACTTCCATCCCGCGATGTCTTCGCAGTGTGTCGTTTATGGACTTCGCGGGAATCTTGGTGTTGCGTTATTATGATCCTACATCTTGCCTCTTCTCATGTCTTCTCTGCGAAGAAGATAACGACATGAGAACTAGTATTTTCAAAATGCCGCAGCTGTTCACTTTTTCATATTTTTCTGTATTTGCATGATTCCATACTAACGCAGAATTTATTACACGTGTCTCTTCTTCCACCCATTTCTTGACACGTCTCTTTCAACCGTTATTTCTCAACCGTTCACGTCCCTTCTCGCATTAAATGTGTTTATCTTCTCGAGAATTCTTCTCTATATATAGTTTTCTCACCCTCCTCTTCTTCTTTTTTACTTTCTCTCTGCAATTTTTCTTCAACTCTCCTCCATAATTTCCGTTTCTGCTACTGTAAATCTTCTTCTTCTTCTTTCTTTCGATCTTCAGTTCTTCACTCATTCCCATACTGAAAATGGCTCCAACCGGTCGCAAATACGAAGCTTCTTTTGAAGAAATTCAAAAAGATCTTCAAGGAAAAGGTTTTACTTTAACCACCATTCCGGTCGGGAATCTAAATCCATTCTTTCGCCAAGTTGTTCTTTGATCATCATTGTGATGATCATGAAATCATAATTTCGCTTGGTCAAATTCTGCCGGCCTTCCCATTCCTCTTTATAACCCTAACCTTCCGTTATTCTATGGCTTTTCGCGAGCTGTCTATCAATTAAGCAGGGATTGCATCCGTTTAATACTTGAATTCGCCAATCCTGGCGCTGGTAAGGGGTCTCTTTACCCAACAGAAGTTAGGGACCCACAATTTAAGGAACTGGCGATACTCGCTGAAAGATACACATTTGAGAGTTTCTACGATAATTATGAATTCATTCCTATGAGGAGAGATAATACTCGCTGGGGTGTTCGTCTGAAAAGAAAGGATGATGTTGCTAACGATAAGCTCATTATGCAAGACATTGACTGGCATTCTGGTAAAAATAACGTCCCACATCACTCTAAAGACGATAGATGGTGTATTTTTCCATTGGTGTTAAAGGGGCCTTATATCTCAGGATCGAATGTACTTCCTGCGAACTTCGCTACTTATCGACCTTGGGTATTCAATTGGCCCGAGAAGAATAAAGAGGTATGTCTTCCAACTTCGCGTACTTTGTAATCTTTCATTGGTTGCTTATTCCCTTATCCTTTGATTCTCGTGAAATTTTTTAGATTGAAAAGTTAAGATTGAGCTACAATCGGACCGGGAAGGTTAGCACTTTAGCTGCTCTTCGCTCCGTCATGGATGAAGTAAAAAACACTTATATATATATTTTTTTTAACAATATTGTTGCCTCTATTTCTTATCTTCATTTGTGTGCGAAGGTTGGTGTTGAAGTTGTTGGAGAAGAAGAAAACCACGAGGTGCGAAAGCCAAAGGTAGAGGTAAAAATCCTCTTCGCAAGGAGAAGTCATTTGCTCGCCTCTCGAAGAAGCGAAAACTTCACCTCCCCTCTCCTTCGAATCTTGATCGGTGAAAATTGGTGATGAGGAATATGATGATGTGGATATCCCTTCTTCAAATTCTCCGACTTTATCTTCTATGGCTTTGTTTGTCTAGCATCTTTTTCCGATTACATGCAAGGGATGAGTGACGATCGCCTTTCTAATACATGCAAGGCTCTCGCGAGTATTTGCGATTCACCTTTGCTTGAGAGTGATAGTTCTCTTCATGGGGTCTCCAGATCAGTGACTCCATGCTTCTTAAATTCTCTTAGTGTCTTGGTAGTTTTCATTTTTTTTTTTTTTTTTTTTTTAATTCTTAAATTAAATCATACCTTTTTAATTTCTTTTGTTTTCTTTTGTAGTCCGGGAGAGCTTCCTTTGTTGTTGCCTCAGATCTTGAGAAGAGGTGCAGTTTTCTCGAAAAGAAGAATCTTCAGTTTCGCAAGAAAAATGAAGAATTGGGAGTTGAAGCTACTGCTCTTCGCAAGAGAAATAAAGAATTAGAAACTGAAGCTGCCATTCTTCATGAGAAAAACAAGCAATTAGAAGCTGACTCTGTCACTCAGAAGAATAAGATTTCTAGCCTTGAAAGCTCCAACCAACAGCTTTATGGTATGAAACTTTTCCCTTTTCCTTTGTTTTGTTCTCTTGTTATCTTCCCTCATCTGACTTATCATTTTCGCAGACGTTTATAACCTTTCTGAGGAAGCCATTCTTCTTCATTCATTTCCTGAACCTATGGATGATGATGCTCTTCTTGCTCATCTCAACGATTCTTTGGATAGTTTTTCAAATAACAAAATTAAATCTCTTCCTCTAAATGAACTTCAATCCAGATTTCGCCTCTTAGAACTTGATCATAGATCTAGCTTAAGCTTAGCCAACCAACTTAAACGTTTGTATCTTAGTTCTAAAGAGAAAATTAGTATTTTAAGGAAGAAAATTAGTAATCTCATAGATGATAAAGATCGCATTGCTAGACAAGGTGCTCAAGCATTAGCGAAATTCCAAAAGACTCTTCTTGAAGTTCAAATTGAACGGGATGAATCCATCCGTCAAAATGCTATTCTTAGCGAAAGAGAGAATCAAATTCGTTTCCTTCTTCTCATAAACAATGATGATGAATTTGCTTGGGCTGCAAAGGTTCTAGATGATGCCAGAAATAATTTAGGTGTTAACATTAGTCTTCAAGCTGAGCATACGGCCTTGGTTAGAGATATGGTTTCTGACAGAGAAGGTTGTTAATTATTCTTCTTTATTTAATTGCTTGCATAAAATTGTCATCAAGTTGCTGATTCAATGTTATATGTTCGCAGAAGCTGAAGCAAGGTTCCGAAAAAGAATTGAAGAACTTGAATCTGAGAAAGAGAAACTTGCCAAAAATCTTTCTTCTCGGGATGATAAATATTTTAGGCCGAAGAACCAACTAAAAATCACTGTCGCGAATTTTAAGAATGATGCTATTTTTTTTCGCAATCAAACTATTGAGATGATCTGCGATGACAATAACATCCCTCAATCTAAATACCCTTGCCTTCTTGATGAAGTTCCCCAAAATATGCCTCCTCTGGATATTTCTGATAGCGATGCTAGTGAAGAAGAAGAGGAATCTACTGAAGATGAAGAAGTTGAAGGATCTGATAAAGATAACGAAGGGGAAGGATCCAATGAGAAATAATTTTATTTTCCTTTTTCTTCCTTTGTAATATTTGTACAATCATTTTTTCAATCTCCCATCTTCGGGTGTATTCTTTTGGTGCGAATTTCTTGAGTCTTTGAATATAATTTCTATCTTTCTTATTTCTTCCTGCACATAAAGAGCAATTCTTTTTTTCTTTTTGCAATATGGTCAATCAATATATGCGCAAATCTGTCATATGAAAATTAATAACACGTTCTTATTCATTCCCATACTTGCCTCTATTATTTGTTTTCGAATGGAAGATTAAGCATAGTTTCGCAGATATTTTCTGTTGAACTTTATCATTGCGACAAGATCGCAGGACGTCCTTACATTTTCATGTAATGACCCATTGATCTTGCCTTATCATTTCTCTTGTGTGGTCTTATTTTTCCTTCCTAGTTAAAGGTCTTACTTTGCCACCTCTCATTTTTGCGACAAGATCGCAGGACGTCTTTACACTTTCATGTAATGACCCATTGATCCTGTCTTATCATTTCTCTAGTATTATTGCCTCTGCAGGATATTTTTCTTGCGACAATATGACAGGCCTAAATATCCTTGCGAACGTAAAGCCCCATGACATTGCCTGAGCATGAGATTAGAGGTGGATTCAATACCCTGGTGTTCTCCAAATTGTTACAATCTATTTGCTGCCTTAGCTTAGAGTCACAGTAATTCAGTCGTATCGACACCCAAACCAAATTTGTGTTACACACCTCTAGAAATCAGTTAGTAAGCTTTAGATCAACTTAACAGTAACTCCATCTCCCTGGGGATTGACATGTACTTGCCCTTGCCTCCAATAGGCACTGTGCACTTGCAGTATAACACGTAGGCGAAACATATTTCCCAGCCTACCAAGTTTTTGGCGCCGCTGCCGGGGATTTAGTAGTGTTGCCGTTGATTACTAGCTTTCTTCACTGAATTTCAGTTCACCCCTGTGCATATTTGCTTTGAATTATTGTTTTTAATCCTTTATTAGTTTAACTTAGCTGTTAGTTTTCTTTTTCTGCATCTTCCATTGCATATTGTTAACTATATCATTGCATTTTAGTTAATTTATCTCACTTGCATACTTGCATATCTACATTCTCTTAGTGTTTCTTTTTAGCTTGCACCTCATCTGTGCATCTCAGTCAGCATCTGGCCTAGGCGAGCTCAAGCTTGCCTCGACTTGGTCCGTCACTTGTCTCAAGGCAACTTTGCATCAATTTTCAAAGATCTCGTAGCTTAGTTGGAACATTAGTTAATTCTCTAGGCTTTCCAGCCTTCAGATCATACTCCCATCTGTACATATCATCAGTAAGTTTACTAGTGTAGTGTTTAACTTTTCTTTGTCACCTTGTTGATACCTGTTGTTTCACTCAACATATGGTTTAACCACAATTGCTAGATTCCTGTCACCTGCACTTAAGCTTGAAACTTCAAAGCCTGAGTTTTCCATATCTCAGCAACATTGTGACACCCCCTTTTGAAATAACTGAACCTTTGGTTGTGCTAGCCAATCCAGAAGAACTAATTTTTCCCCCGTGTCAGTCCAAATTACTCTCAGGCTTATACTAGTATCAATATTGGTCTCTTTGCTTTAACCTGCACATTTCTGGGAACTGAGATTTCTTTGTTGAGCTAGCAGGTGCCTGTGCTGCAGAAGCTGAGCAAACCCAGGAAAGACAAGGGGAAGAACAACATAGCCATTGTGGCTAAAACCGGTTGGTCATTCTCAAATCCTGTTATACTTTATATCTGTGTGATGATTTGTGTGCAAGCATCTGGTGATATTTGAGCTTTACTTTGGTTAGATGGACTCATTATTTATGCATTGCATGATTTGTGAAACTAGCGAGTGTCTTTGCCCCTTTGAATATTTCTCAACTTTGTGTATGCATAACTTATTATTTGGCCAACCTGTGTTGAATCCTAGGCCTTGTTCACATGACAAATTAGCTACCCTGCTGAGCAACCATCTCTAATTGTCTGTTAAACTAGTTGCCTGAACATTTCTGTGACACTTGAGCAAACTTTGAAAACCTGAAATGTGTGATGTGCTTAATCTGTGTTGTAACTCCTTGGCCTCGACAAGGCCTGCGCTTAGCTCCAGCCCCTGTAGCTGTTGAGCTTAAGCTGCAACCTGGTTAACCAAGTTAGCTTTTAGCCCTAGTTGACATCAACCGAGAAAGTTGATATCAACCGAGATAGTTGACTTCATCTGCCCTGTGCCTGGTGTGTTTTATTCAGTCAGCTAAAGCTGTTAACGGCCTTGTGTGATCATCTGTGTGACCCTGTTGGCATCATCTGTGCATCTGTGCATATCAAGAGTAGCTGAATTGTTGTATCTGAGTAGCCTGCTGAGCTGTGCATCATATCCATCTGTGCATCTGCCCTGCATCTTTGCACATGATTTGTGAACTTGAGTAGCATGCTGAATTGTTGATTCAATGAACCCTTAATGTTTTGAATAATGTAGCATGCTTCCTTGTTGAGTCTTTCATCCTTCTGTTCAATTTGCTATCTCGGAACTTATGACATCTATGCTTGCATAATCTTGATACTCTCTGACCTAAGCCCCGAGTTTCAAAAATTATTGGTTGCCTGACTAAATTGTTGTTGACTCTGTGTGCATGCCCCTGTAATAATTAGGTAACATATCTGCTAGCTAAATTGCTACAACATTGTGAATCTCCCAAGCTCTGCAAAGCCCTGTGCACCTCACCCAATTTTTACTCTTTCTTGTGCACCTGAGAACCAGTGCTGAAGCCCACATAAACTGGGCTGTGCAACAAACTGAAGCCCACATAAACTAGGTTTTGTGCAACAAATCGAAACCCACATAAACAATTTGTGTATTTACTGACAACACCTAGCAATTTCGTGTCTTTGAATTCTAAGAATTGGTGTGTCGCCCCTGTGGTCTTAGCTTCCCTGTTTTGAGAAATCATTGGTTGTTTGAGTGATATACATGCTTGATGGGTGCTAGACTATGGGTGCTTCTTTTTGAGTTCAAATTGAGTTGCTAGATCATGTCAGGATTTTGGTTTGCAACTAGGGATGAAAACAGATCCATCAGAGAACATTCTTATGGGCATGCTTCACAATATGAACCACCCACAGACCATGATGTCAATAGTTTTAGGGATTATTATGAACCTTTTCTAGGTCATGAGCCTCATTATGAAAACCCTAATCATTATTCACACATGTGTCATCAACCGCCATGGGAGGTTGAACAATGCTATCCTCCAATGAACCCTTGTATGCAGTCGATAATGGAGGATATTAAACTCATAGAGCAAAACAATGCTATACTTGAATGGAAAGCATCACATGATCATCCATCTAGCAACATGTCTGAGTTTCCCTTGTGTAGTGAACCCTGTGCACAACCATATAATGATCATTCATGTGAAGCATGCATACCCACTAGTGAAGACTCCCCTTCAATTGAACAGCTTAACATGTTCTTAAGGATGAATCTCAGTCATCTACAAAATGTAGAAAGGGAGTATTCCCTTAGTCAATCCACTAATGTTGAAAATGAACCTAACCTAGAGGTAAATGAGGGCACTGGAAATGCTATAATTTTGAATAGGGAAATGCAGTTTTGTTATGATGATGATGATGAATATGATATGTTAGAAGAGCATGTGTATGCTGAAAATATGGTGGAACCTTTGGGTTCAGCGACGTTAAGCGTCTCTACTGTGAACCTTATGACTAATGTTTCTTCTAATATTCAATCCATACATACATGTGATTTTGAATTGGGGTTTGAACAATTGTTCGCTGAAAATGAGCATGCTACACAACTTGTTTGTGACTTAAGAAAGGATGAATCTTCTGTTGACACTAATGTTCTTATGGATCATGATATTATTTTTGTGTCTGATTCCCTTCCCATGTCACAATATGTTGCCTCCTCTGATTTGCCTATGCATGACACAAAGCTTTTGGATAATGATGATTATGACATGGAGATTGATGAATTATTCTATGCAAGTGAGCATGATTTACCTTTGTCTGACTTTAGGAAAGTGTATAATGGTGCAAATGATCTTATACACGAAAACAGCTTAGATATACCTACTTTCTTTCCTAAGTCACAGATTGAAACTCCTCCACCAAACCTAGATGTGGTTTGTCACAAAATATCTAAACCAAGTATTCTGAGAGTTCCTAATCTAGGCCTAGAGCTTTGTGCTTCCCAAGTCCTCTTGGACTATTTTGCATCAAAGTATAACACCTTTAGGGAACCACAGTTGGAATGTGTATGTCTGCCTGTTCTTAGCAAAACTCATTTTGAATTAGACCTTGTGCATGATGTACCTTTAAAATTGCAAGATTTTGTGCTCAAAAACACATCTGCTGACAAGTTTAGGTTTGGGGGTAACTTATTCACATATGCAGTCTTACTTGCACTCTCATGTTATATTTGTGTAAGGCTATTGATGTATCTGCATATCTTCTTTTGGGTTGATCCTCAACTCTTTAGATTGTTGGTATATGGTGAATTTTCCTTGTATATAATCCAGTAGGGCTTGTTAAATTTTCTATCTTGAATCGGTTGAGTCTTCTTTTGCTAATCCAATATGATCTCAGCCGAGAATGTTGGATTCTAGCCTTGATTAATGAAGCTCTAACCTTGCTTTCGCCGACATACCGGTAATCTCTTCCCTTTTCTCTACTCAACATAGTTCTCTTGGTATGTGACTGTTTAAATTCTTATCATCTGTTGACACATTGAGGACAATGTTTGATTTAGGTTTGGGGGTGCATTTTAGAGTTTTTAGTCTTTTACATCAAAAAAATCAAAAAAATTCAAAATTTTCAAAACTCTTTGTAAATATGTACATAAAAACCTCCAACTTTTAGAGATCTTAGAGTCACTAGCATGCTTCTAGCTATGTTTACATAGAGAGTTTGACCGAAATAACAGAACTTGGAAGTACTGGAGAATGCAATCGGGTTTCTTAGTTGATTAGAGCGTTAAAGTTGGATTTAACCATACCGGAGGGCGAATTAGGTGCTGTTTAGATATTCGGTAGTAGAATTGTGATCACCCATAGTGGAGACTACCCATTTTTACATCAAGCGAGGCACCGACCTTCATTTTTTGTGACTTTCTAAAAAATCTGTTAGAGTGTGTGTCACCGTACGTCAATTCCGGGTAGGAATGGTGAGCTACCCAACTTCGCACCACTTTCAGCACTATTTTTGATCTCTTGAGTGATAATTTTGTCAATCATGAGGGTGACATTTAAAGATGAAAACTCCTTCTTGTAGTTCGATTTGCAGTTAGCATCACTCTCTCCCTCAACAACATCAACAGATTCATAGAAACACATCGTCGTCAGCAAGTGGAGCGTCATCAGAATATTTGAAGAAAAGTTGAAATAGTCCAAGGTTTACATGCAACAAAGAAAAGAAAAGAAAATAGGATGAGAATTAATGAAGTTTGTGAAATCAAGACAATACAAGTGTGGAAAATTGAGTTTTAGTGTTATTTTTATTTCATGTAAAAAAAAAAAAAAAAAAAAATTAATGTTAGTAGTTTCATTGTTTTTATTGTTATTTTATTTCAAGTTAAAAAAAAAAAAATTACAAATTGTCAAGTTTTTGTGAAGTTCAGAAGTTCATCATCAACAGTTGAAGACCGAAGACCGAAGATTGAAGACGTTTCTATGGATGCTGAGAGAGAGTGATATTAATTGCCGATCGGGTGAGAAGGTAAGTGAGTACTCCCACCCTTGCTAATGGTTGATTTCCTTTCTTAGAGATCATCAGAAAAAGATTCTTTTTGTCCACAACTCGTGGAGTCTCCGTAAATTATTTCGGAAGGTTATCCTTCTCATCTTCAACGTGTGCAGGATTTCTCTCTTTATTCCCGCTCGCACACATGAGAGACTAAAAAAGCGGTCTTTTTGAGTGCAATTATCATAAAACCTTATTGGTGAGGCAGAAGTCGAGGCTTGTGATCACTATCGAATCCGAATTCTTTCATATGGTATGGTTACTTCTCGCTCAACTCTTAAGGATGAGAATGCGTTCTTTGGTAGTTCTAACTTCGTGTTACTAGCATGCAGAAACTCTATGTCCTCATAGCTCCTTGGATGTTTGAGACTCTTTTACGCTCAGAAGTTGGAGAAGGTTTTGTGGGTACACCTCTGGTAAACCCTCACGAGACTACAACTCGTCCACTAGGGACACCTAGGGGTTTAAAGGCTTAGCGCATACGCTAAATGCATTCGAGAGACCAAATGACAAAGTGGTATAGTTAGGATTTCTTAATTTCTGTTTCACTTGAGGACAAGTAAAATTCAGGTTTGGGGGTATTTGATGAGTGCCAAATATTGCATATTTCTACATCTTTTTATTGGCATTTAACTCATCTTTTGTGCTCAAAAATCATATATTATCCCAAATTCTGTATTTTCCCTGTTTTCGAGAATAAATATTTGCACTAATTAATTTTGTGTTTTTAGGTAGTAAATAAAGCTCGGAGAAATTGAGGAGCCAAAAGAGCAGAAAATTGGAGACCAGCGTCTATGGAGCAGATAGCCAAAGCCCGCGCGCGCATCAGTTGCAACCTAACAAGGAACAACCCATTTACAAGACATGGGCTTGAGCAGTCCAAGATCCGACCCACGACCCGGATCCAAGCCCGTCCCTTCTGAGCCATTAGATTCGAGCCATTTTCATCCTACGGCCGCTTTAGCCCACGCACCAATTTCTGCTGCATCCAATGGTCGCAAACCTGCTCATCAAACTTCGCTGCGACTGCCCAACATCGAAACCATCTATACCCTTACCCATCGATCCAACCACCATTTCTCATTTCTCTTCTCTTTCCCCTCCCCCGACAGTTTCAGAGAAAACCCATCTTCTTCTCTTCTCCCGACCAAAAAACTTGCAGCGCCACCTTCTTCCTCTCCCGACACCACATCCGTCCTAGTACAACCGCCTTCATCACCTCCTAATCTCCCTCTATCTCTTTCATAGCCTCTTCACCCTAGAAGCTAAGTGAGAGATAGAAAGAGTTAGGGTTAGGGTTTCTTCACAGTGGGAGAAAACATCATTCCAGAGGCGAATTAGCAAAGGAGACAACAATTCAGAGTTTTGGGTGAGTGGGTTTACATTTATTGTCAAATTGGAGTGTTAGAGAGAACTAGGGTTTTGCATGTATAAATATGGTGAGGCATTGTGATGTATGAGCTCATGCCTGGATTAGCCAATGCACCAACTCTAGTTTAATTTGTGTGTTTAATTATGTTCTAAGTTAATTTACTAGGGTGTTGATGAAACCCCTAATTTTCATGTCAAGCATATCTATCTTTGATTGTATTCTTGCTGAGTTATAATTTGTTAGGAGTAGTAATTAATCGATAAGCTTTCAAGCTCCGTGATGAGTTGTACTTGTAAGAAGACAACTCATACTAGGGGTTAGTTAGTAAAATTAGTTAATGAACATCTATGTTAGACCTTCATGGGAAGGCACAAGAACACAACTTAAGATACATTGCCTGAGCATGAGATTAGAGGTGGATTCACTACCCTGGTGTTCTCCAAATTGTTACAATCTATTTGCTGCCTTAGCTTAGAGTCACAGTAATTCAGTCGTATCGACACCCAAACCAAATTTGTGTTACACACCTCTAGAAATCAGTTAGTAAGCTTTAGATCAACTTAACAGTAACCCCATCTCCCTGAGGATCGACCTGTACTTGCCCTTGCCTCTAATAGGCACTGTGCACTTGCAAGTATAACACGTAGGCGAAACATATTTCCCAGCCTACCAAGAGACCCCCGGTCGTCTAGCTTAGATTGAAAATCCAAGGTACCTCTCCTGGATGGGTTTTATTACCCCTAATCTCCATGACTCAGGTTCCAGGGGCGGTGTAACCTTTTCCCTGAGCCACGTTACAGATACCCCCTTACATGACGCACTTTAGGTACTTTGCCTCTTACGAAATTTTATTCGCGAACTAGGGTGTACACCATGAAGGTTCGTCCCATTCTGATATATATATATATATATATATATTATGTAATAGGTACCCCCTACTATGACGCACTTTAGGTACTTTGCCTCTTGCGAAATGGTGTTCGCGAACTAGGGTGTACGCCATAGTAAGTTCGCCGCTTTCTGATTATTTTGTTGATTCTTCTGCCTATATAAGCTCTTTTGTACTTTCGCAACGCGTTTGCCATTTGTAAAATATATTTTCTTCTTCTTCATATCAACTCTTACACTATTCCATTTTCACCACTCATGATTTTTTTTTTTTTTTTAACAACTTACATTTGTCGTCTCCCTCCCCAGTTTTTCTCTGACAATCAACAATTACAATTATTCTTTAAGTCTCTTACTTCTGCTACTTTCTGCCTCTGCATTTTTTTAGTTCCCTGTCATTTTCTTGTCCATTGCGAAACCTTCGCCACTTTCTATCTTCATCATTTTTTGATTTTGCAGCATTTCTTCCTCTCTTTGCTCTATCACATCTACCATTAATTTTTCACCTCTTTGTTTTTCTTTAATGTTGTTTTTCCAACTCCCCTGTTTCGCATCTCTTTCTTCACAGGATTCGATATCAACTTCATAACACTTCTTTCCTTCAACCCAATCTCCCTTTATGATACCAACACCAGTGGGATGAGGGAACTTGATACATTGATGGAAAGTTGATGCGACACCTAAGATCTCATGTAACCATGGTCGTCCGATCAGCGCGTTGTATGGTGATTCCACATCAACTACGCAGAATAAAATTCCAGAAGTTAATCCTTTCAGTGGAATTCGCATATGAACTTCTCCTTTTGGCTTATTTGCGGTACCATTAAAACCATAAATTTGATAGGTTGAAGGTATCAAATCTGCATCTTTTCCTCCCATAGTTTTGTAGGTATGATAAAAAAGGATATTCACAGAACTCCCTGTATCAATTAAAATTCTATTAATTGCCCATGAGTTTTCCGCTTCATCATCTTCATCATCATTAGGTTTTGGGTTAATCTCCAATCTCACCACCAATGGGTTATCATGCATTCCTCCACCTTCAGGTACTTCTTCCGCGGTAAAAGAAATGATCTGCTTCTGCCATTCTTCCAGTTGCGACGTCTTCACGGTGTTCATTATTTCTTTATCATTGGCATCCCTTTCGTAAACCATGCTGAGAGTAATGTCGTGGAAATCTTCAATTGTCTTGTACGAATGTACAATAGAGTTACAAAACAGATTTTTTGCTTTTGCCCCAACTTCTATCACAAATGTTTCACGTTCTTTTGTTGTGTTCGCCCTGGGAATTTCTGGAGGAGATGGTAATGCTTGAGGTTGAACTTTTCTCACTAGAAAATGACTTAACTTTCCCTGATCTATTATCCTGAGAATGATTTTGTTTATGTTTCTGCAGTCATTTGTTGTATGTCCATGGAAATGGTGATAAGAATAAAATTCATGGCTTCTCTCGCTTGGAGGTGGCTCCTTTCCCATGTTCCATGGTGTTGGTATATTTTCCATCAAGATTATAGCTTCCCATATTTTCTCCACGCTAGCATTCAAAGGTGGCATCTCAATTTCTTCCCATACTATCCTGCGGCTTCCTTGTCCCCTATGATAATTTTGCCTTTAACCTCCATAATTTTCTTACAGCTGATCAAGTCTTTGAATTTTGTTATTTCCACCGCGGTTATAGAAATTTCTTTCTTTCTCGTATTCTTCTTGGTCACGACTCCCCATAGCTACTAGCTTCTGCTGATTATCACCCATTATCAACTCTGGTTGTCCTTGCGAGGTGCTCGCCACTGTATTTATCAACTTAGGTAACAAGCTTGCATTCGCTGCATTCGAACTCGTGTTCGCAACTGGGTAGGATTCCATCTCATTTTGTTTTTCCTCGAGAGCAATATATTCCTCCTGTAATTCTCGCAGCTCAGTCATTGTGATTGTGTTCTAATTCTGAAAATTTGAATGTATAACAGATTGGTTGCGAACATAGCATTAATGAATGATAAAATGAGATATCTCTCATCAACGCAACCCACCATGTCGCTACACATTGTCTTCCATCTCATGGTCAAATGCTTCAAACTTTCACCAACCCTTTGTTTTAATCCAAATACGTCTTCAATGCCAGGTCGCGAGAAATTGTTGCTTATGTACGCCCCTAAAAATATAGCCTGTAAATGATTGAAGGATGCTATAGTATTTTTCGGCAGGCCTTCAAACCATTTCAGAGCTTCTCCTGTTAAACTTGATGCAAAGTATTTGCACAATATAGCGTCATGATTTTCCCATTGTAACATACATCTCAAATAAGCTTTGATATGTTTTATTGCACAAGTTGATCCATCAAAAATGCTGGTTAATGTAGGCAAATTACATTTTGGGGGTATTCCTTCTAATTGTATTTCCCGTGTGAATGGGGTTTTCGCAGCTTCTTTTATAGCTTCATCCAATTGTCTCCGACCTCCTTCTTTCTTATTATTTAACATTCCTCTCATTTCCGCTAGCTCTTTCAAAATTTGTTCGTTTATACTAGAATTATCTTCCATTGGCCTTTTTAACTCCGCCTCTCTTCTTCTGCGTTCATATCCGTTTTGATTCTCTTGATCATCATTTTCTTCTCTTCTTTCTCTGCGACCTTCTCTCTCATTCCTTTCATGGATTCGCACACCATTATATCTCTCATTTTCTCCTCTTTGCCGTCTTTCATTTCTCACTCTATCGTATTCTTCATTGATATTATCATTATTGCGATTGCGCTCACGCCTCCTTTCTCGATTATCATGATTGTTTTGGCGAATTGCCTCTTGTAATTCTTGTTCTTCCATTTCTGCTCATAGTCTTTCCCTCTCGCGAGCTAGATGTGCTTGTTCAGTATAATGCCTTTCAATTTCATCCTGAATTGCTTGGTGATTTCTTTGTACTTCTCTCCCATGTAATATTCTCCTTCCTTCTTCCCGATTTTCTCCATCCTCTTGATTATTTCGCCTTTGTCGGTGTCTATCTCTCTGATTTCCATCGTTTTTCCCATCTTGGAGAATTTCACCATGTTGAATATAATGATCTCCTCTTATTTCTCTTCTTTCGCGACGTTCCTCATCTAAATTTTGTATCTCTTCTTGAATTTCTTCATTAGCATTTTCTACAGGAATATCTCGTCTTATTTCTTCCCTTAATGATCTTGATCTTGTAGTGCTTCTTGACCTTCTGTTCTGTAACCTTATGTTTTCCATCCTTAGCTCATGATTTTGCCGTGTCAAATTTGCACGTTCTTCTGTTTCTAATCGCCTTTCTTCGCGTATTGTTTGTCTCAATGCCTCTAACGCTGTAATCTCTTCGTTTCCACGAATTATTCCTCCAATCATTTCTTGATCTCCCTCTTCTTGTCCATTACCTCCTAATTGCTGGTGTTCCCCTATTTCATCTACAGAATCCGATCGCCAAGTGTGTACGCTCACTCTGTCATAATCCTCGGTTCTATTTTGTATTGGTACATGCTGAATTGGCGATTGAACCCGATTTTCTCCATTATTTCTTGTGTTTGCTCTTGAAGATTCTCCCATTTCATTTCTTTCTTCTCCAGCAAGTCTCCTACTCCTTCTAACAGTCGTTGGTTGTTCTGATGTATGTCTTCTTCTTGCCATTCTTTAACCTTAATGAACTGTTGAAAATTATATGAAATTCATTATCTACTACTTAAAATCCTTCCAAATCACAATATCAACCTTCATCCCTCCCTGTTTCTAGAGCCATTATGTAGTTGCAGGAAATCCCACATTACACCCCTCATAAGAATCCACACAATCAAATCATTTTAAGATGGACAATTATAAGTTTTACTGATTAAATTCCAGAAATATTACAAGATGAAAGGAAGATAAACCAAAGAATTACAATCACTCTAAACTTTCTCTCTCTTAATGACTTGCTCAACACTACTAAAAAGATCCCTCCCTTCGTAAGCCTATTCGGCTCTTTATATAGGACATTACATAGTGGATGACAGCTAAGCCGTCCTTTATTTTCGGGTATGTCTTGCGAAGTATCGCAAATGTACAAATGTCAAATCTCAGAATTACAGCTCGATCTCGCTACATCTTCACATCTTTCTCGTGTTTTGGCTGTCGTCATCTGCTACGTCGTTTTTACTTCCATCCCGCGATGTCTTCGCAGTGTGTCGTTTATGGACTTCGCGAGAATATTGGTGTTGCGTTATTCTGATCCTACATACCTAAGTGCATACCTTACTTATTTTGGGTTACAAATGCTCACATTTAAATGATTGTGACAGGTGATAATTTCACTTACTTGAGCAATTTTTTTGTTTCCAATGAAAACAAAAATTGCAAGTAAATACTAGAGATTAATCGACGTATGGAGCAATGGTTTCCTGATTTCTTTGTTGGTGTGGAAAGAATGGACGTTGGGTTATGACCAGTTGAGATTTCAAAGCAAATGAGGTATTATTGATGAACAATTTGTAGCTATTGTAGTGATCAAATAGTTGCATTCTACATTGAGAATGAATTGATTCTTCAATGTTAGAATGAGTTGTACGGAAACTAGATATTGAGAATTATTGTTTATGACAATAAATGAGTGACTCATACAAGTTTGGAACTTATGAGATAGAACTTGATACCAAACCAAAACCGAAAGAATAAGAAACCTAGTCAAAATAAATATGAATTAAACCAAGTCTTCACACAATTGCAAGAAATGAACATAAATTTTGATTATCACCAAGAAATGAACATAATTTTGATTATGAAGTTATTTGCTACGCTTGCATTAAACCAAGTCTTACGACACGGCATTGCAAGAATATCAAATATTATTAACAATGCTTTTCAAGCTAAGTTGGTGTGAATTGTGGATACGGTGAGAGGTCGGTATATATTGGTGTTTTACACCATGTTTGTTTTGATAGGTTATGGTTCAAAAGTTGAACGGAATCGTTTGAAAGAAAGTGGTGTTGAGTTATA
Source organism: Papaver armeniacum (assembly GCA_023531295.1). Lineage (NCBI taxonomy): Eukaryota > Viridiplantae > Streptophyta > Magnoliopsida > Ranunculales > Papaveraceae > Papaver > Papaver armeniacum. Next base: position 434,203 of record JAJJWW010008409.1, read on the forward strand.
CTCACATCTCTAGGATTCTTGGTATTGATATGGTCTGAAAAGTTTGCTTCCGGTAGAAGTATCTTGTTAAAGATGTTCATACCATCAAAATGAGAAAGAATCTAGTTTCCGCCTATCTTGTTTTTAACAAGATTGATATTAAGATTTTTGTTGAACTTGATCATTGCACTACTACAATAAATATGTTATCAATGGAATGGTTGAACCAAATATTGTATTATTTATCTGATATGACTGAAGCTTTGAATTGCTTGAAATATGTGATTTTATCTTGCTTCTATGAAATTTTTGAGTTAGTGAGCATGCTGTGTTTTCCTCTAAAATTTCTTAGAATTTTTTAAGTGACATGTATCAAATTTTACCCAAGTCTCAAAGCATGTAAACTCCCAATCTTACTAGTTTACAAAAGCATCAGATGAAATAAAATGTTTGAGAATTTTATAAGATTTTTTTGGTGTTTCATGAAGTCTAACTCGGTGACTAAAATTGATCTTTTGAGTAGTGAATAATGCAATGATGTCTTCATGAAAAATGTTTGTTTGGTCGTCCTCTATATTGTGCCAAAAGGATTTTGAAATTGGATAATTACTTTATTAGTAATGAGCAAGAACACATAACACGTCAAATATGAATTTAGAGAAATTATTTGCGCTTAAAGAAATTATTTATAATTTTTGTATGAATGAGGAAATTTTCTAGTTTTTGAATTGGTATTAAACACCGAAATATGACGTCTAACGAAGTCTATAGAAATTTTTGAATGAACGTGGCTAGAAATGCAATTTGCATAAGTAACTTCTCAATTTTATATTTTGGTGTTGATTTGAAGTTTCCTTTGGTCAAGAAATAGTGGGGGTTCTCTACCCTATGTATGTTTGATTGCTAAACTTAGATTAAAGAGCTAGCTAGAAATGGAAATCACAAGATCATTAAGAATTGATGTGTAAGTATTAAGACTAAAACAAACTTTAGTCATAATTATTATCTTGTTTGAGATACTTAGCTCCTCATAATTTTAATCTTTGGAAAAAGGTTTTAAGAACCAAATATTTTAGTTTGAAAAATAAAGAAAGGGTAATTAATTTCAATACTTGCTTTCATGTCGCTTGATTTACATTCTTGATTGGTGATGTTGTTTCTACGATGCGTTATTTGTTGTGTATCATATGTAGAAAAATATATGGAATGTATAAAAGATGAGAATCTATGTAGACCAAGCATGAAAAATTGTGTAGTTTCTACAAGAACAGAATGGATATAAGTTAGATAAGTCATCATCATATATATTCTGAAGCAAACTTTGAAACAACTGAATGAGACAAAATTAATTTTTTGATTAGTTTGAAAAATTTCAGAATTTTTGAAAATGAAATGCACAACGCTCGTTGTTGTATATGCATAAGTGATTTGTGGAATTTAAATTCTAACTTATATGATGTTAATGAAAATGAGAACATGCTTAGTTTACTACTTGACATGAAAGACTTGAGGGAAGATAGTGTATATGCTTGAATTGAATTTGTTCTTCTCTTGAATATATTTAATACAATGGAAAGAAATATAAATATATATAGTCTAACTTAAACTACTTTTCACTCATTTGATTTAGTGCCAATTGTTTTTGAGATTGTGTGTGATTGCACTAGAAATGAGTATGATAGCATGCCATTGCTTCTGATAGCATGTCATTGCTTCTTGATACGTGATAGACTATATGTATATTACTTCTGTAGTGGGGGTTACATATATGCAGATTTACTAATAATCCATGTATGGATAATTAGTAAAACATTGAGAAGGTTATGAGGTGTCTGAAAAGAACCTTAAACCTAGAATTACACTATCTAAAAATGTTTACCGCAATCCTTTAAGGATATTATTGCGATGCTGATTGAGATATCCTCTCAAATGAATCCTCTAAGGGATGGAGTGATTCACTCCTCTACTAGATAGAGGAAGAACAGACATATTAATCCAATGTGATAGTACCGCGGCTATTGCAAGAGTTGAGAACCGTCAATTACAATGGTAGAGTCGACATATAAGGTGATAGAAAGCATTTTTTATGCTATGAGAGTGGATTATATATGGTCTCAAAAGAGTTATTGTTGATCCTTTGACGAAAGGATTAATAAGAAGGTGTGAATACATCTTATGGGATGATGTTTATGCCCATTAAGAATTGAGTCATTTGTGATGGATACCCACCTAGAAATAGGTTCAAAGGGATTAACGATTCACAAATGATATGGACATAGTTGTTCGTGATTGATACCCAACCTATAACTCAAGATTCCAAAAGTAGGTTCAAAAGGTAATCCCTACCTATGAATGGAAATCCCAAAATGTAGGTTCAAATGGGACTAAGTCACGGATAATATGTAGACACAGAATCATGCTTTTGAGAATTCATCCCACGCATGATATCCTGAAGCGAGTTAAGGTTGAGTTTTTGTTTCTAAAACTCTTAATGATGTATATATCTCTATTTAGAGTGGGGTACTTAGCTACAAGAGTACTCTTGATAGACTCACCTATATGAATGTGAAAGTGTGGCCGCTTTCTATGAGAATATGGGCAGTTCTCTATATCATTCATTAAACCGGGATTCAAGCACAGGGCCGTAATATGCTGGCTTTATACTTTACACTAGCATAGTTTTGTGTGTGTTAGACAATCTTCTTATCTCCTAGAGTTCAAAGACTTACGTTCACTCTATGGTTAGATTTTTTGAGAGCCTAACACTATGTAAAGGTTCAAAATCGAAAGATACCTTTACTTATGCACATCACTATATAGATCTTGCTCAAGGTTTTAAAAATATAAGTGGGGGACTGTTGGAAATATATGTTTTAAAACACAATTTATTTCCATTTATTATTTTAGTTAAATCTGTTTTTAATAGTCTTAATGATCTTCATAAAAACAATTTATTATTTGTGATAAATTCCTTGACCGTTTTATGTTACAAGAGTAAATGGTTTTTATTAAACCATATAAATGTTTTCAATAAATTTTTTGAAACTCTTAAGCATAAAATCATATTTTTGGTTGGAAAACATCAAGAGAATTTTAATGTGATGTTTTTGGAGTTTTAAAGAAAAATAACAATTTTTTGAGAGAAAGAAAACTAGTGTGTGATCATCACTTGTTTTTCTAGAAATTTGATTCTGAGCAAGAATAGAAGTGTACAAGTATCACATGCTCTCAAAGTGCAAGAGTGATTGTGAGAGAGATTTTACTCGGCTGTTTTATCCTGGGGACGACGCGACATGGAAGAACTGTTTGCACAATTTTGGGAAGAGCCGCGAAACTTCTTAAAGAGAGCGACCTGGTCGTGACTTAGCCATAACATTTTTTTTATTTGTTTGGTTTATGGTTGTTTTGCAGGCGGATTTCGGCAATTGTTCCAACACAAGTTTAGTTATGTCGGTCAGAAATCTCTCTGTAAACACACCTAGAAGTATGCTAGTGACTCTAAAATCTCTACAAGTTGGAGGTTTTTATGCAAAAATAAACATTTTTTTTAAATCGACTCAAAAAGGCTAAAAAACTCTATATGCAAAATATCCAAACACTCCCCCACACTTAAACTCTACATTGTCCTCAATGTAATTGACTCATCCTAAGTAAAGTCAAGGTGGGAAATCCTAATATGATACGCAAAAGAAGAAAAAAAAAAAAAAAAAAAAAAAAAGGATAGAAAATACAAAATATATGGGTTGCCTCCCATGCAGCGCTTAGTTTAACGTCCTCAGCCTGACCCTCTGGTTATCGTCCGTAAACCAACAATCTGAAAATTTGGTAGTCCACCCAGACAACAATCTGTAATTCTAGTAAAAGCTTCATGAAAACATTAACACAAGATATAAATATTAAAGCTATCACTTTATTGAAGTTTCCCCCACACTTAGTCATTTCTACACTCCGAAGTGGATAAAGAACATAGAATTCGGGAACTTCAAAAGGTTCTTCAGCTTGGTGAACCTGCACAATGCTCAAATCAAACACATCAAGTGGTAGATACTTAGAAGCAAAATAATCCGTTAAAACTTTAGAAGCACACAACTCCAATCCTAAGTGAGGTATTGATGCGCATCGTTTACACAACAAATTAATAAATATATTTCCCACTAATTAACTGGTAATATAGCGGTAGTATGGATCGTTCCCACAGAGAGCTGTGTAATTGATAGGTTATTTGATCAGCAAAATAAAGTAAATAACAAATGGGGATTGGTTTTAAGATCAATAAAAAGATAATAAGAAAACAAAGATGATTAAGGAATCATTCGCCGTCACTGAACATAAAATACTCGTTTATTCCTTGTTAATTTAATAACAATAAGCTCTGTTATCCCCGGAATTCATGTTGTCACTGGATACGGAAGCGCTCGACTACCAGATTCTATCCATCTGAGCCACCATGAATAAGCTCTCAAGGTGTAACCCATCGAATGCATTATGTTTTGTGAATTAGGTTGATCCTAGCATCAGATGCATAAGCTCGGTCTGCTTACTAGTGTCATCTCTATACACAATTGCTTAACAGAATCCCTTTGTCAGCTTTTGCGATATACTACTTGTGTATGAAATTAAGTGACTATTACACGTATCACCAATCCCAATACTAGTAGAAGAATTATCATTAGGTTAATTCAAATGGCCAGTTGAATAACCCATTAATAATCTTAGACAATAAAACTAATAGAGACAATCGACAAGAAAATCAATTTAAAATAAACTCGTAGAAATAATTAAAACCTCATTATTCAGGACTTTGAAATCATCCGTAATTAATAAAAATTCAGCTACATATGGATTTACTAAAACCCATGAAAAATATACTCCCTCAGTCTCAAATTAACAGTCCTAATTGACTTTGTCAAGATATTAAGGAAATCCTATAAAATGTCGTGACTAACCCTTGACTAGCCCTATTTAATGTTATGTTGTTACCAAAACTAAAACTAATAGTATTAAATATTATAAATTGGATATTATTATTATTTTAGGAAATATTTTGAGAAAATAAAAACAAACTTATACCTCTTTTATTATGGAGTTCATAATTAGAACGGGATTTAAGAATAAGTAGAAGTTTTATTAGGAAATTTATAACTATCCATAAATGTTTTTATTCAAAAAAAGGAATGACAATTAATACAAAGATATTGAGTATATTTTTTCTTTATATATGGTGATAATATTTAAGATTTTGAATTAAGTTAATATAAAAAAATAATTTTATGATTATAAAAAATAAAGGGTATATTTGATAGTTTAAGGGAAAAGTATGTCTATAAACAGAGCGGACAGATAAAAAGAGACAGACCAAAGTAGAAATTAGGACAGATAAAAAAAGACAGAGGGAGTATGAAATAATAAGAAGAAAATAACTTGGTTTCCCCCTAAAGGGTTAGACCCTATAAAATAAAAACCTTTCTTCTTTTCTCAATTTTCTCTCTCCGCCAAAAATTGTCCCTTCAAAGGTGCGGGTACTCAGCCTTATATAGGCTTTTCTACCGACCTTATTCACCCAAGAATTCCTTATTTGATAAGGATTCATAGTCAGTCAGCAGTGTTTACAGGATGGAGAAACACATGTGCTACGATTCGACGTAACAAGGAGTACTGTATTAGAGTAAAAACGTATTTCTGATTGGCTGATAGTTCAGTGGGGTTTGTATGAGCCAATGACATTCCTTTAAGAATCAGTTTACACCAAACTTGATGTCCTGTTTTGTACCAACTTCTCACTTTTTCAGTACGCGACAAATCTTTTCACTTGCTCGGAAATCTTCCCATATTTATCTCAGCGAGAAGTTAGGTTTTTCCGGTTAAGAAAGCTGGTTCCAAAACCTCATATACAACACGCCTTCTCCCTACCTTCCCCGAATTCTCGTTCATCTCTGTTGACTTCCCATATCCATCAGTCACCAGCCATCGAGCCCACTATAACCACCGAGCGTGATCATCGTTAACAGCATGAGTCCCATTCACAACAAACCATAACCACCAGCTTGGTCAATCAATCTTCATTGCCCGATAATCACCACCACTGCCAAGCTTAACTCCATATCAAGTCTTGCCCATAACCCGAGCGGCAGAACCATCGTGATCATTGTATGAACCACAGCTTCCTCCATCTGCTTTGTTATTCCAGCAGCTCCAGCAATCACCAAGATTTAATCGTTCTCGTCAATACTCCATACTCCATGTTCGTGTTTAAACTCCAACTCTTCTCGACATTAATAACAGCAACAACAGTCGGACGCTGCAACTCTCTGTTCCTCCATATCAAACTCCATAACAATCATCAATGGCAGCAACGGCATTAATCACGATTGGCCGCATCAATTTGTTTTACTTCCAAGCTTGAACACCACTGAATTATCGAAATCCAACAACAACCCATGTATTATAATACCTTCAGTAACCTAATGACCCATTCGAACATCACTTCAAATCAGTTATCATCATGATCATGATGATCAATCACGAGTAACAACATCCTTCGATTGTGTCTGGTTTGGATTAATGAAGACGAAGTGCCCCGAGTAACTAGGTCGGGTGCCTTCAACGGATTTTGAATTATTGCCTCCCTTTTGTAAAAGACTGAACTGCCTTTAGCAGTTCCCTAGAACTTGAATGCCCCTTAACAAAATGACTACCCCTTAACGTACAGCAGGGTGCCAGTAGCAATAGCCTATGAAATGACCATTTTACCCTTATAGTCTTCCAAGTTCTTATTTTGCTCATAAATTCTTCGTACGAGCTCAGAATGACTCCGTTCTTTCGCCATTAACTTCGTCTTCTTGTCCACTGGGTCTTTGGCCCTTCTTCACTTGTGACTTCACTTTTGTAGCTATTTCCACTTCTTTTGGATGATTCATCTAATAAAAGACATAAACTAGAAAACAATCATAATACAAGGTAATATGCAAGAAATATAACTAAAACTAGTACGGAATTAACACTCTAAACATGTAAATTAAGCACTTATCAGGTATTTTCCTAAAAGTTGGGTTAATAACTCTTTGAGAAGCTACTTCAATTGGATGGAAAGGATCAATAGATATAGAATTATGTAAAGGATTAGACAAACCTTGTACCGGATCCTTATCATTCTTAATTAACTTCATTGAATTATTTACCTCAAGTATATCGTGGTCCTCTATCAAACTCTTAATTTCTGCTTCAATCGAAATCTCAGCATCATTATATTCTTTTACAAGTTCAATTGGGTCTTCCACGTATTCAATCAATTTGGTTTCATTCTCAATCATCTCTTCAACAATCTCATCATCGGAATCGGAATCCTCTCCTAGGAAGTCTAGTTCATTGGTGCAAATCTTAAAATCATTGTTTGAGTACGTTACACCATTTATAACAACGGTTATGTAATATCCATTCTCCTCCTTTTGAATAGGCGAGTGATCATTATAATGATCCGGAGTTGGAATAACTTTACCATTATTGCAAGGACTTTCCAAAGGTTGCTCATCTTCAAAATATTCATGAATCGTATATCCAATATTGATCATGAGAACATCGGAATTAATTTGGTTTTGAGGCCAAACTTCTTCCTCTGTTATTTCCTTCTTAATTTGATCCATGTCTCTTCTTAGGTTGTCAATAACCTCTTGAAGTTCTTGAAGTGTATCTTCAGTCTTTTTGTTGTACTCATCCATCGTTTGACGGTACTCTTTCATTGTTTGGTGATCTCGATCCAAATTATCCATAAATTGGTGCATTAGATCTACAAGACTAGAAGAATTATCATTTGAAGCACAACTATCCCCCCATCCTGGTCTTTGCTCACTTACATACCCGTCATAAGGTTGTTGACATGTATGAGAATATCCATAAGGTTCCGTGGGATATTGATCATACCCAAAAGATTGGTTTTGATTATACCCATAGGATGGTTGGTAGTTGTCATAAGAATGAGATTGAAAACCATATTGATTACCACAATTATATGTCTGATCTTGTGCTCCGTACATGTTATTTCCGTAAGGAAACATGATGACTCACGAGAAAGAGAAAATCAAAACAAAAATCAAAAAACAAAAATAAAAACTAGCTAAACAAATAACAAATCAATTAGCAATTTCTCCCCGGTAGCGGCGCCAAAATTTGATGCGTGTCGTAACCACAACAAATTAATCAAGATATTTCCCACTAATTAACTGGTAATATAGCGGTAGTAAGAGATCATTCCCACATAGAGCTGTGTAATTGATAGGTTATTTATATTAGAGAAATCAAAGTAAGAAAGGGGGGTTATAAGAATAACGAAAATAAAAGAAATATGATTGAGGAATCCTTCGCCGTTACCAAGCGATAACTGGATTAGAGTATATCTATCTTTGTTAGAACCATTCATCACCAACCGAAGGAAAGTAGCTAGCTCAAAGCTATCCCCAAAACTCCTTTTACCACGGATACGGAAGATCTCCAATATCAGATTCTATTCAACGAACCACCAAGTAGTAGCTCACTGAAGGTGTAATCCAATCGAACGCTTTAGGCTTTGTGAATTAGGTTGATCCCGGTAGTTGAACTCTTAGCTCAAGGTCCACTTGATGATGATATCTTCACTCGCAATTGCTCCACAAAATCCCTCTGCAAGGTCTCGCGATTTCTACTTGTGTATGAATTATTCAAAGATTACTTATATCCTAAATCAATACTAGCAATAGAATGATCAAAAGATTAATCTAGCGTGCACTCTAAATAATCTAATTAATCAATCATAAACCCTAAAAATAGTGAAAACAAACGATGATGCGATTAAAACTCCGAACAGATTTATAATAATAAAGCTTCACGCTAGAACATTGAATTCATCCTTAATCAATCAAAGGTTTAGCTACTCATAATTACAAAAAGAATGGGTTCCCCCTAAAGTGGTAAACTCTAGGTGTTGATGTAGAGATGATGTAATATGGGAGGTAGAATTGTGTCTCCCAAGGTATGGTATATTCTTCTTAAGGCTCTGGATGTCTTCTTATATAGAACTCTCAAAGTTAGGCTGTAGAATCCTTCCGGGACCGTGTTTCATTGAGTTGCAAGTCAATTTCGCGTCCAAATATGTCAAGGAAGTTGTCAGGTTCGGCTCATAACTTTCTGACCTTTCCCAAACGAACTTGACAAGTGAAAATTACTCCAAGTGAGTTTTAGATTCGGCTCACTTGATTAGATTGGTTTTGAGCCGAACATCCTCCTTATACTCTTCGACAATATTGATTTTTAAGCTCCAGGTTCGGCTGACTCGAGCTGATGAAGTTATCAGCCGAACCTCTCTCTGTAACTTCAACTTTCAATCTTGTTTTGCCTATAACTTCTTCTCCCGAACTCGGAATGGCCTCATTCTTTTTGCGTTCTTTTCGTATTCTTGTTCTCTTGAAGATGGTATTAAGAATTCATAGATTAGAATGAGTTGAATTTGGACTTTGGCCTTCCTTCATTGATAGACTCCACTTCCTTGTTCATTTAAGAACTTTATAGCTCCTTTTTGGATGATTCACCTGATATGACACATAAACTAGAAAATAATCATAATAACAAGTAATATGCAAGAATTATAGCTAAAACAAGTATGGAATTGACATTCTAAACATGTAAATTAAGCACTTATCAATAAACTCCTTTGTTAGGTCCTTAGATCTCTCCAATAACAACTACCAAAGTAATTGTCAAGATTTTTTCAATCAATACTTTGAATCACAAAAAATTGTATTGATTCCTATCTACTCAACTAATCAATCCAATCTACCGCAAGGATAAACCGATTATAGTTAGATCCTCTTTAACCGAAACAAGTATTGTGCACACCAAAGATTATGAACCCAAATCAGAAATCTTCTTCGTCTTCAAATCTTCTTAGATCTTCGATAAACACCTGCACACAATCAACTTGAATCTCTTGTAATCAATCACACACAGAACGGAGTCTGTTAACAATGAATTATCACAAGACGTCTTTAGATCTACAAACAGTCTAAAGATCCTCGTCGAAACTTTGATCTAGTTTGAGTGAATCTTATATCAGAAGAGAAGATTCTCAAGCATAAACATACTAGGTTCAATCAAAGTTCAACAACCGTTAGTCAATCAAATCAATCGAAAACTAATAATAAACCGCAATTATTTAGTTTCCCACCAACTGTACTAATAGAGCTTCTCAATCCCAAAGAAGTCTTTAAACCGAGCGGCCGTAAGAGATTTCGCCTAATTAGGTTACTTTCCTCTCGAATAGGGGCTCCACCAAAGAATAACACAACTAGGTAGTCCTCTGAGGATTAGTTTGCTCGAAATACAAACTTTGATATTTATAGACCAAGGAAGTTTGGACACCAAGGAATTTCCAAAACCGAAAATATTCTCAAGATATGCAATATATTTCCAAATTCGGTTTCCATAATTCCTGGAAATGCTTTGTGTAAACATTGACCAAAAATCTCTTAGAAAATCTCCAACTAGTAAATGCACATTACTAATCAAAATAAAATTAAAAACCTTAATTAAAAGACAACTAGGTAGTTTTTTCGCACATGTTCAAAGAGGATTAGATTTTTGAATTATATAATTACCCTCAATTCTCATGGCTACACAACTACCCTTATCCTACAATAAAAATACAAAACTTTGATATTTATAGACCAAAGGAAGTTTGGACACATCAAGGTTACCACCTACCAATTTCAATGGAAAATCAATAAAAAAAAAAACCAAAAATATTCTCAAGATATGCAATATATTTCCAAATTGACAGAGAGGGTAGGTTTCCGTGAATTGAAGAATGAGGGGATAATTCCCGTTTGAAATGCTTTGTGTAAACATTGACCGGTGGTGGTAGTATGTAGAAAAATCTCTTAGAAAATCTCCAACTAGTAAATGCACATTACTAATTTTCATTTTCCAAAAATAAAATTATCAAAACCTTAATTAAAAGAAAAATTCTCAATTTATTTTTCGATCAATGGAAAAATGGATTTTTTCCTTAGTTTTAGGGAGCAATGTTTGTGTATTAAGGAAAAATATCTTTGTATCAACAATAGAAAAAGATCAACAACAAAATTTGTGTACAAATAATAGAAATTGACCTTAGTTTTTATTTTTTTTTTTTTTTTCGCGGATCAATGTTGACAAAGTATGTCGACATCTTTACTTTGTAAGTCCTCTTTCATACTTACAATCTTGTATTAAAACTATCTTTAAGTGGATAAGGTGAGGGGTATATTTATTGTGTGATAAGGGTATATTTGTTGGTCATGAAAATTAGGGGTATATAATTAATGTACCCTTTTGCCACACTTCCAAACAAGTTTAGAATTGGTTCATCTGACTTTCAAGAACTATGTGATTGATTAAGAACACTCAATCACCAAACATGGGTTTCACGGTTATACCAAAACAAGTTTCGGTTCTACCTCCATGTGGGTACTGGAATTAGTCACACTAGCTTTCCAAAAATTCGGTTGACTAGGTACTAGGATCGGTACTCACATATATATGGTATCTAACTTGTATTTGTTGCACATGTCCATAGGATCGATTCCCAATATCTAAAAACGTGTTGCACATGTTCATAGGATCGGTTCCCAATATCTAGAAACTTGCTGCACCTCATACAAGAATTGATTCCCCTTTGTGATCGGTTGCACCTCTTACTAGGATCGGTTCCCCTTTGCCTAGAGTTGGTCATACCAATTACAACAAATTGATCATACCAACTCAGGTGATTACTTAAGATCGGTTTTACTAATAAAAGTCATACCAATACAAAAGTCAGGCCTTATGAATAGTTTTACCAAGAACATAAGCAAGTCATGAGCGGTTATACTAATCACACATATTGGTAATTCAATAGATTTGCAATGAATAACAATACCAATATGCCTAGCGATTTCCCTTTCGATTCACAAAACAAGTTCATGAATTTACTTCATTTAAACGAATGTAAAACATTGTTTCCTAGGATGAAATCTTCACATCATACCCATACATAATCACAATAGCATTCAAACGATTATGTCGATGTCTTACATACAATGTTTAATGGTTAAGCAATAAACCTCGTATTGTATTCCTTAATACTATGTCTAACTGGAGTATAATCATTCATGCTTCGCAGTTATGTTTTCAATATGCACGACTTGAAAGATACGTTAGGGAATGAAACAGTTCAAGTCAAATATTACTAACATCAAGTGGAAGGATGATGTTGTCGTTGTAGCTCCTTACTTCTTCACTCTTCAAGTCTTCACGTAATACTTGTAATGTCTCATATCCTAGTACTTTCAAGCTAACCTATACGAAGTTGACTCTAGTACATAATCAAGCGACTCTTTAAATGAGTTTTGGCTCACTAAAATATGATAACCAAACTTGACATACCAACGCTTGGTGGGTTCAATCGAGCTATGCTCTAACACTTACAATCAAAGTTAAGATATCTTAGTAACAAAGTAATTGATATTCACCGTTATATAAACTCCCGATTTAAGATTCAAGCTAAGTCTGCTTAGAAACTAAGGAATCAATCTCCATCGTTAGATGGTATTAGCTTGATACACACAAATGAAATATACTTATATTTAGATATGGATGAACCGTACCTAAACGTATATAATTGTTGGCTCAATAATAGTTAACCGAAGTTAGCCACATGAAGACTTATAACTTGGTCACATTCATCTAACACTTCTAGATCAAATATTATGATCAATCAATTATGATAGATAATCAAATGAGATAATTGTGTTTCTTGAGAGTTGTTCAAATGTTCATCGTCTCATAGAAATATATATGAACCATTTGAAACATATTCGGTTTGGTTTGTAATTGTCCAAAGTACTTATACAATAACCAATTAATGAACATAACGCCACGGTTTGCAAAACAAGTTTGCACACCTTATTTCATTAAAGTTCCTGGGAATTTAGTTCGCAAACGAACCTGAGTTCATGAGTATGTATTTCATAATTGCCGATTTTAGAACCTAACCACTAAATTCGCAAACAGAGTATGCTTTCGGACTTTGGCCTAGTCATGCTCTTCGCAAACAGAGTACGCGAACAACAGTTCTGGACTTAGCCTTGTCTAGATGTTCGCAAGCAGAGTACGCGAACAAAGCTCCGGACCTTTTCACAGATAAACCCGTTCGCGAACATAGTTTGCAAACAAGAGTTCCGGATCTGAATTAGAACTTCACAGTGCACATACAAAGTATACATACTGTGTTATATCCAGGCATTGGTAGTCGTTCTAAACTCTCATTTGATCATTGAAACATCCTTAGAAGACGATAATGGTAATCTTACACATACCACTAGCTTAAAGTAATTTTCAAGTGATTAATCGATCAATACGAAACTTCCCAAGTTAACATCAAATGATTGTCTCACACAAAACATGTAATATGTTTAAGGTAATTTTCACATGATCATCTTGACTTAATATTTAGTTTCCAACAAATAAATTGTCTCCAACTAAACTCGTCAGGTAGATGATGAACTTTAGCTAAAGCTAAAAGCTTCCAACACATATTTCAAGAAATATATAAACGAGATAAACTCGGCTTGAAATTTCAAATGTGTATCTAGTAAAAGTCTATATAGCTATAGGACTTAGTCTCTTTAGAAGATACAATAGAATAGACTTCTGAGTGATAGATAAGTTTTACTCTCCACATACCTTTTATTAATGAAGTTCCTCCAAGCTCTTCAGTAGATCTTCTTCTTCAATTGGTGAACGTCGTGAAGTCTAAAGCTCAACTACACACTTTTATCCTAGTCCGAGACATAGCTATAAGTAGACTAGAAATCAAGTATATAGTTTTGATCAACTAAACTTGACAAACAATCTTGAGATAGCAACGCTTACGAGTTCGACCAAGCAGTGCTCTAACAAAGTCCACTGAAGTTGAACTCAGGAATTCATAGATTTCTGGCAGCAATTCCTTCAAGTGTTTTGATGATATCTCTTGGATCGTATTTTGAAACACTGAAAAGACGAGGGTACCCAAATACACCACAATCTTTAAAATATCCACTTATAAGTCCTCTTACCGAAAGTGATTGTCTATGGACAAAGTAGAGACAATACGACAAATCGGTATTCACACTTTGTGTGATCATCTATGGATACGAGATCGAGACAATAAAACAACCAAAGTGTGATTACTTGATAATAGGTTCGGACTTAACCAAACTCTATAGGATCACTATCAAGTAATTCGGAGTTAACGTTTGTGTATTTTACTTTTAATTATAATAAACCATTATAATTGCGTAAATAGAAAAGTAAAAGACACAACAATATTTTGTTAACGAGGAAACCGCAAATGCAGAAAACCCCCGGGACCAAGTCCAGAATTGAATACTCTCAGAATTAAGCCAATATACAAAATCTAAACCAAACTTCGTATAGTTGATACCAAGCAACTAAACCTAGTTCACTTAGTTTCTTCAGTATCCATGCGCTTCCGACATTTAATAAGTGCACGCACTGGAACAATTCCTTTGGATCGTATTCCAAACAGTAAAGTAACAATAAATCTATTTGGTAACAACTCTGTTGATTCTTTCCAGTAAGATATCTCAAGTCATATGCAAAGGCTCTTCCGTTTAAACTAATAAACTCCTTTTCCTAGTTAGATCAATCCAATCTCTATTACCTAAGTAATAAGATTCGGATTTGTAAAAATCAAAATAGAACTCAAGAGAACTATTAGGTGTTGCCGATCTCACACAACTAATCAATCGAATAAATCTTATTCTAGTTGGATCCCAGCAAATCAAGTTTTGTGCTACATAAATATATGAGAAACCAATCATAAATCTTCTTTGTCTTCAAATCTTCTTTATTCTTCAATTAAACCTGCACAACACCACTTGAATCTCTTGTGATCAATCACGCACAGAACAGATTCTGTTAACAATGTATTATCACAGGATGTCTTTAGATCTACAAACTGTTCTAAAGATCCCGTCGACACTTTGATCTAGTTTGAGTGAATCTTATATCAGAAGAGAATATTCTCAAGAATAAACAAACTAGGTGCAATCAAAGTTCAACAACCGTTAGTCAATAAAATCAATTGAAAACTAATAAACTGCAATTATTTATTTTCCCACCAACGGTACTCGTAGAGATTTTTGATCCCACAGAAGTCTTTAAACGAGCAGTCGTAAGATATTTTGCCTGACTAGGGTACTTTCCTCTCCGGATAGACGGCTCGCCTCCACCAGAAACAACAAAAAGATGAATTTTCCCTTGCTCTTAGAATAGTTTGCTAGAAATGAAAACTTAGGTATTTATAGACCAAGGATGTTTGGACACCAAGGAATTTCCAAAACCGAATATTCTCAAGATATGCAATAAATGCCCACATCGGTTTTCATAATTCCTGGAAATGCTTTGTCTAATATTTTCCGAAATCTCTCAATAGAAAATCTCCAATTAGTAAATGCACATTACTAATTTTTATTCTCTAGAGATATGCATTTAATTGCTGGTAATTAAAGCATATAAAACTAACAACCTTAATTAAAAGATTCTTAATTTATTTCGT
Organism: Papaver armeniacum; assembly: GCA_023531295.1. Taxonomy (NCBI): domain Eukaryota; kingdom Viridiplantae; phylum Streptophyta; class Magnoliopsida; order Ranunculales; family Papaveraceae; genus Papaver; species Papaver armeniacum. The sequence goes on from JAJJWW010008409.1 coordinate 449,789, forward strand.
ACCGGGATCTCCTTGAGTAATCAAGGAATATCTTTGAACAATAAGAGTTATTGTTTGTGTTCAAAGTATGTTGACATCCTTTCTTTGTAAATCCTCTTTCATATTTACAATCTTGGAATCGATTATACCACACTTCCAAACAAGTTTAGAATTGGTTTATCTGTATTCCAAGACCACTATGTGATTGATCAAATATCAAATCACAATCATGGGTTCAATCGGTTCTACCAATCACAGGATTGGTTCTACCTTAATATGGATTACTTGTGATCGAACACACAAGTTACCAGGACCGATTACGCGATTACTGAGGATCGGTTACGTCAATTACCAGGACCGGTTACCATATACACATGGTATTGCTTGTGATTGGTTACACAAGTCACTAGGATCGGTTACACCAAAGACTAGTACCGGTTACACCAATTACAAGGATCGATTACACAATTCTTTTGTGATCGATCACAAAAATTACTAGGATCGGTCACACCAATTACAAATATTGATCATACCATCTCAGGTGATTACTTAAGATCGGTTACACTAATTAATAAAAACCAGTTATACCAAATCATAGGTCAGGCACTGTGATTAGTTATACCAAGATACATAACAAGTTCTGATCGGTTCTACTAACTCACACATATTGGTAATCCAAAGATATGCAATAAATAACAATACCAATAATCCTGGCGATTTCCCTTTCGATTCATAAAACAAGTTCATGAATGTACTTCCTTTAAACAAATGTAAACATTGTTTCCTAGGATGAAATCTTCACCTTTACCCATACACATAATCACATAGCATTCATACGATTATGTCGATGTCATATCTACGAAGTTCAAAAGATAAGCGTTATACTTCGTATTCTAATTCCTTAATACTATGATCATATGATCATGTCTCACTACTAAAGTATAATAATCATTCACAGCTTCGCAGTCATGTTTTCAATATAGCACGACTTGAAAGATACGTTAGGAATGAAATAATTCAAGTCAATATTACTAACCTCAAGAGGAAGGATGATATAGTCGTTGTAGCTCGTTACTTCTTCACGTTCTTCAGGTCTTCGAGTAATACTTGTATGTCTCATATTCCTAGACTTTCTAGTATAACCTATATGAAGTTGTCTCTAGTACATAATCAAGCGACTCTTAGGCGAGTTTTGATACACTAAAATATGACAACCAAACTTGACATACCAACGCTTGGTGGGTTCAACCGAGCTATGCTCTAACAAACACCATTCCCTTTTAACACGTGGTAGGAGATAAGTAGATGGATATTTTTCATCAAGAGAGAGTTGTTGAATTCTCTACCTATTTTTTCTAGTTCGTCGAGTTATGTGATTAAAGTATCATCCGCGTCTGAGTAGAGTGAAAACTATGGACTCCTCTTCAAACCAATTGCAAACCCTAGTTTGTCTCCTACGCGTTTATTATTCAGGGACAATTTGAATGCTTCTTCTATTTGATATAGTCCTGGTGCACGCGTATAAATCCCTAAAACATATTATCTTCAGTCAGGATACGGGACATAATTGTAATTGTTGAGTACAGAGAAGATGCTTAAGGAAGAGAATTCGACGAGACCGAAGAGAGATGCGAGATTTCTCGATTAACAGATAAGTCTCATTCACAATTTTGAAGGCCGATCTCTAGTCTCCTAGTCCCAAATAATAACATGTTGTGATGTGGCTTTGAGGAGTTGAATGGTATTGATGTGTCCCAATCTTTTGAGACCCTTGCGCTGATCATTTCTAAATCTGTTATCCGAAAACTGGATGTCTGGGCCACCTCCTGTTATCTATGCAGGTATGCGACGCACGATTCTTTATTTGTCCCCAGTTTGATATAAGACTAGGGATTCTCATTTACTCGGGACGCTTAGAAAATGAAGTAAGACCCTTGTAGCGTACGGGATTGAGTTTTCAATGCGGGCAAGCGATAATATGTGGGTTAGAGACGTTTGTGGAGAGTCATGTCGAGGTACATGCCATATGTGTCTTCCTAGATAAGATGAAGTTGTTGTTCGTCCTCCACTAGGCATCTTGACAGGGATTCATGCGAATTTATGTAGCCGAATCATCTATCGATATCTGTCTTTCTTCTGGGAGATGGTAAACTAAAATTAAAAACAGTGTACGCCTTCTAGGACTAGCAGAAAAATGAATGTGGCTGAACAATTAATTTGTGGTGACTTTGTTGATGTGATAATTCTCTGGAAATCTTCTAGGCATTTCTTCATGCGGGAGAATCATGTCTAGACCTGAGGAAGTTATAAGTGGTCGTCATATCTTGTCCTACGCTCATCGCGTCTGAACCTGACTCATGGGATAACCTGTCATGTGGGTTTTCTCGATTAAAAAAGACTTTTAATGAAGGAACTGCTAGTAAGTATCTGTGTAACACCCCGCGTTTTTAGCATGGCGCATGCTAAAAGATGCGCCATGGACTGAGATGAAGCTTCATCCACAGCTCTGTTGCTTGGTAAGAGGTCGTTTGGCTTAAGGCAAATATCATTCCAAAATGGCGTATTATGTTTGGCATTTGGCCAAGGGCCAAATCTCGCATCAAATGATGCATTATGCCAGTTGGGTAGATGGCCTTGCAGCGTAATCATTACGCATTATGCGGACGATTGGCCTAGGGACAATATTGCACAATCATTGTGCATCAGGTCAGAAAGGGCTGGCCGAGATAATATTGCATAATCATTGTGCAATGCACTGGACAGAATGTCGCGCAATCATTGTGCAACAGACAAACCGAGTGGTGCGCAATCATTGTGCAACAAACAGACCGAGTGGTGTGCAATCATCGTGCAACAAACTGACCGAGTGGTGCGCAATCATTATGCAACAGACAGACCGAGTGGTGCGCAATCATTGTGCAGCACAGAACAGAACTCGACAATCATTGCCGGTTACTCAGAAATACATGGCAGCGGCCATGAATAGTGAAGCAAACATGTCAATTTGCTCCCTAATTCTAAGTTGTAGAAATTGCAAGTTAACATATATATGAGGGTAGTTGGTTAAAGGTGCATATGCGGACCATGCACCAAGTAAGCTTCATAGCTTAGCTGGAAGAGTACAAATGATGCATAGGTCTCATTTATAGCTTTGTATCCTTGCCAATGGGGCATATGATGCGAAGGCATCATTATGCCACGCCGCGGACCCGATAATGCATAATCATTGTGCATTTTGACGAAACGGCCTATACGGACTAGACCATTACTATTATTGCTGGGCCACGGCTTGCAAACGAGTTGGGTTAAGCTTTTGTCCCTTCGAGGATGAACTACGGTCTGTGCTTGATACCTTTAGAGTAGGGAAGGGTACGTAGGCAGCCACAATGAGTTGCAGCATTGCCAGTCCAGCACTTTGTCGCTCATATCATCTAATTGCGAGATGATTGCGGCACATTGACCTCTCATATCATCTGGCTCGGTACCTCGACATAGGAGATGATTGTGGCCAAACTTGATGAGGCAAGTTGCATTCCAATCTTTGGATTTTCATACTTCTTATCAAGGCATTCGACTTAGGCATGTACCAGTGGCGCATTGGGCATAACCTCGAAAGTAGACTACATCGATATGCAAGTTAGCATAGATTGCATAAGCCTAAGGATAGTATGGCAGGAGCCTGATAGATGCACCCTTGGCACGAGAAATACAAGTGCATGCTCTCAGCAATGCCTAAGCTACGGGATAAGGAAGCACGACGGTTACTCAGCTAGATAGGAAATTCAGTGATGGATGTCCTAAGTGGAGGCAAGGCTTTATGCCCTTGCTCTATGGTAAGTTGGAACGGTGTCGAAACTAAGTTATCCGCATCATGCTCCACGACATGCTTACAAGGGCAAATGGACGTACATTTTCCTAGTGTTAAGGCAAGGATCATAGCATCATCATGGCGCATATGGGGAGTTAAGGCCTGCGCCCAGGCACGCCATGCGTAATTTTACGGTTTGTCACAGTCTGAATGAGTATTGTATAGCCTGAAGGTATAGTCTCGGATCCTTATCATGTTTTACTTCAGTGACAGTAACTGGTTGTGGGTGTATGTCGAGTAACGGAGTTTTATCTGAATTGTTGTCCTCACAAGTATCGCTTCAGTTTTCTTTTCCTTTGCTAGGTTCAGGTGTGAAGATATTCTCCTTCTTGGTGAACTGAGATTTCATTGCCAAATAAAACTATATAGTTGTTGGTGTTGTTCAGCCGAAGGCTCATCGAGACTTGGTCGCACAATTGCTAGGGTTAGTTCCTACTCTTTGTGACAGAACAGATGTTGAGATAGAATATCGACAGGCGGATTTACATCTTCAAATAAGTATGAGCTTCGTCCGAGCATTTTCTTGGAAGCTAGTCTCGTCTTATACTTTGTCATGTTCTGGTCATGATCCTCTGAAGAAGGAAGAGAAACAAAATGTATATTGGTTGGCGATCTATGACCATATGTGTCTCTACAACTCTTTTGACTAGGTTACGATTTTTTTGAAACCTTTCCAAGCTTTCGCTAAGTTTATCTTGTAGACGACGAAAATACAAATCCGACGAAAAAAGAACTAGGTCAATTGATAGGTGTCTAAAACACCTTGATTTTTATCTATTGTTTATGCTTTCTTTGCTGAGTTTTCTTATAAAATATATATCTTATTGTTAGAGCACGGCTCGGTTGAACCCACCAAGCGTTGGTATGTCAAGTTTTGTTGTCATATTTTAGTGAATCAAAACTCATGTTAAGAGTCGCTTGATTATGTACTAGAGTTAAACTTTGTATAGGTTAGCTTGAAAGTATTAGGATATGAGACATTACAAGTATTGCGAAGACTTGAAGATGTGAAGAAGAAAGGAGCTACAACGAAAACAATCATCCTTCCACTTGAGGTTAGTGATATTTGACTTGAACTGTTTCATTCCCTAACGTATCTTTCAAGTCGTGCATATTGAAAACATAACTGCGAAGCATATTTGAACTCTAGATAGACATAGTATTAACGAATACAATACGAGGTTTATTGCTTAACCATTAAACTTTGTAGATAAGACATCGACATAATTATTTGAATGCTATTGTGATTATGTATGGGTTTGAGGTGAGAATTTCATCCTAGGGAACAATGTTTACATGTGTTCTAAGGAAGTAAGTTCATAAACTTGTTTGTGGACCGAAAAGGAAATTGCCAGGTGTTATTGGTTTTGTTATTCATTGCATATCTTATGAACAACCAATATGTGTGATAGAGTATAACCGCTCACAACTTGTTGTGTTCTTGGTAGAACTGTTCACAAAGGCCTGACTTATGTATTGGTATAACTTTTATTAGTAAAACCGATCTTAAGTAATCACCTGTGGTATGATCGGATTTTGTATGTCTGACCTTGTAAGGGAAAGGGAACCGATACTTGTAAGGGAAAGGGAACCGATCCTTGTAAGGGAAAGGGAACTGATCCTAGTAAGGGAAAGGGAACCGATCCTAGTAAGGGGTGCAGTACATCAAATGGAACCGATCCTTGTATGGGGTGCAGCAAGGTTTATAGCAGAAAGGGGAACCGATCCTATAGACATGTGCAACACATATAAGTTAGATACCATATATATGTGGGGAACCGATCCTAGTACCTAGTCAACCGAACTTTTGGGAAGCTAGTGTGACTATGCACAATACTCACATGGAGGTAGAACCGAAACTTGTTTTGGTAGAACCATAAACCCATGATTGTGGTTGAATGTTGGTTTGATCAATCACATAGTTCTTGAAAGTCAGATGAACCGATTCTAAACTTGTTTGGAAGTGTGGCAAATCGGTTTCAGGGTTGTAAGTGTGAAAGAGAACTTACAAAGTTAAGATGTCGACAAACTTTGAACACGTGCTGTAAATGTTTATTTCTATAATTGTTCAAAGATATTCCTTAACGGTTAAGGGAAGATAATCCCAGGATCGAAACATAGTAAGTTAAGAATCTTTTAATTAAGGTTATTAATTTCATTTTGTAGGGAAATTACAGAATTAGTAATGTGCATTTACTAATTAGATTTTCCGAGAGATTTCGATCGTTATTTTTGGACAGTGCATTTCCAGGAATTATGAAAACCGAATCGGTGCTTTTATGAATATCTTGAGAATATTTTCGGTTTTGGAAATTTCTTGGTGTCCAAACTTCCTTGTCTATAAATACACGAAGTTTGACTTTCTAGCAAACTAATCCTTCGTAAAAACAAATTTACTCTTTTGTTGTTGTTACTGGTGTAGCCGCCTATTCGGAGAGGAGAGTAACCTAATTAGGCAAAATCTCTTACGGCCACTCAATTTAAAGTCTTCTTTGGGATTGAGAAGTTCTAGCGTGACCCGTTGGTGGGAAACTAGATAATTGTGGTTTATCTTTGTTTTCGATTGATTTGATTGACTAACGGTAGTTGAAATCTGATTGCACCTAGTTTGTTTATTCTTGAGAATCTTCTCTTTCGATATAAGATTCACTCAAACTAGTTCGTAGTTTCGACAGGGATCTTTAGACTCGTTGTTAGTTCTAAAGACGATCTTGTGATAATCCATTGTTAACTGCACTCCGCTCGTGCGTGATTGATCACAAGAGATTCAAGTGATTGTGTGCAGGTTTTTATTGAAGATTTAAGAAGATTTGAAGACAAAGATGATATTGAAGATCTGACTTGGGTTTTATAATCTTTGGTGTGCACAATACTTTTTTCGGTAAAAGAGGATCCAATGAATAATCAGTTTATCCTTGTGGTAGATTGGATTGATTAATTGAGTAGATCGGCATCAATACATTTCCTTGTGATTAAAGGTATTGATTGGTTTAATCTTAAACGATTACCTTTGGTGATTGAACATAAGATAGATCTAAGGACCCGACGAAAGAGTTTATGTTAAGACAAACAGAAGAGCCTTTGTCCGACTCATATCACTTGGTTTAATAGAGTTGATACCAAACATATTTGTTGTTCCTTTACTATTTGGAATACGAACCAAAGGAATTGTTCCAAGTACGTGACTTATTCACAAGTCGGAGGCGTGGAAATACAGATGGAACTAAGTGAACTATAGGGTTAGTTACTTGGTTCAACTATACGAAGTTAGGTGTAATTTTGTGTAGGAGCTTAATCCTGAGAGTATTCAATTCTGGACAAGGTCCCGAGGTTTTTCTGCATTTGCGGTTTTCTCGTTAACAAAATCTTGTTGTGTCATTTACTTTTATTTTCCGCATTATAATTATTTTATTATAATTAAAGTAAATCACACAAACATTAATTCCTATTTACTTGATAAGCAATCCTATTGTTTTTGGTTAAGTCCGAACCTTTGTATCTAGTAAACATACTTCGTTGTTGTATTGTCTCGATCTTGTATCCATAGACGATCACACGAAGTGTGAACCGATTAGTTGCATTGTCTCGACTCAGTCCATATACAATCAGTTTCGAAGAAAGGACTTATAGGTAGGAAAAGTTTTAGCTTGAGGTATATTTGGGTACCCTCGCCTTTTCACTTATGTTTTCTTTTGAGTGTTTAGGTACTTTGGAGTCCTTGGGAGAAAAAGAAGGAGAAAACATCCATTTGGGGTGTAAAAGGCAAAAATGTCAATTCACAAGCGAATTATATTTGGAACCGGATAAGGTTGGGCAGCAAGGAGGTGAAGAATGAACTGTCAGTTCCGCACAACTGGCAGTTGAGCAATAAACAAACAGGCAGTCAGTTCTCTGAAACTGACAGGCCAAATGCTCACTTTGGTAACCTTTATCAGAACAGTGGGTGCCTGTAGTAATACTTGTTATTACTACCCAGATTTCAGAGATAACGATGTATCTCAATCATTGTTCTCTCATTCAAGGCAGAGAGAGATGGATGCTGGCAGAGAAGAAATCTGATAGAGTTAAAGATTATGATGATGTTGTAGCAGAAAGTAAGAGAAGGACATAAATTTGAATGGATTGAGGAGTTATAGAGAGGATCTGTTACTGCTGCTGCTACAGATCGAGGTTTATGATGGGTTTCTGAAATTTGGTGATAAAATCAGTGGAGAGTTACAGAGATTCGAGAATTAGAAGGGGTTTTTCATCTGTTACGATCAAGAACACAAGAGGAAGGAGAATTACAGTTGCTACTGTTGCTGTTGTTGTTAATGAAGTTAGGGTTTTGAATCTGGGGTTGAGACTGAACTGAAATTGCTCAAATCTGAAGATGGCGGAGTTTGAGGCTTGTTTGAATGTTTGGGACGCATTGAGAATATGGGTTTTGACTGAAGTGATGGTTGGAAGAATGAAGCATTGGCTGAGGAGATTGAAGTGTTGTTGGCGGAGTTAAACCTCCAATGGGTTGAGATGATGAAGACAGAGACAAGAAATAAGGTGATGGCTTGGTATATGCAGCTGCAATTAGATGAGAAGCAGTATTGCAGTTAAATGGGTGGAGCTGTAAAATGTGCAATTGGTGTTGAATGAGCAGATGGGTTCTTGAGTTGGTAGGTGGTTTGCAGCGGAGTGATGCGGTGGTGATATGAACAAACAAGAGCTGAGAGCAAGCTGTAATTGCAGCTGCACTGGAGCTGAGTGAGCAACTGGTACAAGTAAAGATGCAAGTGCAGTGACACCGGATATGAAGCTGTGAGCTGTAGGGAATTGCAGGAATAGAAGGGTAGTCTTGCTGTTGTATGCAGCTGAAGAGGAAGTTGAGCTGAGTTCAATAGAGAAGATGTGCTGCAATGGTTAAGAAGATGAGCTGCAACTGATGGTTTGAGCTGGAGGAAGTGGTATTAATGTTGTAAGGTTGCAGTCGATATGATGAGCTGAACTTCAGAGGTTGCTTTGTGTTGGTGAAGCCGTAGGAGAACTGAGATGGTGGACTAGTTGGTGCTTGTAGCTGTGACTAGCTGAGATGCAGAGAAGAAACTGTGGTTGCTGTGTATGAGTGAAGAGATGGATCTACAGGGAATGTGATATGAATTATGGTTGTGTAGGTCATCAGGACTGAATGATGGAAATAAAGCTAATGCAAGAGTAGAATGCCCTACAGGGAAGTGATAAAGAAGTGTTGCAGCTGAAGTGGTGAATGGTGCTACATGCTAGTATGTTGCAGGTCTGAACTGCAAAAAATGGGAGCTGATATGAAGTTCTGAGAAAACAAAGGAGATTGCAACTGAGTTAGGTGGTTGCCATGGCTGCAGCAGTTGAACTGGAGCAAGAAAGGAGTGCAGGGGATTGAGCAATGAAGGAATTGTGAGAATGAGTTGGTGCTGCGGCGACTAAGATGTTGTTGTGAAACGGTGGTACTAGAATGGGTTGGATTGGAGTTGCTTGTCAGTTCCTCAAGACTGACAAGCTTAGCAAGTTAATGGGCTTGTGAGCAGTTCTGCCGTGAGTTTGTGGGCTTCTACTGAGCTGGATTTTGAGTTAGAGAACCCGAGAGCTAATTTTGCCGGTGGACAAGATTTGGAAGTTGGAAATACTATAAAAGTAAAAAGAGAGAGTTTTTATCTTCTTTATCTTTACTTCTACTTTTTGTTCTAGGGTTTAGAAACATGAAAACTTTCCTTTTTCTTCTTGTTATGAACTCCATGAACATGAGCTAGATTATTATTTTTGGTTATGGATAAAGTTGATTTCACATAACATGAATCCTTGTTTGATATATTAGTTTTGTCTCAGTATTATCGTTTATGATTCACCATTAATATTGTTACATGATTTGAATGCTTGTTTAGTTGAGTCGCGAATCGATTGAGTTTGCTTCCATCTTTATTGCTAGATTAGAGTTTATTATACGCAAAAGTGATAAATTTCTGATTGCAAGTAGCATAATTGTGGATATTACTTGTAGTGATACATCCTAGTAGTCACAAGTGAATCATAACCTTTGTTAAACTTGATTAGTGCTTTTACACGTTCGATTTCTTTGATTGGCCTGATTTCATAGAACTTAATGCATCTAGGGAATTAAACTTGATTAGTGCTTTCACACGTTAGGTTGTTCTCTTAGATAGATTTCATATTCGCATCTTTTAATGTGTTTGTTGATGATAAGAGGAAATTAGCGGGATATTCTTGCGATCAAGGTATCCTAGGGCTTTTGATAATGAGAGATTAAATATCAATTCTAGTTATTAAGACAAGAACATGTTAGTGAATGAAAACGAAATCCTTAACCAATATTTCCACATCCTTGATTTGTTTACTTTTCTTTATTGTTTGCTTTTATTTTATTTTAGTTTTATAAAAATCAGAAAAATTCCCCCTTTATTTGTATAAGAAATCGAAACAAACGACAACCTAGACCTCTCTGTGGGAACGATCCTTTCTTGCCCTTGCTTCATAATATATTTTGAGTAGTAAGAAAGTGTAATTAATTTTGACGCCTACGATAGCGATCATCAATCGGATACAGAATGAAAGAGTTATAAGTAAAATTGTATAGTGAAGCAAACTTCCTGAGTCCCCTGTGATCAGGTTGAGTGCCCTTGACCTAAACAAATTTTGGAGCAAATATTCGTCACAATCTCCAAGATTAGAGCATCATTGGTCCTTAAGAGTGAAAAGGTCGACTGGATGGTTTTTCCTTCACTCTTTCGCGTTCGTAACGAGCTTTATCTTTTCTGGTAAGGTCGATTGCAGGCAGATCGGATCCCGTCCGTACTATTCTCAGCAGTTTTAGTACTCCTTTTTTAGGAAACGTATACTGGATCAAGATTTATTGGATCCATCCCTACTGGTAACTCTAAAGGAATTTTTAGATAAGTCTGGATATCGATCTGAGATTTTAAAACATTTTGTTGAGTCCCTAAGAGATCGCCTTAGTCTTTACCCAACTTTTTCAAGGATTAGCAGTAGATTTTCTTGAAAATAAGTTACTGGGCATTTTGTTATGAAGAAAGAGTTCTAGGTGATCCGGGATGCATTAACCTATTCACTAGGGTCAAACACTCATCTGAGAGAGAAAAGTGATGGTAGGGATAACCCTATCGACCATGCTTACAGAGACTGAATCAATGGGACATTTTTGTGTTTGGATTTATGGAATCGGCTTCCTTCCTAATAGTGACCATGATTGAGATCTGTAACTAAGTGAACAACCTTCCACTGTGGTCGCCAAAATGTAGTTACCTAAAATCAGTGGGAGGCTAAAGTGGGATTCTAGAGTTCCTAAAAGTGAGTTACGGGAGGTTGAGCACGAACAGTCTTCGCCTAAACCACGCACAGTGGAAGTTCAAAGGATGCTTTAGTCACAGGAGAGGTTGGGGCTGGTCTTAGGAAGGGAAGCAGATGACGAGAGATTAGAGAATTCTAGGGTTTGAAGAAGAATTGTTGTGAGAGTTTATGAGAAAGTTGTGTTATCTTGGAGAAATAGATGACCTATATTTATAGCCGAATTCTCTAATCTCAGGTCGGTGAAGATAGGGATTGCTTGTCGTGCCGTGCGGAGCACTTCTCCCTTCTCTTCAGGAATATATAGAGATAAACTAGGTTCAGTTTATCTCATTATTCCACCGCCTTTACTCTCTTATGTGGTGAGAAATAGGCCGGGTATTTCTCACACGTGTTGTAGACCGCTAGAGCAAAACCCTAATTGATAACCCCCTATTTGTGTGAAGCTGAGTCATCCTTTGTGATGATGTTTTTAGAGAGAGAAATATTCTATCTAGCTGTAATGCCTCAGAAATCATGTGTAGAGTGTGAGATGAGCTGAGTTGAGCTCCTTATATCCATGGTCGGTCACATATGTCACGTGGAGATCGTATTATTTCTTGTCGGTGCTTTTGTTGAGCATGCAAAGCTCAAGAGAAGTTATCTACATTTTTGGATAGATGTGTATGGTTCATGCCTAACTAACTAGCCGTGAGTGTGTTTGAGGTGCTGAGAAAGAGGCATGAGGCGTAGCTGAGTCTTGTGCGTAAGTATTATGCTTGCATAAGACCTTTCAGACGAGATGCCTCTGCTCGGATGAGGTCATCTGAGATTTGGATGACGCTTCTAGAGCTATCTGATATTTTGCCGACATGTATGGGGCAATCTAAGATTTGGCCGACGCATCTGGGTCCATATGAGAGTTGGATGACGGGTTTGAGGTCGTTTGACATTTGGACGACGGGTTTGAGTCTGTTTTGGACTTAGCAAACGCGATGGAATCTTTCCAAAGTCAGTTGGGACATGTTTAGGAGAGAAAAGAAGCCATGCACGCCTGATAACGTCTTTGCGAGACTTAGGTGTAGGAGCAGAATCTCGCAACAACTATGTGCCAGCGAAATTATGACTAATAAGAATTCGCGAAGACTTTGCAGAGTACTTAAAGAATGACGCAACAAATGACATTAGCTTAAATATGAGAAAGGTGTGACGATTCTGCGAAGAGTCAAGAAGACTTGCGAAGACTAACATTTGTAGACCTGCGAAATGTCGCAAGGTAAATCCGAAATTAAGGGAAATATTAGTTGTACATGAGCTGTCATCCACTATGTAAACACTATATAAAGAGGAGAGCAGGAGAGAGAAAGGGAAGGAGAGAGAGAGAAATTTTGGAGAGAGATATTTTTAGAGAGAGATTTATTTCCTTTATCATCTTCTTCCCCTAAAATTAGATTTAGAGCTCTACAAAATATCCATTAATGGAGATTGTAAATCTAATTCTTATGTAATCTCGATAATCATAGTGAAGAACCATGGATGTAGATCAAATTGATCGAACCATGTAAAAATCCTTGTGTCCATTTTATAATTTTAGCATTTTAATCTTTATTTTGAATATGAAATAGATTTAAATCTATGAAATATTATGAGGGGTGTAGTGTGGGATTTCCTGCAACTACATATGCGCTAGAAACATGGAGAGAGTAGTGGATTTGGTCCTTCCTGTAACTTGTTGGATCAAGAAATTTCCATGAAAATTAGTTATTGTTCATATTTATTTCTAGATCTTAAAGTTTCAGGAGCAAAAATGGAAATTTTATGGAAAGAATCACACTTTCAGGGAGAAAACACCGTCAACAATTCAAAGACATGAAAAGAGGAAAAAATAAATAAAAAAAAATAGGTTGCTGTGATGAAATTCAAGGAAGAAAGCTAATTTTTTAATGGAAGATTTCATATTCAGGAGAAAAAGAAAAAGGCAAATTGTTGAAGGAAATAAAGGAAGAACGAAGAAAAGGATAAGAACAAAACGCTGTGATTTTTATCACAAACAGAAACTCGCACAGATGGTTTGAGTTGGAGCGAAGAAGCTTGATGTCGCAAGATCAAATCTCGCCACAGTCATATTTTTTTCACATTTTTTCTACAGCCTAGAGAGGAGAAAAGAATAAGAGGTGGTTACATGCGTATCTTCGCAAACAAAAGCTAGCAGAGATGGTTTGAGTTGGAGCGAATAAGCAAGAGGTCGTGGGTTCGAATTCGCAGCCACACAAAATTTTTCAAATATTTTTGAACTTTCAAGAGGGGAAAAAATGGAATAAAGTTATAGCATTGTGTGTTTGTTTCGCAAACAACAAGCGGACCAGATGGTCAGAGAAGAAGTATGCAAACCAGAGGACTCGGGTTCGAATCTCCCTCCTCGCAAAGAATTTTGCTTCGCAAAGAGGGGAAAAAATGGATAATTTCGCAAGGATGTTTCATTATTTCAGAAATCATGGCTTGCACAGATGGTCGTTTTCGAAGAGAACAAGCTTGGGGTTGCGAGTTCGAATCCCACCTTTTGCATATTTTTGAACTTCCAAGAGCGAAGAAGTGAATAAAGTTATAGTATTGTGTGTTTCTTTCGCAAGCAGCAAATAGCCCAGATGGTCAGCAGTGAAGAGAAGGAGGTCGATGTCTAGGGTTCGAATCTCTCCCCATTCGCAAAGAATTTTTGCACTTCGCAAATGTTTACCTTGCGAACGTTCGCAGCACGAACACTTCGCAGAAGTTATATTCTCATGGAAATGTTTACTTCACACAGACTTTGCCTATTTCGCAAAGAAGAAAGTTGATGACTATCTCGCAAATTAATTTCGCAAGAGAGGATTAGAACAGTTGGTATGGTGCGAGAATATACAAGAGGCATGTCAAGGGTTCAAATCTCATTTCTCACACTTCTTTTTGCTGCGAGATAATTATATTTTGTGCGACGTTTATACATTTCAAGGATGCTAGCTTCGCAAGCAAATCATATACTTCGCAAGACACAACAACAGCAGCAAACCACAAAAGCTAAGTACCACTTTCCTTGAACATTTTACTTCTACAGAAAATAAAAGATTTTTGATTTGATTACAAAAAAAAAAAAGCGATTCAATCGCAAGATTACAAATATTACTAAGATTTCAAGATTATAAAGACTTCAAAATTACAAAAATTTCTAGATTTCAAAATTACAAAAAACCCAGAAAATTTAATTTATAAATTTCTCTAGAATATTTCTTTTATAGACAATAAAAGATTTTTGATTTGAATCACAAAACGCGATACGATCGCAGAATTATAAAGATTTCACAATTACAAAGATTTCAGGACTATAATGTATTAGAATTTCTCTTGAATATTTACTTTGCTTCAAATGATATGATATTATGAGAATGAATGAAAGAAATGACAGAAATGAAGGAATGAATGAAAGGATGAATGAAAGAATGAATACATGCGATAACTTCGCAGAGATAATGGAAATGCAATAAATTCGCAAAGATAATGAGAAGAGATAATAAAAAATGAATGATTGAACGAACTGACAAAAATGAATGAGTGACTGAATGGGACGAACCTTTATGGCGTACACCCTAGTTCGCGAATGATATTTCGTAAGAGGCAAATGTAAGACCTAAAGTGCGTCATATAAGGGGGTATCTCTTGACATGGCTCAGGGAAAGGTTACACCGCTCCTGGAACCTGAGTCATGGAGATTTGGGGCCCATGAAAGCCTATCCGGAGAGATACCTTGGATTTCCAACTATATATATAAGGTTATACCGGTTGGACGCCCGAGGGTCTCTTCCAAGGAGTCGATGTATGCTCAAGGCGTAGGGGGTACACGGTTGAGCCAAGAGTGCTCGGGGCATTTGAAGTGTCTCGGCCATTCTTGGCAAGTCTTGGCATATGCCGCACTCGCCCAAGAAAACTCCACTTAGGGTGCAGTCTCGTAACCATAAACCATATAGGTATAAGGGATAAGAGGCTGCGAAAACAACTGGTTGTTGTTAAGACCGGATAGGAGGAGCTAGTCTTGTATGGCCGATATACGCCTCCTTGAAGGGGCAACCAGGGAGAAGATAAGGGCGGCACCCTCCATTAGGGAGCTGATAAGTGTCAAAAGACGCAAATGTCACGAGGCTTTATTTTCGCAAGGAAATTTAGGCTTGTCATATTTGTGCGATGATCCTGCAGAGGCAATAATACTAAAGAAATGATAAGACAAGATCAATGGGTCATTACATGAAAGTGTAACGACGTCTTGCGATTTTGTCGCAAGACGGTAATGTCATGGGGCTTTATGTTCGCAAGAATATTTAGGCCTGTCATATTGTCGCAATAATGAGGGGTGGCAAAATAAGACCTTTAACTAGGAAGGCAAAATAAGACCACACAAGATAAATGATAAGGCAAGATCAATGGGTCATTACATGAAAATGTAAAGACGTCCTGCGATCTTGTCGCAATGACAAAATTCAACATAAACGAATTGGATGTAGGTAATACAGTTCTTTTATCGCAAAAAAGATTACATGATAAGCTTGCGAGCTTGAGAAAATGATTAAATGATAAGCTTGCGAACATATACATGATAATGAGGCCGAGGTAATGCAAACGTCGTACAATTGATATTCTGATCATATTATTATGCGATACTAATAGTGCAGGAATAAGAAAAGATGAAGCACAAGTAAGAACTTGCGAGGAACAATAAGTATGCAAAGAGGAATGCATATACTAGAGACAAAATCAGAGAAATAAAGAATGGAAGCAATTTAAAGCTACATCAAGTTTAGAACGGCAAAATAAGCTAAGTAACACAAACATTAGCTATACATTGCAATAGATAAGCATTCTCATCATACAAGCATCATACTTGCATCAAGAAAGCATTGCATAAGCATTTCATGGCATAAACATCGCATATACATTTCATAACATAATCATTACATAAGCATTAGATTCACACAAGTATTTTACAAAACTTTACAGAATAATATCGCAAGATAATTCAGAATTTCGCAAGATTATCCAGAATTTCACAAGATTATTCAAAATTTCGCAGGATGTGATTATTTCACAAGATGTGATTATTTCGCACAATTATAAGCAGCTTGAAGAAATTATACCATTGCATGAGCACAAAACATGAGACAGAGGCAAAATAAGAATGCAAAAACAATTCGCTCAATCAACACTTTCTCAAGGATTCTACCTTCATAGATAAAGAACAGAGGCAACTATGGATAGCCAAGAAAACATTTTATGTTCTTCATCTTCTCGGCAAGAATCATTTCCAAAGTGGATGTTCACTAATGAACAACAAGAATCCTCATCAAAAATGGAGTAATAATTTCGCATGAATAGAGGCAATATTTCTTATTCGCGATCAAGGACGGATACTTCTTATACTTCTTCAAGGATACTTCATACTTCTTATATTTCTTCAAGGATACTTCATACTTCTTATACTTTGAGAATATTTCGCATACTTCAAGGGTTGATACTTCTTATTTATTTCGCAAAGCTTCAAAACTTCGCAAAAGAATAGAGGCAAGTACGTACTTTTCAAGTCCAGTATTCTTCCGCTCGTTCCTTCATCAACAAAGATCAAAGACTACTACAACAACGGATTTTTTCTTAAAGATCGCTTTTCAAGCAATATTCAAGAAAAAAGAGGCAAGATGTAGGAGCAGAATCTCGCAACAACTATGTGCCAGCGAAATTATGACTAATAAGAATTTGCGAAGACTTCGCAGAGTACTTAAAGAATGACGCAACAAATGACATTAGCTTAAATATGAGAAAGGTGTGACGATTCTGCGAAGAGTCAAGAAGACTTGCGAAGACTAACATTTGTAGACCTGCGAAATGTCGCAAGGTAAATCCGAAATTAAGGGAAATATTAGTTGTACATGAGCTGTCATCCACTATGTAAACACTATATAAAGAGGAGAGCAGGAGAGAGAAAGGGAAGGAGAGAGAGAGAAATTTTGGAGAGAGATATTTTTAGAGAGAGATTTATTTCCTTTATCATCTTCTTCCCCTAAAATTAGATTTAGAGCTCTACAAAATATCCATTAATGGAGATTGTAAATCTAATTCTTATGTAATCTCGATAATCATAGTGAAGAACCATGGATGTAGATCAAATTGATCGAACCATGTAAAAATCCTTGTGTCCATTTTATAATTTTAGCATTTTAATCTTTATTTTGAATATGAAATAGATTTAAATCTATGAAATATTATGAGGGGTGTAGTGTGGGATTTCCTGCAACTACATTAGGCTCACTTGTCTTTGACCAGCGTATCTTGCAGAGATGTGCTAGGAATCAATTGTGTCTGTATTTATGGGGCCGACATAACCAGTGTATCTCGGAAGGATGTTCTAGGAATCTGTCGAAAGGGCCCAAAGGCAGAATAACTAGTGTATCTCGCGGGGATGTCTTATGAATTATTCAGCGGCCTCTATAAATCGAGTCAGATCCTAGAGTAGACATGACCAGTGTATCTCGCAATGATGTACTATGAATCAGTCCTTGATCTATAATAGGATGATTCGTACTTACAGAAGACATGTATGTCTCACTCTGGGTTATAAGTCCGTTGAGGAAGTTTTTACGCATCTACAGAGCCTACATGACCAGCAGTATCACGTCGAGGATCTATACTAGGAATCATGCAATCACAATCAGCCGCGTCTCGCGAAGACATGTTGTAATTGTGGCTGTTCTGGTTCATAAGTATGTTGGGGACATTTTACGCTCTACAGAACCTACATGACCAGCAGTATCTCGTTGAGGATGTGCGCTAGGAATCACAACATCATGACCAGTAGTGTCTCGCGGGGACGTATACTATAAATCGTGGATATGGGTGCCTTGAGGACCAAGGGCATAATTTCTCTTGTGAGAGTTGAGTTTTGTTTATGGTCTTGAAATAACACGTTTGCCCCTTATCCAAATTTCACCATCTACAATGAGAATAAGCGTCTGATTGTTATGGTCTCGCTTGTTATTCATTCGGAGGTTATGAGTATTGTTAGAGCATTGCTCGGTCGAACTCGCATGCGTTGCTATCTCAAGCATGTTTGTCAATGTTAGTGATCAAAACTATAAGTCTTGATTTCTAGCCTATGTAGCTAAAGGTCTTGGACTAGGATAGAAAGTGTAGTTGAGCTCAAGAACTCCATGGCAATCATCATACAAGACGAAGGACTATTCGAGGAACCGGTGGAACTTCATCGACTAAAAGGTATGTGGAGACTTGAACTTATCTGTCACTCAAAAGTCTATTTACTCTATCTCCTACTCTTGAGACAAAAGTCGTTTAGACGTATAGACTTTCATTATACACATTTGTTATTTCGAGACGAGTTTAACTCGCCTATCTATTTCTCGAAATATGTGTTGGTAAGCTTTCGCTTTAACCGAATTCATCTTTACCTAGTGACGAAAGTCATGTTATGTTTCAATCACTTTGGAAATTGCTCTGACGAAAAATGGTCTGTGAATAACGGCTATATAACGTTCTCTGAGAATGTTTTAATGATTGAAATGAGAGTTTAGATTACATAACCATTGATAGGATATAAGCATTGTTGTGGAAACACATATATGTATAAGTCCTTATTCCTTGAACCAAAGTTTGAGAACTTTGCTGATCAAGAGAAATGGAAGTGGCGCAAGCCAAGTCCGCGAACTGGCGGAAGTTCTCGACCCGAGAATTTCTGCTGGAGTTTGTGTACTCCTTCCATGAGCTTAAGTCCGCGAACCCAGTCCGCGAACTTGAGTAGGTTATATCTAAAACTGATTGTTCTTGAACTAATATTTATTTAAACAAATGAATGCTTTTGCAAACCGTGGGTATAAATTTCATGAACCGATTCGAGTGAATCAAACCTTTTTTGCTTCGATTGTGTCTTGTGTAGTTACATAAGATCTAAGCAATTGAACAACTCTCTAACTAGTTCATTTGAGTCATTTGAACTAGTTATGGTGAAGAAGAATATGGTTGATATGTGAGTGATCATATGGCTAACCATTTGGTTGACTATTGTTGAACCAACAAATGTTAATGTTTGGGTACGGTTCATAAACCCAAAATTGGACATTTTATTTTTGTGTAACAAGCTAAGTTTTTGATCCAACGGTTGAGAAATATTAGCTTGAATCTAATCAGGTTTCATCTAACGGTGAATATTGAATGCTTTGTTACCAATCTATCATTGATTGCAAACCCTGATTTGAAAGACTATATAAGGGAGAACTCTAGCAACTGGGAAACCTAATCCCCACACCTTGGGTGTGATACTAGTTTGCTAAGCTAGAGCCGATTCTCCTTTAACCTTTGGTTTTCTTCTTCTAAAACCAGGTTAACGACTTAAAGCCTTCATTGGGATTGTGAAGCCAGACCGATACTACTTTTCTTGTAGTTGTTTGATATGATCTTCCAGTTTCTATCGTACGAGTACAATTGAAATAATTGGCTTGAGATTTATATCTCCGATAGGCAATATAGAAAAGAAATCACAAACACTTCGTCTCATCGTTTGTGATTCCACAATATCTTTTTTCGCTGCGTCGATTAAGGTTATTGTGAGGTGATCAATAATACTAGGATGTTCTTCGAGAATATAAGTCCGGGTTATTGATTGGTTCCTGTTCACCTTGATTTATCAAAAGAAGGAACAAAACTCATAGGTTTATTCGTGGGAGACGTATTTATCTATTTTGTAGAATTTTCTGTGTGATACAGATTTATTTATTAAAGTCTTCGACTTTGGGTCGCAGCAACTCTTAGTTGTGGGTGAGATCAGCTAAGGGAATCACATACGTAGCATCCTGCTGGGATCAGAGGCGTAGGAGCATAATTGTACCTTGGATCAGTGTGAGATTGATTGGGGTTCAACTACGGTCCTGCATCAAGTTAATTTGGAGTAGGCTAGAGTCTGTAGCGGCTTAATACAGTGTGTGTGTTCAATCTGGACTAGGTCCCAGGGTTTTTCTGCATTTACGGATTCCTCGTTAACAAACTTCTGGTGTTTGTGTTATTTCTATTCTGCATTATATTTGTCTATATAATTGAAATATCACAGGTTGTGCGTTGTTCAATCAATTAGAATATCCGACCTTTTGGGTTGTTGATTTAAATTGATTGACACTTGGATATTGGTCTTTGGTACCATCCAAGTTATCTCTCTTTGATAAAGACTCGCAGATTTCTATTTGCTTGAGTAAAGATCAAATCGAGAGATTGAGATATAAACTCTTTGATATACTTTTGTCTAGATTGAGTCTGACTGTCTAGTTGATTCTCTAGAAAGTATATTGGAGTTTGTCCATACAGATTGCTAAGAGAAATATTGGGTGTGATTGTTAGACCCCCGCTTTTTCAATATGTATCAGAGCAGGCAAACACGTTTAAGACCTTACAAGTCTGTGTTTATAGCGATCTGAGGATGGACGATACTATCTCCGATAAACGTGTCACCAGAAATAAAAGCTCTGTCTCGTCTGCTTCTATTAAAGATAAATGTAGGATCATAATATCGCAACGAACAAGGCTCGCGGGATTAATGAACGACGGTGTCGCGAGGGAGTCGCAGGGAGCTAAAATAAACGACGCAATGAATAACGACAGGCAAAACATAAAGAAGAGACGTGACCTGGCGAGGGATAAGAAGTGTCGCGAGAGTGAATGTTTGTGCGTCTGCGACACTTCGCGAGACATTCCCGAAAATAAAGGGTAGCTTAGCTGTCATCCACTATGTATTACCCTATATAAAGGGCTAAATGAGTCTGTAAGAGGGGAGAGCTTTTTGGGATTGTGAAGCAAGTCAATAGGAGAGAGAAAGTGGAAGAGTGTTTTAATTTCTAAGTGTAATTCTATTATCCTTTGTAAACATTTCATGGACTCAATCAATAAATATTCTTGATCTTACATCTTTCAATGGATTAATTAAGCAAAATCGAGTAAGGGGTGTAGTGTGGGAAATCCCGCTACTACATATGCGCTAGAAACAGGGACGATCATTTGTAAAGGAGAGAAAATTGCAATTGAAGTTGTTTGAATCCGGAAAATGAGCAAGGAAAATCTTAAATTGAGTGAAAAAGATATGGCATGCAGCACAGACACAAGAGTAATGATTAGTGAATTTCATGAAAATATCAGAGGAAGAATACACAAACGAGATTTTGAAGGAAAGAAGATTACAGATAGAGAAATAACATCACCTTTGAAGGATTGGGAAAAGCAAGAGATAACTTTTACAACGGAGGAAATATCCAAAGAAAACTTGGATCACGCATCTCCACTGGTAATCGCAATAAACGCGTACAAGGAAAGAGAGGAACTAGAGAACATAGTGAAAACATGGGTAGTGAATGGAGTTTTAATTGATACAGGGAGTCTGGTGAACATCATGTTTTATCACGCTTACAAAAAGATGGGATATAAAGATGAAGATATGATTTTCGCGGCGTACAATATTCAAGGTTTTGGTAAATCTATAACAAAAGTTAAAGGGGAGATAAAAATACATATTCCGTTAGGGGAAATTGAAACACAGGTGACGCTGAGTGTAGTGGATATGGAATCGCCGTATAACATATTACTAGGAAGACCATGGGTACATGCAATAAAAGCTGTGGCGTCGACGCTTCATCAATGTATCAAATTTCCTACACCAACCGGAGTCGGCGAGATCAAAGGAGATGCTGCTAAAGGAAGAATATACTATCAAAATGAAGTAAAGTGTTGCGAAGAACAAGTAAACAAGCGAAGGAGTATATCAAAGTATCGCAAAAAGCTAGCAAAGGTGGCTAAAAAAGAAGAAGAATTCAGAGTTTACATGATAAGAGCAAAGGAAGGAAAAGGCATACCTGGCGAGATCTCGGGAGAAGAAGATGATCTTGCGAAAGAACCAAAAGGACCAACCCCTATGGGAGAACCGAAGGCCAGTTACGTCGCGGCAGAACAAACCAAAGAAGTGAATATTGGAACTAAGGAAAAACCCAAGATGCTAAAGATTGGAACTAGCATGGAAGCAGATGAAGAGAAAAGAACTGTCGATCTGTTGCGAGATTATAAAGACATCTTCGCGTGGGATATGGATGAAATGCCTGGTATAGATCCTTCGATCGCTTTGTCACAAGTTAGAAATTGATAAAAATGTGAAGCCATTCAAACAAAGAATTAGAAAGATAGCAACAACATATCACTCTCGAGATAGAGGAAGAAGAACTGAGAAGATCTTTGGATGCGGGAATTATTAGACAAGCAAAATATCCCGAATGGATAGCGAATATGGTTATAGTTCCAAAGAAGAACAAGGGAATACGGATTTGCATTGATTTCACTGACTTAAATAAAGCTTGCCCTAAAGACAGTTTTCCACTGCCAGATATTCCACAACTAGTCGAATCAGCAGCTGGGAATGAAAGAGTATCATCTCTGGACGGGTATAAAGGTTACAACCAGATTCCCCTCGCCGAGGAAGATCAAGAGCATACCGCTTTCTTCGCTCCAAGAGGATTATACTGCTATACTAAAATGCCGTTTGGTTTGCGAAATGCTGGAGCAACATATCAGAGGATGGTAGAAAAGGTATTCGCAGAATGGATACATAAAACACTAGAGGTATACGTAGATGACATGTTAGTAAAAAGTAAAAAGGCAGAAGATCATGTGCGAGACTTGAAAGAAATTTTTGAACAAATGAGACGCTTCAACATCAAAGTCAATCCGGAAAATGTACCTTTGGAGAAGCGTCGGGAAAGTTTCTTGGGTTACATTATATCAAAGGAAGGAATACATGTTGACCGGAGAAAGTAAAAAGCGATTCGCGATATGCCGACACCTGCGACAGTAAAGGATGTTCAAAAGCTGAATGGGTTACTAGCATCACTAGGAAGGTTCATCTCGCGGTCATCTGATAAGTGTAAACACTTTTTCAGTGTCCTGAAAAAAGGATCGAAGTTTAAGTGGACGGACGAATGTGAAAAGGCTTTACAAGGGATCAAAGAGCATTTAATGGATATATCCATTATGCAGAAGGCAGAAGCAGGAGAGGAATTATTAATATATCTCGCGACAACATCGCATGCCTTAAGTGCAGTTTTACTGCGAACGGACGCAGGAGTAGAAAAACCAATCTATTATATCAGTAAAACTTTTAATGCTGCAGAAAGAAATTATTCAAAGATTGAAAAACTAATCCTGGCGTTAGTCTATGCGTCGTTTAAACTTCGCATATATTTTCAGGCACATACTGTTAGAGTGGTAACAAAGGTACCAATTGAGTCAGTAATGAAAAATTCAAAAAGATCAGGAAGAGTCGAAAGATGGAATGCTCAAATAAGCCATTGCAAACTCAAGTATGAAATATTATCTTCAACAAAGTCACAGGTTGTCGCAGACTTTCTGGCAGAATTTCCTTTGGAGGAAGATGAAGCAGTGGATGAAATGATGGATGTAGAAGAAGAGCATGGAGACCCAAAAGACTTGTTAACTGAGCCAGATCGGTGGGAAATATTAGTGGATGGATCATCAAATGGAGAAGGTAAAGGAGTGGGAATTGTTGTGATTTCGCCAGAAGGCAATAAGTTAGCTTTTGCTTTTAGATTGGAATTTGAATCTACCAATAATGAAACGGAGTATGAAGCTATAATACATGCTCTACGATTCGCAATAGAAATGAAACTGGAGAATGTGAGGATTACCAGTGACTCGCAATTGGCAATTTGTCAGATAACAGAGAAGTATGCTACAAATGATCCCTCTCTACAGAAATACATGAAGCTTGTAGAAGTGTTGTCAGCACAGATACCGAAAATAAAATGGAGGCACATATCAAGGAGAGATAATAGGCTCGCAGACGCTTTTGCCTTTATATCAAGTATGATGACAGACCCAACTGCGAGGAATATCAAAATACAGACGCTACTGGCGCCATCAATTAATAAAGAGGAGGGACAAGAAGCAGATATAATGATGGTGGTAGATGAAATGCAAGGTCGCGAGGAAGACTGGAGAGTGGAACTTCACGCGTACTTAATGAAAGGCGAGGTACCAAGAAATAGATTGGAAGCACACAAATTAAAAAGTCGGGCAACAAATTATGAATTACGAGATGGCGTGCTTTATCGACGTTCTTTTGAGGGACCCTCGCTTCGATGTCTATCAAGGAAAGAAGGAGAAACCATATTGAAGATCTTTGCATAGTGGGGATCTTCGGAAATCACAGCGGCGGGAGATCTTTGGCATATAAGGCAAAGACGCAAGGATATTATTGGCCATATATGCATGAAGACGCGAGAGCAATATCCAGACGCTGCGAAGATTGTCAAAGACATGGGAAGAAGATACATGCACCAGGAGCACCGTTAAATTCTTCAAGAAGTGTGTGGCCTTTTGGAAAATGGGGTTTAGACATTGTGGGACCATTCTTACCGGGAACAGGACAAAGAAGATACTTAATTGTCGCAACAGACTACTTCACAAAATGGGCAGAGGTGAAAGCGGTCCAGCACATTCGCGATAAGGATATTTTTACTTTCATATTTGAAAATATTATATGCAGATTTGGGATTCCTGCACAATTGGTATCTGATAACGGGAAGCAGTTTGAAGGGCAAAATATAGAGTTGCTACTCAATGCATTTCAGATAAGATGTGGAAAATCAACTCCATTATATCCACAAGCTAATGGTCAAGCGGAGGCAACAAACAAAACAATTGCCGATATATTGAAGAAAAAGTTGGAAGGACACAATAGGGGATGGTGCGAACAAGTACCCAATGCAGTATGGGCCTATAATACAACTAGAAGAGAAGCCACAGGAATGTCCCCTTTTTGCTTAACTTACGGAGTGGAAGCAGTACTCCCAACAGAGGTCGTGATTCCGACAACCAAAAAAGAGGTCTGGGAGAAAAATCTTAGCGCAGGCAACATTCTAATCAAGTTGGATGAATTGGAAGAAAAACGAGAAAAGGCCTTGCGACACATGGAGAATTATCAGCGAAGACTGGCTAGAGAATATAACAAACGTGTCAAAATACGTGAGTTCCAACCAGGAGACTTGGTGTTGCGAGAAACCCCAATATATCAACGTGAAAGTGGAGGCAAATTGGCGAGAAAATGGGATGGACCGTATATCATCAAAGAAGTAGTTGGTACAGGGGCATATAGATTGATGGATCCCGAAGGAAGAGATGTGGGACAAAAGTTGGATAGACCATGGAATAGGTTATATCTAAAGAAATATTACCCGTAAAAATGAGAGAGGAAAAAGGAATCAAGATGAAGTACTTCTTCGCAAGATATTTGCGACATTCAGTAAAATGCAGAGAAAATACGCGAAGATCTCGCGACAAGAATAACAAAAAAGTCATGAATGGCTTAACAAAACAACAAGAGATAACGAATGATTAAATGAATGAATTGGCGAATATCTCGCAAGCAAAATAGCAAATGATGAAGAATGATTGAATAAAAGAATGAATGAATGGGACGAACCTTTATGGCGTACACCTAGTTCGCGAATAACATTTCGTAAGAGGCAAATGTAAGACCTAAAGTGCGTCATATAAGGGGTATCTCTCGACATGGCTCAGGGGAAAGGTTACACCGCTCCTGAAGCCTGAGTCATGAAAATTTGGGGCCCATGAAAGCCTATCCGGAAGAGGTACCTTGGATTCCCAACTATATATAAGGTTATACCCTGGTTGGGCGACCGAGGGTCTCTTCTTAGGAGTCAGTGTATGCTCAAGGCGCCGAGGTACACGGTTGAGCCAGAGTGCCCGGGATGGATGAACCTACCCTGGCCATTCTTGGCAAGTCTTGGCATATGTTGCACTCGCCCGAAGAAAACTCCACTTAGGGTGCAGTCTCGTAACCATAAACCATATAGGTATAAGGGATAAGAGGCTGCGAAAACAACTGGTTGTTGTTAAGACCGGATGGGAGGAGCTAGTCTTGTATGGCCGATGTTTCGCCTCCTTGAAGGGGCAACCGGGGAGATGATAAGGGCGACGCTCTCCATTAGGGGGGGTGTCAAAACAGACGCAAATGTCATGAGGCTATGTTTTCGCAAGAAAATTTAGGCTCGTCATATTTGTGCAATGATCCTGCAGAGGCAATAATACTAACGCGAGGGTAAGGCGAGATCAATGGGTCTTTACACGAAAGTGTACGGACGTCCTGCGATTTCGTCGCACGACGGCAATGTCATGGAGCTATGTGTTCGCAAGGATATATAGGCCTGTCATATTGTCGCAACTAAAACATCCTGCAGAGGCAAAAATACTTGGAAAATGATAAGGCAAGATCAATGGGTCTTTACATGCAAGTGTAAAGACGTCCTGCGATTTTGTCGCGATGAAAGGTGGCAGGGGAAGACCTCTAACTAGGGAGGTCTAACTTGGAAGACCACACAAAATGATAAGGCAAGGTCAATGGGCCTCTGCATGAAAATGTAAAGGCGGCCTGCGACTTTGTCGCAGTGAGAAGAATTAAAATCAAATCCCTGATTGGGATGGATTTACTTAATAAAAGATTCAATGAGCGAACATGCTCGCAAGGTGGTCTTAACTAAGAAAGGAAGAAAGAAATATGGAAATTACTCAATCAAAAGAGTTAAGTCACTCAAACAACAAAGAATTCTAACAAATTACAAAGAGAATTTAACTCTCTACATCTGCATTATCAAATACAGAGGATGGTTGAGGCTTTTCTGCGTCTTTATCGCCTTCACATCCGCCGAGTTGATGGATTTTCTTCAGAAATGTTTTCATCACCTTTGTTCTCGCCAATTGCTGGACTTTCATCAAAAATTTTTCTATTCGGATCTTCATCGACGACTTCCTTATCAGAGAGATCTTCGCCGCTTTCATAGTCATAATCACTATCAGGAGGATTAGGGACTTCATCATCACTTACTTCGGAGGATCAACATGTATAGGATCAAGAGACTTGGACAAACAAAATATTATTCACAAGAACTTCCGCTTTAAGAGGGAATTGGCGAAGCAATGCCTTTTGACGATTCTTACTATCAATGTCCTTACAATAAGACATATAATCAAATCTTCGCTCTGCACGGACGCGAGAACGAGCAAGAGACGCGGAGAGTATTCCGTTTTCCTTGCGAATTTTAGAATAATCGGACACGAGGGTGGAGATAGTGGAGCGAAGCTTTCTCTCGAGTCCGCATAACAAATACACAAGATCGGAGAAAATTCTTATCGAACATTATTGGCATTTTCGGGGTAATAAAGCATTCATGGAATAAATACATAAATTAAGATAGTCAAATAATTTGACTACCTTCCTTTGAGAAGTAAGATGTTGGATTAAAGCTGAAATTATTCCCCAAGCGGTCCATGACATCATCAAATGAATCTCCCACTAAGCCTTTCAATCGAGATCGCAAATTCTTTTCATTAGAAACAAGTATGGAGTTTTCGGTCGCGAGTAGAGTTGGATTTTTCTAATGTGACACATTGTTCTTGGAATTGCTTCGCTTTTACACTCAACGATATTCTACCTTGAATAAGTTTATCTCTCTCGTGATAATTTCTTCAAGTTGGTTTTTCAAAGTATGTTTAGCTTGTTCGTGTTCTTCACATAACTTTTGACAAGCATTATCTTTGCTGCGAGTAGCTCGCCATCTTATTCAAAGAGAACGTTTCTCTTGAGAAAGAGTTCGATTCTCATCGATAAAGTTTCCAACTCCAAATTAGTTTTAGTCAAAGCATAAGAGAGGCGAGATAAGTCATTACTTAATGAGACTTGCTTTTGCGATAAATCAAAATTCTCTTTAGACAAGTTATTTATTTGATCTATCTGCATAGGTATGAAGATTATCTAAGAGATTATACTGCTCCATACAAGCATCTCTTTCAACTCGAACTTCTTCAACGATAGACTCCGTCTGATATATCTCCATTATTCGTTTCTGGTTTAATACTTTGAGGACGAGCAAGGGTTTGAGTAAAAAAAAAAAAAAAAAAAAAAAAAAAAAAAAAATGGGGGATAGCGAGAGCATACCTTTTAATTCTTCATTCTTCTTGCGAAGATTATCACGATCTAGTGAGATACTGAGAAATTTTTGATTTCAAGGTGGAGATTATTGCACTTCACAGCCATAACTTGGAGATCATCCTTCAACTTATTAACCTCTTGAACTAAAGGTGCATGCGAGATTCTCTCAGGACCAAGATGCTTACTTAAAATCTCGCAGACATTCGATTTGACAGGATCAGTAGAAGTCTTTTTGGCATCATTCACGAGATCAGAAAGGACCTTAAAGGCCACATCTATCCCCTCCAAATTTTCCGTTAGTTAGAGGAATTTGTTCAAACAAAGAAGACAGTCGTCCTTTGTCAAAGGAACCTCATGAGAAGAGGAGGTTTCAGGGAGAGAAGTGATTGGAGAAATAGCAGGGATATTGATAGCAGGAGGAGGTATAAGATCGTTTGTAGTAGGACAGTTATAAGGAACTTGGTCTATGAGGAGTTGAGGTATAGAAATATTGTCGTTGGAAATATTACCAGGGGAAGGGGGCACAAAATTATCTTGCGAAGATTTCGCAGCAGGAGATGAAGGTGTGAATGAAGGAAATGGAACGTCGGGAGTAACAGGTTTGGAGTAGCGAAGCCTTTTGGGAGTATTACCAGTAGTTTTATCATCCTGCGAATGACAAATTAAATAAGAAACAGAGGCAGCAATGCATTGTTAATAAAAAGAAATGTTTCTCAGATACCTTGTCACTCGCAGACTGTCTTTTTGAAGCCATAGATTTTGCTCGCGAAGAGGGCTTTTGTTGCATGAGGGATTCTTGTTGCGAAGTAGGTTTCGGTGGCGAGCCCAAAGAAAGAAGGGGGTCCTTCACGGTAAACTTATTTCTGGATTGGTTCTTGCTAAACAACAATGGCAGAAAGAGAACTACAAAGTTAATCATACCAGTGTGATTTCAACAAGAAAAGCTAATTTAATCAACCACAAAATCAGCCAGATATGGCAAAATTAACAAACCTGGACGTCATGAGAATAACAACTGTTAGGGAATAGCAAAAACGATGAAGAAGAAGAACACTTGCAGAACGATGAAGAAGAAGAACACTTGCAGACGATGAAGAAGATGAAAAGGAAAAGGAAAATTCTTCACAGGGGATGCTCCTATAAATAGACGAGAAAAAATGTTATGACCGGTTAACATTAAATGCACCGGTAAAAGAGGTGAACATAGACACGTGTAAACGGTCACTACTAGATCCAAGGAAGCCAGATGAAAAGAACTTAGTAGAATCCAAATATACAACATATTAGGCGAGAATAGCTTGCGAAATTGATTATTTTCTGTAATTCATGAGGCAAGAAATGACATTTCGTATGTATATTACAAAGAAGCTTCGGAACTTCGCAAAAGAATAGAGGCAAGTACGTACTTTTCAAGTCCAGTATTCTTCCGCTCGTTCCTTTATCAACAAAGATCAAAGATTACCACCACAACAGATTTTTCCTTAAAGATCGCTCTTCAAGCAATATTCAAGGAAAAAGAGGCAAGATGTAGGATCATAATATCGCAACGAACAAGGCTCGCGGGATTAATGAACGACGGTGTCGCGAGGGAGTCGCAGGGAGCTAAAATAAACGACGCAATGAATAACGACAGGCAAAACATAAAGAAGACGTGAGACCTGGCGAGGGATAAGAAGTGTCGCGAGAGTGAATGTTTGTGCGTCTGCGACACTTCGCGAGACATTCCCGAAAATAAAGGGTAGCTTAGCTGTCATCCACTATGTATTACCCTATATAAAGGGCTAAATGAGTCTGTAAGAGGGAGAGCTTTTTGGGATTGTGAAGCAAGTCAATAGGAGAGAGAAAGTGGAAGAGTGTTTTAATTTCTAAGTGTAATTCTATTATCCTGTGTAAACATTTCATGGACTCAATCAATAAATATTCTTGATCTTACATCTTTCAATGGATTAATTAAGCAAAATCGAGTAAGGGGTGTAGTGTGGGAAATCCTGCTACTACAATAAAGATTCTTCAATCTCAAATATAGACGAACCTTGTGTTCAAACAAGATAAACAGGCTGCGACATATGTTTTTCCGATTACCCTTCAAAAGAGTCTATGTCTCTAAATGAATGGGAAACAACTAAAGAGAGTGATTTGATTATAAATATCGCTAGAATTCAAGCTGATAGATTTAATCGGTTAAAATATCATGTCGATAATCTCCTTGGTATAATAAGGGACTGCAATTTCAAATAAAATACTTAGGATCACTCCTCCCGTATGGTTCTCGAGGCAAGCCTCAAAAGGATGCCGCGGAAATAGAATATCGCTTAAAGAAACTCTATTCAAGGATGCTAAAGCAGTCTAATATACCAAGTACTTCGCCACG